>CM031920.1:22314455-22397317 GCA_018703695.1 Prunus fruticosa | reverse complement strand
GAGAAAGAGAGAAGGAGAGGTGGCCAGGTTGGGGTGGAGTGAGGGCTAAGGCTTAGTTAAGCTAGTGAAAGCAAAATCAAAGCTGCAAATTGAAAATGAGAGAGATCTGGAGGGGACAGGATGAACAAAAGTATCAAAATGCCCAATGGTAATCTTTTTCCAAAATAGATTGGAATTAGACTAATCCATGTTTTTATTCTTTCAGGAAAAAAAAAACTTAAATGAGGCTTTATATATTTCACGTTTAAAAAATTAATTTTTGATGGTGTTTAACTTTTCTTTATCTTTATTTACATATCTTATTTTTTTTCAAATTTTGAAGATTGTTTGTGGGTCAAGATAAAGTTTGAAGTGATCGCTCATCAAAAATGATGTCGAGCATTTGTTAAGGATTTGTTTTGGTTTGGATTGGACGGGTCAATCTAATAATATTTTATGGAGTTGTGGAAGCGCAGTAACCAAAAGAGGACTAGCGGCAATGTGAGGGCCACCATCAAATTATGAATATGAGATAGCAACGTCGTGATTGGACACTGAAATTTGAAAAATAAGCAAGGTGGTTATAGTTTTGACATTTAAAAAAGAAACGAAAGATGTCAGGTTGAGCTACAATAGAAGTTAAAGGAGAAGTTCCTCTTACAGGTTAGGAGAGGTATCATTCTTTTTGTTTGTTATATGGTTTTTTTTTTTTTTTTTTTTGATGAATGCTAGCAACCTTTTTCTCTAACATTCTCTTTGGACCACATGTGTCATTCTCTTTATACTTAAAATAATATTATTAATACATTATACAAACTAACTTTTGCTTTCCAAGTTTACCCTTATTAAATGTATTCAATTTATCCAAATTTTTTTTTATAACTTTCTTACCATCTTATTACTTCTTTTTTTAAAGAAAATGTTAGCTTTTGTTAAAAAAATATGGGGTTTTTATTTTTGTTTTAATTTTTTTTAACACAAAAGAAATGTCAATTTTCTATTTTATATAGAAAAACAAGTCCTTCACATCCGTAAGCACCCCAATGGTGTAGAGTTTACAGACTAGCATTTTTTTTTTCAAAGGAAATTTCTTGATTGCATTTTTTATACTACTAAATAAACCAAAATATCCCCCAAATCTAAGTAGAAACAAAACAACACATTTTAATATTAGCAATGGTTACAAAACACCAAATAGTGAAATCTTTATACAATATTATAGTTTGACAGAGAAAAAATTTAGAGTCTAGTAGTAGTATAAACAAAAGATGATTAATCTTCCCAGACTTCACTTCACTTCTCTTCTTCAAAGGTATACAACTTCACATCACCACTCATCTTCCTAGGCTTCGTATGCAAATCTTCTCTAATATGTATCAACTGTTCCTATTACCACAAAATTCAATTGGTCAAACAAGCATAAACAAAGTTCTTATAAATAAAAAAAATTCTATGAAAAAAAAAGTTCTTATAACAATACCAATTCATTGACAAAGTTGGTTGAATAGAAATTTTATTAACACAATCAATCAGTTCATTGACAGAGAAGCAGAAAAATAGTGCATTTTGTGGTTGAGAGTTGAAAAGGCACGGAGAATTCTTCTAGCGATAAAGCAAGGAGAATATGCTTTAGCTTCTACCCAGGGCAAATATGGAAATATAATTATTGGTTTTTTTTTTTTTGTAATTAATGGCATTGTTTTAAGGATAAGGAGAGTAACACATGTCATGATAAAAATGGAGAATGTCCAAAGGAGAAAGTTAGAGAGAAGGTTGCTAGCATTCTCCTTTATTTTGAACCTCGGTATACTGTAAATCTAATAATTAGATTGACCAGATAAGACCTCTCGTGTGAGACCTACTCATTGCTATAACTGGCTATTATGGATTTAATTAACATACTATTTAAGGCTATTTAGGGATTTGAATTTTGAGGGTTATGTAATCTATTGAACCTCAAAAGATGGACATCAACAATGTCTTGCATGCTTGAGTATCCTTAAGAACTCATTCTCTCCCCAAGTTTCTCCCTATGAATTTTGGACTCTCCAAAATTCTTTGTGGTCGTATGTTTTTCCATAACTAGTGAGGCATATAAAGTGGAATCAAGAACCTTATAAACATGTATCGCATCACTCTGAAAATTCTATCTCATAAGAAGATGAGTATGTCCAATATGAGAGTCTCATCGCTTATGTTTCACCGAAAAATACTAAAGAAAGAAAAAAAAAAGGAAATGTATGAATTGACCTACACAAGATACAAAGTAGTGTTGAAGTATTTTGACTTACATTTCTTGGTGTTTCCGTATAATATGGCTAATCTTTCCCCAAATCGGCCCTTTTTTCCACAACAATTCTATAGGTTTCCATGAATAATAGGTTGTGTTCTTATTACCAATACAGCCAAGACGGGTTATCACACTTTGAGGTGATAAGATAATCTATGTTCATATGTGAGAACTATACAAGGCCTCAACACATGTTGTGGTTGAGAAGGCTCAACACCAATATAGTATTTGTTTCAATAAAATATAGTTAAAATAATGATATGCATTTATGATAAGAAGAAAAGAAGAAAATGGGTAAGTAATATGCTTACCTGTATCACCTTGGTTACTGAAGGACCCATTATGGGCCTAAAGTTCAAAATATCATGTGCTGCCCAATGAGAGCTCCAAGTTTTGAACCTCCGTAATTCAAATTGGGTTAGGATTTAGTATAGAAAATAAAGCCTTAAATAGTCGTTAGATCTAATCAATAGATTGATAGATTAGAAAGCATATAGATAATGAATAATTGCTCAATCTACAATATGCAAATTTACGAATAGCCTAAATCTAATTATCAGATTGAATTAGATAAAAAAAAATACATAGATAATGAATAATTGCTTAGTATACATTCACGAATATTGTAAATCTAATCATTAGATTGATCAGATGAGACCTCTCGTGTGAGACCTACTCATCACTAACTGACTATTATGGATTTGATTAATGTATTATTTAAGGCTATTTAGGGATTTCAATTATGAGAATCGATTGAACCTCAAACGATGGAGATAAAAAATGCCACGCATGCTTCAGCATCCTTAAGAACCCATTCTCTCTCCAAGTTTCTCCATTTGAATTTTGGACTCTCCAAAATTCTTTGTGGTTGTATGTTTTTCCATAACTAGTAAGGCACATGAAGTGAAATCAAGAACCTTATCAACATGTATTGCACCTCTCTGAACATTCTATCTCATAAGAAGATGAGAAAGTCTAATATGAGAGTCTCATCGCTCATGTTTCACCTAAAAATAGTATATATAAAAAATGTATGAATTGACGTGCATAAGATAAAAGTAGCGTTGAAGTATTTTGACTTACATTTCTTGGTGTATCCATATAATATGGCCAATCTTTCTCCATATAGACCCTTTTTTCAATAACAGTTCTACAGGCTTCCATGGATAATAAGTTTTGTATTGAGTACCAATACGACCAAGATGAGTTATCATGCTCTGAGGTGATAGGATAATTTATGTTCATGTGTGAGAACTATACAAGGCCTCAACACATTTTGTGGCTGAGAAGCCTCAACCCCAATATAGTATTTATTTCAATGAAATATAGTTAAAATAATGATATATATTTAGGAGAAGAAGAAAGGAAGAAAATGGGTAAGTAATATGCTTACCTATATCACCTTGGTCACAGACAAGACCCATTATAGGCCTAAAGTTCAAAATATCTCATGCTGCCCAATGAGAACTCCAAATTTTGAACCTCCGTAGTTCAAATTGGGTTATGATTTAATACGGAAAATAAAGCCTTAAATGGTCGTTAATCTAATCAATAGATTAATAGATTAGAAAGTATAGAGACAATGAATAATTGCTCAATCTACAATATACAAATGTACGAATAGTCTAAATCTAATTATCGGATTAAATTAGATCAAAAAGCACATAGATAATGAATAATTGCTTAATCTACATTCATGAATATTGTAAATCTAATCATTAGATTGATTAGATGAGACCTCTAGTGTGAGACCTATTCATTGCTAATTGGCTATTATGGATTTGATTGACGTACTATTTAAGGCTATTTAGGGATTTCAATTATGAGAGTTAGATAATCTATTGAACCTCACACGGTGGACATCAACAATGCCATGCATGCTTCAGTATCCTTAAGAAGCTATTCTCTCCCTAAGTTTCTCCCTATGAATTTTGGACTCTTCAAAATTCTTTGTGGTCGTATGTTTTTTCATAACTAGTGAGCCATAAGAAGTGGAATCAAGAACCTTATCAACATGTATTGCACATTTTTGAACATTCTATCTCATAAGAAGATGAGTATGTCCAATATGAGAGTATGATCGCTCATGTTTCACTAAAAAATACAAAAAGAAAAAAAGAAAAAAAAGGGAAATGTGTGAATTGACGTGCATAAAATACAAAGTAGTGTTGAAGTATTTTGACTTACATTTCTTGGTGTTTCTGTATAATGTGGTCAATATTTGTCCAAATAGACTATTTTTTCCACAACAATTCTACAGGCTTCTAGTATAATGGGTTGTGCTCTTACTATCAATACGACCAAGATGGGTTATCATGCTATGAGGTAATAAGATAATCTATGTTCATGTGTGAGAACTATACAATGGCTCAAGGAAGAGACCCATTATGGGCCTAAAGTTCAAAATATCTCGTGCTACCCAATGAGAGCTCCAAGTTTTAAACCTCTGTAATTCAAATTGGGTTATGATTTAGTACAGAAAATAAAGCCTAAAATAGTCGTTAGTTTAATCAATAGAATAGAAAGTATAGAGATAATGAATAATTGCTCAATCTACAATATACAAATTTACAAATAGCCTAAATATAATTATCAGATTGAATTAGATCGAAAACCACATAGATAATGAATAATTGCTTAATATACATTCATGAATATTGTAAATCTAATCATTAGATTGATCAGATGAGACCTCTCTATTGTGTCGATTCAGCTGCACCAAAATGGATTCAGCTGCATCCTCAACTTGTAATACTCGCAAGTGCACGAGCCGTTCGGTAGTATAGCATATGTAAGTGCGAGGTTAATTCCACAGGGATTGGTGATTGAATAATCCAATTCAGTTTTCCTACACAAAACAGAAAAACAAGAAAAAAAAATAAATAAAAAAAAGAAAGAAAAGAAAATAACTCAAGCAGATAAGTTCCTAAGTTCAATTAGATTAACAGATTGATTATGGCTAAAGTATGATTAAGCCATGGTGTTTGGTCCTAACCTTGTATTCCTAATTCCCTAATTTGATCATCTGTTGTCTAACCTAAACTAAGCATTAGGAATCCATTAAGCATAGAAGAACATTTTAAACAACCAAGTATGTATCTAATCCCTGTTGTCGAATGTCCATACATACTCTTCCTATTCATAGTTCAATTCGAATTAAAGCATGGTGTCTACTCTTAATTCAAACCAAGATAGCTAACATGCAAGCCTAAATGGTGATCAATCATTCAAACTATAAGCATAATGAATAAGAACAAAAACCATAATTGAAACTTGGAAACTAATCAAATTTGAAACTAAAGAAAAGAATTTACATAACAATGAAAAGTAAAGTGGAACTAAGAAAAACTTAAGTAGAATTTCAGCACAAAGATTTCATTACAACAATTGAAAACTAGAAAGAGAAACTAAGAGAATTTGAGGGAGAGAAGGGAGGGGAGCTCTAGAGAAGTGTTTGAGAGCTCCCCCCTTTGGGGGTGTGTTTTGAAGCTTGAAGACTTCTCTATTTATAGGGCTAAGAGGGAGGAACATCATGATGAATTCCAACATCACCATTCCTCTTTTAATACAATCCATAACTCCCACTTCATCTTGTCTATGTTAGTGTGGTTGGAATCAATTCAATCCCATACTTCTTTTGCTGCACCTCAAGCTTTCTTCACATGGGATTTCAAAGGTGTTCAATTTTGGCTGCCTTTTGCTGCCAACCCATGTGGGTTTTCTTTTGGTTGATGGAAAAAACGATTCTTCTGAACCAGGCTTGGTATAGAAAGGCCCGAGGTTTCAATATGTATCCAATAGAGCTCAAATGTGGATATGTCATAATAGACACCCATTGGAACAACTTTTATGAAGAATGTATTCCCATCTGAGCAATACAAGTGTATGTTTTGGGCCTTGAAAGTTGACTTCTAAAAATAGACTAGAATTGACAATGCATTGCAGTCAGCTTGTGGGCTTGTTTTGGGCTTGATCTTCCCTCCTACAAAATCTGGATCTTAAAACCCTTTGAATTATCTTTCCAAGCAAATGCAGCCCAACTAAAAAAAAAAAATTGGAAAGACCTTCAAATGTCAGTTTGGCCCAGGAACGCAGATGCTGCCGAATTTGACCTTAAGTTGCCAAAACTTGCATAACTTTCTCTAGAATACTCGGAATCATGAACCGTAAAATTCTCCAGAAATTAGACTTCCGCATCTTTCCAATGATATATAGCTCATCATCTGGTTCATCATGAGAAAGTACAGTCCAATTCGTGAAGTTGACTGATCTGCATACACCGTTTTGAGCTAACTTGTCTCCAAAATGCATTTAATGAGTCTCAAGCTTATTACACTGAAACAAACACAAAATTTATTAAAAGCACAAGTTTAACCCAAAAATATAATCAAATCATAAGTTAGAATGGTACAAAATGATATATAAATATGCACCGATCACTCTCATGTGAGACCTACTTATTGCTAATTGACTATTATGAATTTGATTAACGTACTATTTAAGGCTATTTAGGGATTTTAATTATGAGGGTTAGATAATCTATTGAACCTCAAACGATGGACATCAACAATGCCATGCATGCTTTAGTATCCTTAAGAAGCCATTATCTTCCCAAGTTTCTCCCTATGAATTTTGGACTCTCCAAAATTCTTTGTGGTCGTATGTTTTTCCATAACTAGTGAGGCACAAGAAGTGGAATCAAGAACCTTATCAACATGTATTGCACCTCTATGAACATTCTATCTCATAAGAAGATGAGTATTTTTAATATGAGAGTCTCATTGCTCATGTTTCACCTAAAAATATTTTAAAAAGAAAGAAAAAAAAAAGGAAATGTATAAATTGACGTGCATAAGATACAACGTAGTGTTGAAGTATTTTGACTTACATTTCTTAGTGTTTCCGTATAATATGGCCAATATTTCTCCAAATAGGCCCTTTTTCCACAACAATTCTATAGGCTTCAATCGATAATAGGTTGTGTTCTTATTAGGTTATGAGTCTAAAGTTCAAAATATCATGTGCTCCCAATGAGAGCTCCAAGTTTTGAACCTCTGTCATTCAAATTAGGTTATGATTTAGTATAGAAAATAAAGTCCTAAATAATCGTTAGATCTAATCAATAGATTGATAGATTAGAAAGTATAGAGATAATGAATAATTGTTCAATCTACAATATACAAATTTACGAAATGTCTACATCTAATTATCATATTGAATCAGATAAAAAAGCACATAGATACTGAATAATTGCTTAATCTACATTCACAAATACTGTAAATCTAATCATTAGATTGATCATATGAGACCTCTCATGTGGGACCTACTTATCGCTAATTGGCTATTGTGGATTTGATTGACGTACTATTTAAAGGCTATTTAGGGATTTTAATTTTAAGGGTTAGATAATCTATTGAATCTCAAAAGATGGACATCAACAATGCCATGCATGCTTCAGTATTGTTAAGAACCCATTCTCTCCCCAAGTTTCTCCCTATGAATTTTGGACTCTCCAAAATTCTTTGTGGTCATATGTTAAAACTAGTAAGGTACATGAAGTGGAATGAAGAACCTTATCAACATGTGTTGCACCTCTCCAAACATCCTATCTCATAAGAAGATGAGTATGTCCAATAAGTCTCATCGCTTATGTTTCTTCGCAAAATATGAGGAATGTATGCATTGATGTGCATAAGATACAAAGTAGTATTGAAGTATTTTGACTTACATTTCTTGGTGTATCCGTATTTTGACTTACTCATCGCTCATCATTAACTAGCTATTATGGATTTGATTGATGTACTGTTTAAGGCTATTTACGGATTTGAATTATTAGGGTTAGATCATCTATTGAACCTCAAAAGATGGACATGATCAATGCCCGGCACATTTGTATGCTTCAATATCCTTAGGAACCCATCCTACCCTCATGTTTCCCCCAATGACTAGTTAGGCACGTAAAGTGGAGTCCAGAACAGTATCTAAATGTATCGAACCTGTTCAAACATTCTATTTCATAAGACGATGTGTATATCCCATCTCAGAGTCTCATTGCTCATGTTTCTCTGCAAAATACTGAAAAAGAAAAAGAAAAAAAGAAAGAGGAAATGTATGACTTGGCGTTGTGCAAAAGATACAAACTAATGTTGAATTATTTTGACTTACATTTTTTGGTGTTTCCATTATAGGGCCAGTCTTTATCCGAATAGGCCCTTTTTCCCACATCCGTTTTAGAGGCTTCCCTAGATAATAGGTTGTGTTCTTGTTACAAATATGACCAAGATGGGTTATCATGCTTTGAGGAGATTGGATAATTTATGTCCATGTGTGAGAACTATACAACGTCTCAACACATGTTGTGGGTGAGAAGGCTCAACCTCGATTTAATATTTGTTTCAATGAAATATTGTTAAAATAATGATATGTATTTAGGATAAGAATAAATTTGCGGGTCTCTCATATGAGACCTACTCATCGCTCATCATTAATTGGCTATTACGGATTTGATTGAGGTACTATTTAAGGCTATTCAAGACATGATATTTGTTATTAGAAGAAATCACCAAACATCCCATCTTGGTCTCTGTTTGGATCATCAAATCAATTAAATATTGACCAAATATTCAAAGCATTAAGAACAATAACAAATACTCAACATGGAATAGAAATCCTAAGTTAATATAAGTATAAAAATTAAGTATTCATCGTAGCCCTAGCAAGGAAAATTAGTTCATAACAAAAGTAAAGATAAAAAAAATAATCATTGTCATAAAACTGATTTGGTCGATGGACTTGATCTCCGGAATCTCCACAACAATACATTCGAAAGCTCCCAAAGCTGTCGTTTTCCTTGTTCTCTACGTGGATGACATCCTGTTATTTGGAAACGACATTGGAATGCTTTCTTCTATAACAGTGTGGCTATCTAAGACGTTTCACATGAAAGATTTAGTAGATGCGTCTTATGTACTAGAGATCAAACTCTATTGATAGATTGAGAAAACTAATTGGTTTGTCTCAATCCCTGTACATAAACAAAATACTTGGAAGGTTCCATATGGAAGAATCCAAGAAGCGCTATCTCCATATAAGACATAGAATCAAGCTTTCTAAGAGCATGAGCCCTAAGACTCCTGAAAATGTAGAATACATGAAGCGAGTTGCTTATGCATTTGCAGTAGGAAGCCTCATGTATGTCATGATGTGCACATGGCCTGATATCAGTTATGTTGTAAGCGTTACAAGTTGATATCAGTCAAAGACCATCATGCACTATATCTACTCAATCAAAAGGATGACTTGGTCTCGAGTCATTCGTGTGGAGACACTAAGCTAAGTGTATGGGTGTTCAATAGAGAATGAATTCATTGAACGCGATCAACAAAGAGAACTTGAATGGAAGTTTTATCTACATGTCAGTTAGGACCTCTCAAGTTGGAGTAGTGCAAATTAATCCATGACCTAAGGCACCACGAGTTGTCTCATGGAAGCGTCATGGGCCCTTAGCTATGTTGAAGCTTTGTGTTCCTCTGGGCATAACCCAAGGATATGACTAGGGTTCATTATCAATTCATTGAGACATGCTAGTGTACAATAACAAGGGATCTCTACTTTCAATAAAAGAGGAGAATGCTCGGAAGATGTGACTCAGAAGTCTTTGGCCAAAGCAACGAGCTAAATCAATAATAGAGATTGTGATCATGCCCTAATGAATCACATGAGACTGTAGATCACGCTAAGGGCTTGACGTGAATTCCATGCCCCAATTAGCATGATCAAGAGCATTGATTAAGAGAAGGACCGTATTGCACAGGAATTTCAACTGAATAGGTTCACAACCTCATTCTATATTGGCTTAGGCAACCATGACATATTGCTAGACATCACTCATGGTTTGTGGAAGCCCTGAGAATAAGATATAATCTAATTCTCATAAAGGGAGAATTAAAAGAGAGTTTTAATTCACAATCGATCAATAAAGAGTTTTGGATCGCCCATTACCTCGCCAATTAGAACCTAATGAATCGCACACCGATAAGTTTAGAGGAATTGAAATAAATATGATGTGCATAGACTTATTAATTTAATAGAGATTGAATCAATTAAGTGAATGCGGGAAGAAGGGGAATTTGGGTGTAAACTATGAAATTGAGTTCAAGGGCCTTTGGGCTTGGACCCAGTGGGCTAATTGAGTTATGTGGGCATAGTATGATGACCACTTGAGCCCAACAAGCCCAAGTAATACCCTATGGCCGATTTTACGAATGGGAGACTTTGGTCTCCTCCATGTGTGTCTATTTAAGTGAACTTTGTCTCTTGGGAAAAGTTAGGGTATTTGAGCTTGGTTGCATCATATCCTCCATCTTCCTTGGTGTGGTAAAGTTAGAGATTACCTTCATTGGTGATTTGGTGAATCTAGAAGGCCTTCAATAAGATGATAAACTCAAAAGATGTTAACCTTGAGTAGTGCTTCAAGGGTAAAATTTATACTCTCTTTCTCTTAGTCTAGAATGTCTAGGAGTGGAACAATCTAAATCAAGCATCAAGATACTTGGGGTTAGTTATGTTAAAGCTCAAAGATTAAATTTAAAGCTTCCGTTGCCTAAAGGTCACTTGTAACCTTATCTTTGTGGCTAAATATAACTAGAATTTAATGTTTCCTTTAGGCCTTATATAGTGTAAAACAACTGAATCATACTCTTAAAATGTCTAGAAAAACTCTCCTCAAACAAAACAAAATCCTAAACAATTAAGAAAACAAACTAGGAAAGAATCCTTCTTTGATTGGAAAACACGCCAGCCAACTTGCATGCACGTTTTAGGGTCGTTCCACTTCCGATAAAATCCTAGAACAATATTATAAACGTAGTTTGATCTCTAAGATTTCGAAGCATATATTGCACGACACTAGGAAAAATTGGAAAACTCTTCAACTCTTCAATCTTCCATAGCAGTGCAATTTTGACGGGATTTCAACTTAGGTTGCTTTGACTTGCAAGTCTGGAGCAATTGGCTTGATAGAAAATTATGAAACTTTGGCACCATGATATTCAATGTCTTAGCTTTCTTCTTCAATTGGCTTTGTGCTAAAATTCACTCGAAAAGTCAATTTTGTGTCGAAACCCTTCCAAGAGCGCAAAATAGCTGAAAATAAGGAAAGTAAAGTAATAATGCTCCTTTTAATTAACTTTCCCAACAAAAATCAAATATAAAAGGTGTAAAAATATAGGAAATAATTCACTTATCAGTATTGGAATCAAATCAACTACCCCCCCATAGTTGATCTCATTCTGAATTTGAGGGTATTCGATTACAGATTGTAAGGTGAAACCCACATAATTTTTGATTCCTTACATAAACGCGGGAAGTCAATAATTGAAATAATTCCAATACCCATGTGTCAGTAAACACATTAAAGCAGGAATTGTAATCATTCCAATACTCTTTCCTGAAAAGTAAACATGCAAGTAATGGTACTTGAAATTCCTTAGTTTAAACTTTTACAATTTTGGATGGAATTGGGTCAAATTCAAATCCATGCAGTTAAGTTAGAGCCAAACACTGTGACTTAGATATGGGCCCTACAAATTCAAATCCACCCTACAAATCCCCTTATCCAAAACGCACCACAAAAAATCAGACGTTTAAATTGATGGATAATTTAAATTTATGCGATCAAAACCTTTAGATGGTGAAAATTAAAAGCATTATATGTTTGGATGAGGAAATTTAAAAGTACTAAGGAATTCATAAATGATGGAATTTAAAATGACGGAAATTAATGTTATAGAATTTGTAAAATTTCTTGTTTGGCCAACGGATATAAAGATGAAATTTAACGTTTATCATCTTAGAATTTTACAAATGACAACTATTTAGATAGAATTGAGATTTATGACCTCCAAATTCCATGTTTTTTTCCATGTGGAATTTCTAAATTTATTTATTTATCCAAGCACAGGAATTGGTTTATGTCAATTTAGAAATTCTGTTGACAAAAACCAAAATTTAGAAATTCTGACTTTTGTCAAAATTCCAAGTTTATTTCCCTAATCCAAATACAACGTATAGTGTAATATCAAAAAGGAAAAGGGTTAGCTCCTTACAATTAAGGAGGAACTCCTCCTTACAACCAATGTGGTTTTGACACATATTAATTTTTTTAAAAATATTCTTTGTCATATTTGTTGAAACTTTATCAATGTTGTTTGCTTGAATTTAACTAGGGATGACAATTTTCCCCACGAGTAAGGGTCTTCGTGGGGCTTCGACCCTAATGGGTTGGGTATGAAGGATAAAAAACGGGTATGGCTACAAGTTTGGGGAATTTTTCAGGTATGGTATTCAGAGAGGGCGGAGATGGTATTTTAATCCCCAACTCGAACCCTCCCCGTTTATATTATATAGAGATTTTTGTAGAAATGTCACATGAACTTATACATCAATTTAAATTTGTCACCTTAAAAAAAATTTAAGCAAAATGTCAACTTAAGTTTTCAAAATCCATGATTTGTCACTTGACTTTAACATCACCCAATTTTCCATCCATTTTGAAGGGTATTTTAGTTTTTAACATTTTTGCTAAAATACCATTCAAAATGGATGAAAAATTGGATGATGTTAAAGTTAGATGACAATTCATGGATTTTGAAAACTTAAGGTGACATTTTGCTTAAATTTTTCTTTAAGATGACAAATTGAAATTGATGTATAAGTTCAGATGACATTTCTACAAATATCCCTATTATATAAATATATTATTAAGATGTGTGATGGTGGTGCTATCTCTATAATGATGATCATGTCTTGGACATGTAGTTTTAACATGTATTAATATATATATTTAAATAGTGTAGATTTTTAGTTAATAACAATTGAATTGATACATATCTTGTGCTCATAGTGATTTTTTATCGCAATAGGGTGGGTCGAGGAACCCATTCCCCAACGAAGGCGGAGATGGGGAATCCCCGATTTGAATATTAAGAGTATGAAGGTAGGGATGGGGAAAAATGCTTAATGGGGATAGAGATGGAAATGACATACTCACCCCTGATTCAACCCATTGCCATCCCTAAATTTAACAAGTGTCAAAACCCCATTGGTTGTAAGGAGTAGCTCTCCTTAATTTTAAGGAGCCAAACCTTGCTCTATAAGAAAATGATTCTATTTGCCTCCTTACTTGTAAGGCGATACTCCTCATTTATGCAAAATCAAGTTTGACACATATGCAAAAATAATTCATTAAAAATACAAAATAAAAACTTTTGCATGCATGTCACACTACTATTTGAAGGAATATAGGAGCTCATACTTATCTAATAAGGAGGGAAGTATTTTCCATAAGGAAATTAAAACGTCTTGATCTAATCTTAATGCACCCCGACACAAAACCCTGGAGGTAAAATGTAGTAAACCAGCAAATTTAACGAAAATGGTTATCTACCTGTTGACGTCCCTGAACTTGGCCTCTAGTTGCAATTAGGTCCGTGAACTTTTTTGTGTGCCAATTACATCATTTAATTGGACAAATAGTTCCAATCAGGTCCTACCGTCCAACTATATCAATTTGTCTGTCAAAATGAGGGGGTAAAAGCGTCCTTTCGGGTTCTTCATCTAGCATTGACCCCAATTCCACCTTCTTCTACCATCATCGACCCAACAACCCCACCTCATGAATCTGACTATTTTGGAAAGTCACCTTCTTCTTCCATCATCAACCTAACAACCCCACCTCAAGAATTTGACTATTTTGGAAACCATTTGTTAGAGGAGACTTTGTGTAGAAGATTCCAACGTTCTGGAATTTCAGAAAGACCAACAAAAAAAAAAAGCTATGAGAAAGAGAAACTTACCCTACCCAACAATTTTCTTCTTCAAGGAAACTTCTCAATTTCACAATCTCTTGGGCTCTTCCTGTGGTTTTCACCTTTTCCTTTGCTTTCATTTGTGTTCATCAGTCTCCCTCTCTGCCCTTTGCATAGGATTGGGCACGGTACGGTATGGTACGGTATTGAGCCCGTACCGCTCCTAATACCGGAAATTAAATCGGTATGGTACGGTATGGGATTATCGTTGTCAAAATTGGTGCAGTACCATACCGTACCGTGTCGGTATCTGGTAATTGGTATTTTGGTACCATTTCGGTACCAAAATGATACAACTAAAAAATGAACCAATTCAATATTCAACATATTCATTTACCAAAATAAGTGATGCCTAAGTTACAAATTCAAAGATTCAACATATTCAATTATCAATATCCAAATCCTAATCAACATATTCAATATCCATCAACATATTCAATATCCAAATCAACCAAATCCTAATCAACATATTTAATATCCATTGAATATAACATATTCAATATCCAAATCAACCAAATCCTAATCAACATATGCAATATCCATCAACATATTCAATAGAAAATTATATATTTGAATAGTATTCGGTATGTACGGTATTTATTGATTTGGGTACCAAATACTCTGATACCGCTACCATACCATACTCTATTGGTACGGTACGGACGGTACCGAATATTTATTGGTATCGAAAGAAACGGTATGAAATCGGTATGGTACGGTTCTGTTAGGTACGGTTTTGGTATTTTCGGTTTTAGATGCCCACCCCTAGTCTTGCAACCAGAGTTGGTCCAGGGGTTTTCTAAGGCCCTGGGCAAATTTCGAAAAGTGTGCCCCTTTAGACAAATTAAACACTAAAATTACAATTTTTATCAAAATTAAACACTGCTTAGATGCATTTGGTAAATTTTCAAGTGAAACATTGGTCTTTTTAACAAAATATTTATTCAAAGGAAGAACCTTGAAAGATCTTATAGATAATAAAAAAAACTTGAAAGAAAGGCACTGATATGGTCTTGTGAAGGATTGTTTTCCAACTCAGTGTTGGAGAAGAAGAGAATCACAAAAAATAAAAATAAAAATTTGCTTGCATTTGAGAGTCTTCTTGTGTTGTTTTTAAGAGACTTTTTGTTTTTTGATTAAAAAAGAAGAAGTAGAAGGCATGTTGGTTTATCTTTGTTTAATTTCCCAATGCTATGTTTTTCTTTTATTATATTATATAATATATAAAATATATTTGACTTTGTTTTCCAAATAAGGAAGTTTCTTTGAGAGAATCAAAAAGTGATTTATGACACCACAACATATCACGAACGGCTTCTTCTAGTTTTGAAGTTTGGTTCCTTTATTTATTTATTTATTAGTATTTATAAATATACATGTATGGGCTATAAACAAAATTTGTGTGCCCTTCTCAGCTTTGGGCCTCGAGCTGTAGCCCTGGTCGCCTTGGGCCAACCTAACATGCAAATCTTTGCTGAAAACCTTAGTTTGGGTACCTCAAGGAGATGCTTTTCTGGTCAAGAAGAAGACACAAAACACAACACTCTATTTCACATAATATACAAAACCCAAAATCCCAAATAGACAACTTCTATCTGTCTTGACGTCAGGACTGTGTAGGGTTTCAGGGTAGAGTACGTTCTTTGGCATTCTCTCATTGGTTTTAAGGGAGTTGGGTTGGGATCTGGGTTTTGAGGGGGTGGGATAAGGAGGAGGGGGGAATGGGTTACGGGAGAGAGGAGAGAGAGAGAGGGAGAGTTGAGAGAGAGAGAAAGAGAGAGGGATTTGGATTTGGATTTTTAAGTTTATTTATTTATTTAATTATTTTTTTTCACTTTTTTCAGTTTTTTTTCTTTTTAAAATATTTTAATTAAGATGGACGGTTTTAGCCCTCAAATTAACAGCCAAAGTGACAGAAGGACTCAATGACAGAGAATTGGATGATCTAATTGACACAAAAAAAAGAGTTCACGAACCCAATTACAACTATAGGCCAAATTCAGGAACGTCTATAGTAGATAACCCCGAAGAAAAACCCCCAATTCATACCAATCATTTGTATCAAATTTACTGGTTGGGATTTCCGTTGACTGTCTGACTCTGACTCGCTTAAAATAAAAACAGAAAAGTGCCTTGAAGTGAGATTCGATATGTTTCTTAAAGGTGGCATTATGATCCTTGTGTTGAATATAACTCCAAGAAGCTCTGAGATTTCTTAGTTTCAGCAGTTTCTTTCACATGGGTCTAATTAATAATCTCAATTGATTCTTTCTTTGTTGGGTTCGGATTTTCTGTCAGCTTAGCTTCACTCCCTCGGTTGTGGGTAGGTATTTTTATCTCAGTATTCTTAATTTCTTACCATCTGATCAGTGTTTCTTTGTTACTTGATTGTGGATCTTAATGTTTGGTCATCACTATCAGTTGTCCAGTTATGGATAGTGGGGATCATCACTCAGTGCATTTCTGGTAGCTTGTAGGATTTGACTGTTCATGCCTTAATTTGTGCATTTAATGAATTATTGGGGTTTGATAGATCTTCATTTTGTTGATGCTTGTTAAGGACTGAAGTGATCTTTGTTTCTGGGCCATTCATAGTAAGGACTAGACAAAGTAATTAGTTTTCGTTTTTCCTGAGTGTGAATTCTTCAGTTTAGATGCACCATGGTTGTCTTTTTTCTTGGAAGCTTTTGCTTTTCCTCTCTGATTGAACTTGGAAGTATGTTCTGGTGCAATTTGAACAGTAGATGAAAAATAGGGAGGGGAGATTGACTGCATAATCTGAAGGTTTGGTTTTATGGGTTTATGGAATTATAATTTCAGAGGTCTTTTCTGAGAGACATTAGACCTCATGTTTTGCTAATTTATGTGGTTTGAGATTAGGAGGTTGGAAGAGGTTTTTCTGAATCTCCCTCTTTAACGGCTGATACTAAAATGACTTAAACTTGTTTCATTTCTTGCTGTATGAGATTAGCTAACGTCTAGAATGCAGTTTTCCTTTTGGGATTACTAGAAAAAGCATAAATAGTGATTTCACTTTACAGTTTATACTTTACTTACACTTCTCCAAACCCTTGCCTTATCCACTGATGTTACCCATAGCCATAATACTTTTCTAATTGCCTTTTCTTTTAGTCTGCCTTTTCTTTTCCAGTACGTGATCATCTCTATCTATTGGAGGATGGTTTATGTACCAGGAACTTTGCAGTTGAATGAGGTTTTAAAATATCTATAAATTTATACTTCTAAGACTGAGCATAAATTTGTTGAGAAACACTACTTGCAATCTGAAATTTAAGCTACATCGCTGTTCATATACACCAATTGTATCTAAAAGCTTTGGCTGATGCTGTTGCAGGAAAGGCTCTTGAACGGAGTTGGTTGTAACATCTCTCTCAACAGGATTCTGGTCACTGGAGAAAATTCCTGTTACAAGGTGTCTGCTCATACCTTTGATGGAGACTAGAAGAAACATGGTTCAGACACTGGAAGCTATAAAGGGTGGTGGCGGATCCATCAGGGTTGGGACCACTGGGACGGTCAGTTCCCTAATGACAAGAGAATTAGAGTCCATCAAAGTTGCACCTCCGACGCCTGCATCTTCCAGAAGTAAACATCAAACAGCTTCTGTTTCTGTTCCCTGTGGTGCTACTACTCCGAAAAAGCTACAAAAAAAAAAATCATGTGATGAAGCTAGCAGCAGTGGAACCAGCAACTACATTAATCAGAGACGCCCTGAAATTTCACAGAAAACAAAAACTCATGCTAAAAAGACTAGTCAGATCCCGATACTGAGCTCTGATAATGTTGGTCCGGATAGAACTCCTAGTAGGCAGAAAACTAGTAAAAAAGGACCTAACATTGTTGAAGTTGTGGACTTAAAATGTGGGAACTCAGATAGAGCATGGGCTGGCCCTATAACGAATTCGACTGAAGAAGCTGGGCTTCTCAAAGCTCTCTGAGAGCATTGTCTAACCTGGTAATTTCTTCACATCAGATCTTAGATTCCTGTAACTGTATACAGAAATCCCAATTGGTCGATTGCTGTCTGAAACTTCCACCATAGAACATATGCTTGGTAGGATCCTAGTGCCTCTCTTTTTCTTCTTTTGTGTTTTTACCACTGATTCACAAGCGGGTCTCAAATGACTGCCAGAGGAAACCATGTCTTTAAATTGTGGCTGAGGCTTGTGTGAGCTACATCTGCTGCTTAATTCAAGGCGGCTGAAGTGCTCAATTTCTTTCATTATGAGGGATCCAACAGTGCCTCTGGTGCCTATTTCCACAGGAGCATATGCAGCCATTTTTGCAGCATCTCTGTTGGCAATGGTGCTGGATTTAGACATTGGAGTGGAGGGGGTGGCTTGTGGATGAAGAGAGATGGTTTTGAGTTGAGTCTTGGTGAGGAAATTGCTTTTCTTTTGGGACATCTGGTGTTTGGCCTTGCTATTTCACAAGGATTCTTTGCCTTGTGTTCTTTATCTAAAGTGAACAGCATTTGTGGGGTTGGCTGGTTATATACTCACCTCATTCATGTGCTTACAGATAAAAAGGTAGAATCCCTTAAGCTACCACACCTTCTTTCTCTCTATTTTATTTTATTTTTAAATTTGACCATTTGGCTCTCATTTACTGATATAATATAGTTTTCCATACTTGGATTATGTATTGGATTCATTATACCCTCAGATCTTGCGGAACAACTTTTGTTTGATGTATTATGTTGTATTGCAAATCAATCAGTAAAAGTGACGATATTGGATTTTATTTGCCTCTTTTAAGTAAGTTGTTAAGTTCTTTTCTTGTCTTGAATGGCACTTGAGAGCTTTTGAAGTTTGTGTGTCGATTTGCTTTTGCTGGTCCTATCTCATTTTTCTGTTTACATCATTACCTTTGAAGGGGTCATGGGAAAGATATATATATGATAGAATTTTTTGATACACACCATGTGAATTTCTTTCTCTTTCCCCTGACTTGAGGAGAAGGGCATTCATTTTCTCAGTTCTTGTTACATCTCTTCATCAGCAAGAATAAATAGAAATAAATTACTAGCAGAATTTGGTATGACATGAAGAACCATATAATTAAGGTTGCAGGTGGGTCAATTGAAGCTTTGCATAGCTATGTGATGATATTTCATAAAATAAGTAGGTTGGAAGGCAATAGAGTTGAGCCTTTTTTTTCTCTTTTTCTTTTTCCATGCAGAACAATTAAGAACCTGTCTGTCATGAGCAGAGCAAAATGGGTCAGTATGAGGAGAAAAACTTTCCTACACTGGTTGAGCAAAATGGGTTAGAACGGGTCACAAATATCAACTGCAACTAAACTAAATACTTGTTTGGGAGTGAATATGGCTTCTGGGAAGAAGCAAATTCCACGGATTTCTCCAAAAAAATCACTTTTAGTGATTTTAAAGTGATTCTTGGGAAGCACCTTCTACGTGTTTCTCCATAAAATCACTTAAATTGATTATTGACCTCTCCATAATTACTCCGAAACAATCTCTAATAGTAATTTGACAATTCGAATTTGGCTTAAGACTAGTAGCATAATTGCAACCATAGATTTATTCATCGGTTTGTTTCAGTTATTTTCCTTTTCTACATAATTGAATAAATATTTTATATTCTCTTACATACATCAAGGGGGAATTGCATACTGTCAATTGAACTATAGTTGAGAAAACTTCTTGCGGTTGTAGATTGAGAAATTTGAGAGAGATGATGTGAAATTTGAAGCGTTTTCAAGATTTCATTTTTTTTTGTATTTATGGTTGATATCAGTGTGTGAAATGAAACATACTAACAAAGAAAAATGAAAAGTGAAAAAAATAATATATGCAATTTAGTTTGGTTTAGGTGGTTTCTAATTAGATCAAACTAAATCAAACTGAATTAATTGTCATTTCATTCGATTCATTCCAAGGTAAACACTTTTCCAGTGTAAAAACCAAACAAAATCATTTGAACCGGTTAAATTCGCCAAATTTGAGATGATTCGGGCGGTTTACGGTTAGTTAGAATAAAATTGACAAAATTTGATCTAAAGAGATTAGGTAACACTTTTCAAGTGTAAAAACCAAACAAAATCATTTGAATTGGTTAAATTCGCCAAATTTGAGTTGATTCGGGCAATTTACGGTTAGTTAAAATAAAATTGACAAAATTTGATCTAAAGAGCTTAGTATAAATCGAGAATAAAATTGACAAAATTTTAACTATAGGGCCTCAGCATTAATCCAATGGATTTGTAATTTAGGGCCTTCAAACAATGAGTGCCCACATAAAAGTCAACGAACTCACCATCGACTGGATATGAAGCATTTTAAATCAACGACTGAGATCGCTTCTGTAGGGAAAGCGTGAAAAGATGATGGCACAGTCTATTATTTCCAGTGCACTTAAACATGAGTGGATAGGAGGAGTGATCGAGCTGAGAAGTTCACAGACAGTAAACTGAAAACTTAGCAATGGCTTCAATTCCATGTACTGGTGTTGCTGCTGCTGCTGCCATCACCTCCAAGTCCTTTCCTTCTTCAACCAAATTCAACACCCGGTTCGTGGGTACCCGAAATAAGCTCGGGTGGGTCAGGCCCTTGGGGCTTGGACCCTCCAACGGGTCCAGAGCCAAGTGCTGGTTTAAATTCGGGAAAAACGGTGTAGATGCTGAAGGGGCTGGTATTTATGGAAGCCAATCCCGTGATGATTTTGATAAAGATGATGTTGAACAGGTTCTTTTCTCTCTCTCTCTCTACATGTTATTGTATCTGTGTATATATGTGGGTGAATGACTTTTGGTGATCACAAATTGTTCTATGTTTGGGAAGCATTTTTCTATTAATGTATAAAATATTAAGAACAAGGATTGTTCAAAAAAATATTTGTTTCCAGCTAATTATAAAATATAATGAGGTGAATTTTACATCAATTATTAAATTAATGACTTTATCCTCAAGTAATAAAAGATGTTGAGGAAATTGAGAACTCATTAAACATTTTAGAACTTATAAAGTTATTTAAATGCATAAATTAAGGGTAATTATAATTATGTGTTCTTATCGAAATTAAGTTGGAAATAAGTTGTAATTATTTTTCTAGATTCTTGTAGACATTTGCTTGCAATAAATAAATAAGAAGGGGTACAGATAGAGGGGAGAGCTAGAATATTTTTTTCTTTTTGGGCAAAGAGCTAGAATAATGAAGTTCAGAGGAAGAAAAGAGATTAAGAAATTTATTCATCAAAAGGACGTAGTCTTAACGAATGTTTTAACATGCATTCTAACTTCTTAAGAGCTTCATTTAACATATAAGAAACAAAGTTCTTGCCAAACTTATTGCAGTAGCAATGGTACTTTTCTGGGTGTTATAAAGGCACAGTTAGGTGAAGCATCGAATTCTTTGGTCCGTGTAGTTCAAATATTCAAGAGGGAGGATGATTGTTGGCCTCTAATATTTGTGTCCACGGGCAGATGCTCATGTATATATAATTGAAAATTTGTAGTGAAGATAAATTAACTAGGTGTGTGCTGTGTAATTTCATGTTGGAATGCGAAAATGCAATTCTTTTTCTTCGTAGTTTTCTGAGTTCTGGTTGTCCGCCAAAAAGGAATTTGCATAAGTGCATCGAGAAACTGGTTCTTAAGACAGCAAAACCCTTTTTTGCTGACGTATAAATTAATAGAAAGGAAAACCTTGCTCTTGTGTCGTACTAATCGTCAAAATAGAATTAGAGGGAATCTTTGAATTTGGTGCTAACATCTATTGGATGCATAAACATGATCCTTTTCAGAATTCTCAGGCTTGAGGTCCCTATACATCACACCGGTAACATGGTGGAATTGGCCTGCATATAGAAGCATTTTTTAGATGTTAGCACCAAGTTATATACAGCTTTGCCCTGTGCGTCTGCATCCATTGCAATGTTTTGTAGGAGGAGAATTTGCAGGACAAGGCATTTTCATGGTCATGTTGCAATTCATATGTCTTTAATTGTGTGTTCACAAGGGAACCTTTTTTATTTCTTAAACAGTGTCATTGCACTATTCTGGTTGTGAACTGTACTTTCAGTTTTTGCTATTAAATCTAGAACAGGGTCAAGGTGAGAGCAGGTGACAAAGCGTTCGTTTTACTGTCTCATATGTTAGTTTTGCTGCAACCAGAAACATGAATTTGTTGCATAAGGTCAAACATCTCAAGCATGACCACATTTAACGACTTATGCCTTTCTTCATTGCAGTATTTCAACTACATGGGTATGCTCGCTGTTGAAGGTACATATGATAAGATGAATGCTCTTTTAAGCCAAAACATCCACCCGGTAGACATTTTGTTGTTGATGGCTGCCTCTGAAGGTGACAAGCCAAAACTTGAAGAACTTTTAAGAGCTGGTGCTAGTTATTCTATCAAAGATGCCGATGGGCGGACAGCTCTTGATAGGGCTGCAAGTGATGAAATCAAAGACTTCATTCTTGGTTTTTCAGTTCAGAAAGCATGATTTCAATAATATGTAGTTTTTATTTTTATTGGGAGTGACTTTATCATCATGTAAGCTTTTCAATAGCTGCTTTACCCATCAATGGCTATAGGCTTGTCAATTTATACCCTTGCTTTTAGTTTTGTCTTCCTTTCTCTTTGCAAATTTTTGAGGCTACAGGGTACTGTGTCACTTTGATGAACAGCAGAACTATTTATGAGAAGATTAATCTAATTAAGAATTGCACCATATGAGTATTTAATCACTTTGTCTTTAGATAAACTAGATTACTGAAATTGTTACAGACTAGAGGAAACAAAAATAGAAAGAAGAAAGAAACATGGTACATCTCGACAACGATAATCGTTGATTATGTTTTCATTCCAATATTTATATGAACTTCAATGGGCTTTTTACCTATCACTTAAATTCTGTGCTGAACAAGGTTTCTCACCATTTGTGATCCAGTATATCCATACTGATAACTCCATCTTGGCATAAAGTTCATTCATGCTTGGTCATGGAGAAACTTTAAGAAAACTCAAGAAAAGGTAAGTGGAGGAAGAAAAGGTAAGAAAACTCAAGAAAAGTTAAGAATACTTTATAGCATGTAAAGGGATGAGAATAATTGCATGATTGTATACACCAATAAACAGATTACAACTACAATCATTGTTAAATACATATGGTTCCGAATCAACAAAAAAATGACAAAAGATGACATTTTTTTTCACCTAAGCACTAAAAAAACCAATAATATAGAGTGCTCGCAAAAATAAAGACAAGTATATACAACATGATGTCAAACTACATTTACGAAATCCTAACGAGCATACTAACCAACATAATGAGAGAGACATCAGAAGAAACCACTGAAGGTGGGACAAGTTAGGAGCAGAAGACTCAGCAAAAGATACATCGTCATTGTCTGAAACGATTGAAGATAGGATAGGTTGGGAGCACAATAGACAGCAGAAGAAACACCAGCGTCTGAAACCACTGAAGATAATAACTACTCTTTTCATCCCCATTCTGCAGACCTACTCTTTATTATCCATGCCTTCTTAATTTCAGACGATGTAGATGGTGGTTATCTCTTTTAGTCTCTTCTTAACACCACGACTGGTAACGTTTTAGCATCCTCCAATATCTTAGTTATTCCTCTTAAATTAAAGCAATATTTCATTAGATGTCACCTAATATCAGAATTCAGAAGCATGAAAGGCTTACTTTGCCATGTTTAAACTAGTCGCATCACACACTATACATCTTATGTCTAGACGAAAATGAGTTTGTCATTGGACTATAATGAGTCATGGATATATTGTGAGGGAGGAGGTTCAGCATGGGCCTGCGTTCTGTATGAAGTTGTGATTTGCTATATCATGAATAAATTCATAATTGGTTCTTCAAATATCGTTGGAAGGCATAACAACTACAAGGTTAATGTACCAAAAGCCAACACAACATAAAACAAATCAAATCAAAATTGGTGAGCAATAATAAGTTAATACCTATATTAAACACACAAAAAACCCACGATTACCCAAAAACAAAAGACCCTCACCATTTATGCTTTGCATAAAACACAAAAACAAGCAGTATGAATAAGCCAATTTTCATAAACGTAAACCATTAAACGGCGTGTGTCAATGGGTTCTCTCGAAAATGAAACTTCTAAGATTATACATGTATTCAAATTTAAACCCATAAATACAAAGGTTGAAAGCCAAGAGAAATTAGATCTTCATGTAGCTTTCTAAATTTGATTGTGGGTTTTACCTACACTTGCAAAGAGTAGCACAACTGACTTTTTTTTTTAATTTTGAAGGATTTTCCATGTTTGGGAGCATCTACAACGGGCTCCCTAAACCATTGAAAAAAATACAACTCCAACCAAACACTCTATCCACTACCTAAAATAGGAATTGTCAATGGGGGTATAGCTCAGTTGGTTGAGCTCTTCTACCTCCACTCATGTGGGCCATCTAATGAATATTTTATGTAAACCCCCAACTCCCAATCGTTTGTACCCAAAAAAATATATATATAGGAGACCTCTAGGAGCTCCTATAATTTAATACTGCTTTATTTTAATATTATCTTTATTATTCATTTAATGCTAACCATTATTTGTTGTTATTTTTTTGCTTTCACTTTAGTCAAAAATTGAATTAAAAGAGATTTGAAGCATTTATAGAGCTATAGAGACCTCCCTAAAATAGCTTTATAGTGGTTTTAGTTAAATTTGAACTGAAAAATAGCAAGTAAGATTGTAGATGCTATAATGGCAGTCCAGATTTCTTCTTAGTTCATTTTTTGGTTGTATTGATATTTTCCTTTTGCTCTAACATCCTTGTTTATTTTGTGGTTACAAGTCTAAGATCCTTTTAGTTCTACGAATTTCCTCTCAAAAAGCTATGGGTTGTGTTAATAACGACTTTTGAAGGTACATATCATATGATAAGATGAATGCTCTTTTAAGCCAAAACATCCACCCGGTAGACATTTTGTTGTTGATGGCTGCCTCTGAACTGAAGGTGACAAGCCAAAAATTGAAGAACTTTTAAGAGCTGGTGCTAGTTACTCTATCAAAGATGCCGATGGGCGGACAGAAAAAGAAAAAGAAAAGGAAATCGCGCCCAGTTTGGGCATGCGTTGCAAAGCCGGAGTTCGAACAAAAATCCCTAAAATGTCGTCCTCAACCTCAGCTTAACCTAAATCCTAAAACTCCATAGCTAAGAGCTCAGAGCTATGATTTTGAAGAGGTGAGCCGCCCAAAAGGTTTATTCAACTATATTGGCTCGTTAACCCTGAAAACGAAGGAGAAATATAGCATAAGGCGATGGTGTGTTGGTGTGGTAAGAATGCGAGAATCCAAACCTCGTAGACAATTTCGAATCCTGGGAGGCGATTCGCTGTGTGTGCAAAGGTAAAAAACTGGATTTGATGCAAAATATTAGATTTTCAACTGTAGCAGGTGCAAATATGAATTTACGAGAGTGGGTTTTGTGCAGGGGTAGAAGAGGTTGTGATTGTTGGGTTTGGTATGATGTGGAAATGTGTGAAAGGTCTAAAGTTGTGATTCCGGGCCTGCTAAAATCGCGGGATAAGTTGGAGAATTCACTAGCAAAGACTAGATGCAGAAAGAAGGTTCTTTGGGCAGTATTGGTGGTGTCGTGGATGCTTATTGCAATGTTCTTCTTTGGAGAGAATGGTGGATCAGATGGGACTGAAGCTGAAGGCTTCAGAATTGGCATGAAAGGGGGTGTTTTATGGATGCATTGTGCTTTTGGTATGAAAAGTATTGTGCTTGTGGTGTAATGTACTGTGCTTTTGGTATGGAAAGTACTGTGCTTTTGGTTATATAATGGGAATGAGCATTATGGCTTTGTAATCGGCATACAATGTGATGTTTTTGTAATGCAATGATATAATGTAATCAAACTTTTGATATGTACAAAATGAACCTCTTCATTCCAACAATTTATTTCTACAAAATATCAACAAATTCATTTCCACTTACAGCATAACAACAAAATAGGCCACAAAATAACATTTACGAACCAGCCTATTTTCAATGGTTAAAAGGGAGCAATGGGGCATGCTATTTTCCAGCAAGTGAATCTAGGTACCATAAATTGATTATTTCCTATAGGTAAAGGAAGCGCTGGAAATAGCTTGTTTCCAGCGAGTAATAGGGAGTGCCTGGAAAGGGCTTGTTTCCAACGGGTAAAGCTAGGCATTTGAAAAATGATTATTTCCTATGGGTAAAGGAAGTGCTTGAAAAATATATCATTTGCTCACCCACATTAGAAAACTCTAAGTAATGGGCTTAGACTTTGGTGCTCCCAAGTAGCTAGCCCAATGTTTCCATTATCCATGAGCTTCTGTGAGCCTTGTGGACCTCCGTAATCTTCCACACCACAATCCCTCGTGCAAGCCCCGTAAATCACATGACTTGGGTTCATGTGAGCTTGGTAGGTGATTGACATATAAAAATGTATTATTGGCTTGGCATGGCATGCACACTATTTATATATTTATTTAATAAATTAATTTCCAAAATACAGCTTGGATTAACGCATGACTAACATTATATATTATATTGGGCTTTAAATGTCTTTGGACTTCTCGTGACTTTTTTGAGCCTCAACATAATGATTATCTAAAAATAAGACGGTTTGGATTAGTGGAATATAATGCGGAGTGGGGCTCTACAAGAGTGTCCATCAATAGAAGCTCTTTATATATATATATAATTGATAAAATTTATAAACTAAGTAGCAAAATATATAATTTTATAAATATGGGTTTCACAGAGGGCCAGATTCCATCCAGAATGAAAGGCCTCTATCGCGAAGACTGAATTGTGTAATCCAATGTGCCACCTTATTAGCATGACGGGGAAGATATTGAACTGTAATTTGAGGATTAGAAGCCAAAAGTTGACGAACGTCAGACACAAGGCATCCCTCCACCGCCAGACACTCTTATTACTTTTGCACTAATTGAACATCATTCATGCAATCTGATTCGAGAACCAGAGGCACACATGAAGCATCAATTGCAAAAGACATGCCTACCTTCATAGCATAAAGTTCTGTGGCAAGAACAGAGACCATTCCAGGGGCCACAATCGCCACAGCCCTAAGCAAGTTAGAATTAGAATCACAAACAAGTATCCCAACTCCTCAGAATTAGAATTCCAAACAAGTATCCCAACTCCTCGAGACCCATCCTTCAAGTCAACTGCTACATCGACATTTAATTTGAACGAACCCACCCGGATTGGTTGCCAACAAACATTCTGAGATGGCAAGTAAGGCCTCCTATGACGTGAATCAATCTCAGCTTTAAATTCCACATCATAGATTTGGGTTTTATACATAAATTTCAAAATTGATGGGTTTATGTATAGGAAATAGAAGTTGTAGGGCCATATATTTGACCAGCCCAAATTATAGTTGCCTAATGAAGACGATCATTAGATTTTTAGTCTTGATGCTCTCCACATCTTAACTACTAATGATTTAGGAATAATAATGGGTGGAAAGATGAGATTGTGTTTTTTCAAATTTATATGGTGGGTGGGAAGATAAAGTTGGTGGAGAAATAGAACATAGGGTGGAAATATCAGCACTCTATATATATATATAAATTGACACTTTTTTTTTTGGTTGGAATCAAATTTTATTAGATAGAAGACAAAAGCCGGTTACAACAAAGTGAGCTCCACAAAGGAATTCGACCAACTGCAACACAAGAAGGCATAAAACCTACTACATCATAAAACTTGAAGAGGACATAAAGCCCAGAAAAGCAAAGTGCACACAAAAGGCAGTGAATATAGAACAAGGAAATGCCACATCACCCATAACCAAACAGCATCATAATCAACACAAGCCCACACTCACTGGAGAGGAACCAGGAACCAATGCTCGAGATAGAAAATGGTGGTGGACAAGCCACCAAAGTTACAAAGAGCGCTACCATAATCCAAGCAATAAGTGACATAAGCATTTTAAAAGCAACCCCAACTGCATAAGAGTCACCAAGGAGAGGAGACCCTCGTGTGGTCGAGGCAGCTGAAGATGGTGGTGAAGGGAAGGTGCCGAGAAATAGCCGCCATTAGTAGGAAGAGAAAATGCATATCAAGCACTAGAGACTCTTACAAGTAAAAACTAGAAGTGAATATTGATCAACACCACAAACGGGTTGAAAACAAAAGCATCACTAAAGGCTGAAGAGAATCGCACAGCACGCTGGTCACCCCGTTTGCAACCAAATCACAGATTTGAAATAGTTTTCCAGCATTAATCAAATCTCAAATCTGCAAAAGAAATAAACAAAGCAAAAAAATGGCCAGCGACACAACAATGGAAACAATAAAGCAACTGCGGCGGCCACAGGGGAAACCACCCAAGCCATCGAAACACGGAGGCAATCCCCGAACAAAGTAGATCCAGAATAGGAGCAAAACAACGAAGCCACCCACACCCAACCACACACTCCCTGCAAAATAAAAGAAAATCCCAAAGTCACAACAAAAGAAAAGGGTGAGGAAGAAAACTCAAGGAGGGAGGTAAAGAGAGGACGGGAAACAAAGGAAGGAAAGGAGAGGGGCGAGAGGAGAGGGGAGAGGCAAGATAGAGGCAGGGGAGAGGGGGAGGGAGGGGGTAGAGCAAAAGGAGGTCACCCACTCCCAAAGGGGGGTGGCGGCTAGTCTCCAAGCCTTGGGTTTTCTTTCCTAGGAAGAGAGAGCTCTTTTGTTTTGTTTATTTTCAAATCTTATATAAATTGACACATTGGGTTCGCATTTCTTGTTGAAACTGACTACTACCACAAGTCTAAAAATACATGCTACACCAGCAGCAACCTTGAGCTTCATTATCAGTTGACCTTCCAACATGGATGGCTCCTGATAAGATTTTTAGTACCTGCGCAAACAGGGTTAAAACTCCTATAAAACTTGCAAGAATGACAAGGTTGTTGCAGTATAAATGATTCTCGCAAGGTCGTTCTCCGCAGGGATTATTAAATAACTCGTAGCAAACCAAATTCTAATTAATTATTGTAAAAGAGAAAATTGAGATGTTTGATTTGAAGACCTTAAATTAAAACGAATTTAACTAATAAAAATAAGGTAATATGCAAAATTAAAGCTAAGAGCAAGAGAAACAGTTGTGTTTTTAGAAATCAAATTAAGAAAGCACTAGGGATCCGCCGTCACCTTAACAATTCTATATAGTTCTCACAATTACTTATGACCTATACATGCATATTTCAAAGGTTAGGTATTCCTAATAGATGCCTACTTGGACCCCCAACATAAAGCGTATATCACACATGCAATCCGTCTGTGGTATTCAAATCAAATCTAAACATACATGACTCATTAAGTTTTATGAAACCTTTTGACAAACCATGCAACCCTTATGACGTGGTATTCATCCTAAGTGAACTTGCACATATTAATCACAAGAAGCCTTCGTCAATTTTAGGGACCGACCTCCGACCAAAATTGCATCAAATTACTTTTCCAGACATCCTAATGGTGATCAAGCATCAAGACACTTAGAATAAGAATAAAAACACCTTGAAGTAGAAGTTCTTCAAAAACCCTAGCAAAAGTCACATTTAAAAGCCAAAAGAGAAGTCCCCTATTTGCTGTGAAAAATAACTTAAATAACTCCTAAAACCCACCTGCTCAATCCTCACAAGGAAACTAGGTTAAAATAAAATAATATTAGGATATAAATCCAAATTGGATTAGGAGAATTTGCCCACAATCTGCCCAGCGACGTTTTGGCCTCAAATCTCCTCCAAATCCGGCCCAAGATAGGTTGTTTTAAAGATAAAAACGTTCTGAACACTTCTCCAGAAGGTCACGAACCCATCAGATGTCATCTCGGGCTCCAAAAACCCCATAAAAGCCCAAAACGTCACTATTTCAGCACTGCACACTGCTCCTTTATTTTATCGCCAGAGAATAACCGCTTGGTAGAAAAGTCTGAAATTTTGATATGATCAAGCCACGTGACTCACGAACGTCCTCCAACTAGAATTACTCCAAAATTCGTCCATTTAATTATGTTTTGCTCTAGAGGAAGTCGAAAGTCCTATATTGAAAATATAATTCAAAGTATCAAAATTCTTCCAAAATATCAACCAAAATATACTAAGAATGGGGCTAAATATATAATATAAAATATGCCCATCAGCTCCCTCTCCCACCATGATCATGATTCCCACGCGTCATCAGATTTCGGTAGAAGACGTGGTGGGTGGTTGGATCACCTTCCCTTTCATCACTCTTCTCTCTCTCTCTCTCTCTCTCTAAATATATAATATAAAATATGCCCATCAGCTCCCTCTCCCACCATGATCATGATTCCCACGCGTCATCAGATTTCGGTAGAAGACGTGGTGGGTGGTTGGATCACCTTCCCTTTCATCACTGGTCTCTCTCTCTCTCTCTCTCATACACACAAACTAACTTTGTTGTAGTTATAAATTTAAGTATTAATTAATGAGTTGATCTTCTTCTATATGTTGAGTATGTAGGGGCCCTGGCAGGGTTGACACTTGCAGCTGGAAGGTGGCTCTCAAATTTGATTGTGTATCTGATTCAAGAGTTAAATGTGAAGAGCATTGATGCTGCTCAGATTTCAAACGTCGTTACTGGTTCTTCCTTTTTTTCCCCAGTCATTGGAGCAATAATAGCTGATTCGTTCTTTGGCTCATTTTCCGTTATCTCCATTTCTTCCTGCATTTCCTTGCTGGTAATAAAAGTCCCCATCTATTTGTTTACATTTGCAATTGTTTATGTGTTAAAACCTCAGCCTTAGTATGGAATATTTATCTTTTTAATAAGGAAAAAACTAGGCCTGTTTATAATTTGGAAATATAAAGTTTTGATTGAATTCCTTGCTATAAAATCAATTTCCTGTTCTTGAATACATCACCATGGATCAAGTATTGATGGTTCATTTGTTATTTGCTGTGTCAATTTTCTTGTGCATTCAAAATCTTAGTACCCCTATTCTTGACTCCCAATTCTTTGAAGGACAAGAAAATCTTCAATCAATCAATACTTACATGGTTCTGTCACAATTCTCTCTTCTCAATCTTCTGATCTCAGGGAACAAAGAATTTCTCATTTCTCATTCTCTTCTATCTCTTTTCTCCAATCTCTAAGGGACAAAAGAATTTCCCAATTCTTCCTCTTTTCTATCTCCTTTGTACGATCTCTCTAAGGGACCAAAAGAATTTCCCAATTCTTCTTTCTTTCTATCTGCTTTCTCTAAATTCTCAGGGAACAAAGAATTTCCCTCTTCTTTCTTTCTATCTGCTTTCTCTAAATTCTCAGGGAACAAAGAATTTCCCTCTTCTCTTATTCTATCTCTTTCGAGATGTTGGGGTTTGATTACATAATTGATTTGGATTGCTTATTGATGATGCAATTATTTGGAAAATTTGGGATATCTGATGGTTCATATACAGTGAATCAGTTAGTAAAAATCATGGGCACACAGTTGGTAATTTGTAGTCAATAAGGTTGATAAATTAGTTTACTGCAAGAGTTGATGGAGCTTGTATTATGCCTCTAATATTATTTGTTAATCAATTGTCGAAGTTTGATGGGATGTATTTGAGTTGTCTGTGGTTACTATACTAGGTTGAGCATATGTCTTCATTGGAGCAAAATGATGGAATAGAGTATGTACTCTTTTTTATATGCCTCAAATTGCAGAAAAACTTGTATGCAAGATTGCACTATTTTGCTATCCCCGACCAATTAAAGGCTACTCAATCAAAAAACCCTTTTTGATTGAATGGGGATGAATGAAGATATACTAAGTTGTCCCATATTAAATATGGAATTTTGGTTCTTCCCAGAATTGGGGATAGTTTATAATAAAATTGACCCATCTTGCCCCTATGTGGATCCGCCCTTGCCCGCAACATACTAACTAAAGTTTGATACTTCTGAAAGCACTTCGAAACAGTAGACTTTGCTAAAGGAGTGGAAGTCGTTGGATTAGTGAAGCTCATCAACACATATCATTTTAGATGAATAGTCTTGTACTTAATTGTCAACGTTTTCAACAATGCAAAGAACCAACGTTTTCTTATTTTCGGATAACGTAGATGCTACATATCCCTTTTAGTCTCTTTTGAACACCACAATTGGTACCGTTTTAGCATCCTCCAATATCTTAATTAGTCGTCCTAATTAAAGCAATATTTCATCAGATGTGTAACCCAATATGAGAATTCAGAAACATGAAAGCAATCAATTAGAAATAGCATACTTTGTCATGTTTAAACTAGTCGCATCACACACTACGCATCTTATGTCTAGACGAAAATGAGTTTGGCATTGGACTAGAGTGAGTCATGGATATATTGTGAGGAAGGAGATTCACCATGGGCTTGATTGGCTCTTCAAATACAGGGTTGATGTGCCAAAACCAACACAAAATAAAACAAATTAAAACAAAACTGGTGAGCAATAATAAGTTAATAACTTTATTAAACAAAACAAAAACCCATGATTACCCAAAAACAAAAAACAAAAACGAAAAACCCCCACCATTTATGCTTTGCATAAAACACGAAAACAAAAAGTATGAATAACATCCCAGCTCCATTTTCATAAACGCAAACCATTAAACGGCAGTCCAGCTTTCTTCTTCCTTCATTGAATCATTCCTACGTTGTTTTGATGTTTTCCGTTTGCTCTAACATCCTTCTTTATTTTTTGGTTACAACTCTAAGATCCTTCAAGTTCTATGAATTTCCTCTAAAAAGAAGCTATGGTTCGTCATGTCATCTCATCTCATGATGATAAGGGCTCGTTTATATATATGACAAGATAATTGGAAATGAAAGCTTCGGTTATATGACAGCAATTGTGACAAATTTGATCAACTTGGTCACTTACTGTATGAGCTCATCGTCTCTTTCGCATAGCCAAGAGTAATGGCCTGCATGAGGAAAGTTGAAGATGATAATATCAAACTTCATGCGCATAAGGGTGGGATGCTGGTGCATTTCATACGCATCAACTTCATATAACACCAAGCATCCTCTTCTCTCCAACTCTTCCAGATGTGCCTCACTGCTCCAATGTTCCGTCCATAAAGTATCTGAAATTCAAAAAAAAAAAAATTACATTGATTAAATTAATTAGCTAATGTGAAACAAAAGAAGAAAATTAAAAACAGGATATATCTGAAAAATGTACCTTCAGATTCAAGAGTGGTAGCCACCATGTTTGCGGCAGAGCGAAAAGCTCGAGCCAAACTAGCAGAAAATGAGAAGTCTCCCTCTCCAACCAACAAGATCTTTTGACAGCTAGAGTAGTGTCCTATTTGTCTGTTTTTCTCACCCATTATTGATTTAAACTCAAGTTTCTGCAAATATTGTATTCTCATGGAATGACTTATTTCACTTTATATAATAGCACTGAGAGAGCTAAAGGGACTGTGCTTAAATGAAGCCTTTCAATACAGATGGTAGTTTCCAACAAAATAAATAGGCTTATTATCACAAAAGGTCCCTAAGGTTTACGAAATTATCAGATTGCATCCTTAATGTTTTTTTTTGTCATTGGTGGTCCTTAAGGTTAGTATGTATGATCACAAATGGTCCTTGCCGTTAGGTTCCGTCAAAAACTCCGTTAGTTTGCCTGATGTGGCAAATATATATATATATCACAAAACATCCCTAAGGTTTACATGCATATCACATATGGTCCCTACAAATTTTTTTTAATTTTTTTCATTTAAAATTCATAAAATTTTGGTTTTATTTTTTAAATCTTATGAATTTTAAATTATTTTAAAATATATATTGTATTTTAAATACACATGACACTACATTATTTTAGATGTGGGCTCCACATATATGCCACATCAACAAACTAATGGAGTTTTAAAAAATAATTTAAAATTCATAAAATTTTAAAAAGAAAAAAACCAAGGGTTTAGGGTTTATAAATGATCCTCAAGGTTAAAATCCTTATAGAAATGGTTTTTTCATTTTAAAATTTTATGAATTTTAAATTATTTTTAAAAAACTTCATTAGTTTGTTGGTGTGGCATATATTTGGAGTCCACATCTTCAAAAATATAGTGTCATATGTATTTAAAATACAATATATATTTTTAAATAATATAAAAAAGAAAACCAAAATTTTATGAATTTAAATGAAAAAATTAAAAAAATTCGCAGGGACCATTTGTGATAGATGTGTGAACCTCAGGGATGTTTTGTGATATGTACATATGCCACGTCAGCAAACTAACGGAGTTTTTGACGGAACCTAACGGCATGGACCATTTGTGATCACACATACTAACCTTGAGGACCACGAGTGATACAAAAAAACATTAAGGATGCAATCTAGATAGTTTCGTAAAACTCTAGGGACCTTTTGTGATAATAAGCCAGAAGACGAAAAGTATCTTATGATGAAGAGTAGTGCAGGAGGAGGAGGGAGACAAGAAGATGAAAAGTTTGAGAATATTTTTATTTGTTAAAAGTTTGAAAAACTAATGGAATTTATAAATAAATAAAAACTAGAGTGGCGACTGAGGTATGGGTAAAATTTTAAATTTTTAACTTTTGCTGATTTAATCTTATTTTTTAAGGCCTAATCTGTTGTGTTGCATGTCATCCACTCGAAGAAAGGAGGAAATTATTCTTTTTCTCATGCATTTGCAGAAAAAAGGAAGAGTTTTTTGTTGATAGAATTTCATATTAACAAAAAGTACAAAAGGAAGACATGCAGCACGTGGGCAAGCTATCAAATGAAGGGAATGTTGGTTGAAGTCAGCCTATGTAAAAAAGAAGGGAACAAAAGCCATGTGAAGCAACCTGAAAATGGGAAAAGCAATATTGGCAAAGCCACTTGGGCTATTGATTGCAAAATTAGGAGTGACAGCCGTGAGCTTTACAGAGAGAAAAGAGAAAAGTAGAATAATCTTTGTATTATTGCTACTGCTTTTGGCTCTTGGGTTCTTTGAGATGCCAACTAGAGCTATGCCTAATTAGGGACTTCGTTGGCAGCAGAAGAGGAGCGGCTGGTTTCCTTTCAATGCTGGTGGTTGAGTTATTTCTCGGTGCATTAATGTCCCTTGTTTTGTGGACTTTGGAGGTGCTCATGCGGCTGTTGGTCCAAGTTCTTAGTTATATAATGAAGGCTTGGCAGAGAGTTATCTGTGGGCAGTTTTGGTGAGCACAATAGGTGAGAGAGTGCTCTTGCCATGGGGCAAGTCGTATGCACCATGATGTCTTTGCTGCTGCACCTTTTGCATGAGGAATAGATGGTGATGTGAAGAACTTCTTTGTTTATAAGTGTTCTTCATATCTTTGTAGCCTCTCTTTCTCTTTTGGTATCTGTGTGTGAGTGACTTGAGTGTATTTGAGATTTGGGTTGTGAGAGTTAAACTCTGTAATTCTTAAACTAGGTGAGAGTGTTTAATCTCCTTTGTTTGTAATCTCCTTTGGGTTGGGATACTAGTGGAAGTTCTTGCCATCTTCGAACTGGATAGAGGCTACATACGGGCTGAACCAGTATAAATGCTTGTGTCTCTTGGATTTTGCTATTTTCATATTTGTCTTGTTGTTTCAACAGTTTTGTATTGTCCACAATCTGCTTCCGCTGCGCACAACAAAAAGGACACTACTACTACCAAACACATCACATAATCATATAATGGTCGTCGCTGCAAACAGACATTTCATCACAAGTAGAGTCATACTCATATTGTTGCAGAGCAAATTTGAAGGTGAAACAATTTCAGAGACGAAACGTTTTGTTGCTCTTGATGTCACCCCCTCTCTTGTTCTGGTACCCAGGGTAGTCCCATTTTTTGAACCACACTTTCTCCATCAAAACCAGGCCTGCTTCCTCTGCATCCCACGGGCATCTGTTATACGGGTAGTAATCTCTGGTTGCAACATGAACTTCCCCGCCTTCCCTCAGCATCCCTCGGGCATTTTCGAACAACGCTTTCAACAAGTTCTTGTGCATTCTGCTTCCATTCAACGCCCAATCAATTAGCCCCTAAGGTAGGGAAACTAAGTAACTAATTAAGAATACTATATGGTAGCAAATAATTATGTAACTAATTATAGGCCTGCAGCTTCACCACTGCATTGAATAACATTGATTAGCCATGAAACACTTGATAAGACAATTGGGAAAATATAGCATCCTTGGATATGATACCAATCAAGTTAAATTCTCCACCTCTTCTTCAATAAAATGTCAAATTCTCCACCTCTTCTTCAATAAAATGTCAAAATCTCCGCCAGTTCATACATAACAATGAATTCATCACTGGTTTTGTTCATAGATCTGGATGATGATGATTTTCCAAAAGAATGATGATGATGAATTCTCCACCTTTATATTACTTTTATGATAAGTTCTACAAAAAATCACTCAAATAAAAATCGTTTTAATTTAGACGGTGTTTGGCAGGACTGCTCCTTTAAGGATGACATCAAAAACGGAATATTGAGATCACACAACATCATGTTGTGTAATAAGGAGATATAAAAAGGAAAAGTAGCTAGCATTCCTCTTGCACAAAGAGTGACATTAAGTGCACAAAGAGTGACATTAAGGGGTGTATACAATTGAGAATTTGAAATACTATTTTGGGATAAATAAATTACGTGGTATTCAATTAAGACTTTTAATTGATCTAAACAAGTCATGTGGTATTCTATTAAGACTATTAAGATTTTTAAAAGAGAATGGCCAAATCTAGTAGTCTTCAATTGAGATTTTAAACAAGTAACAAAAAGTTTCATGGTATTCAAAAACTTGCAAATTTCAAAGGATTTTTTCAAATGTGAGATTGTATGGAAAATATAAATAACAAACCCTAAACCCTAAACCCAAAGGCCCAACGAATTATATAGCCAATGATTTTTTTCTTTTGTGTTTGAATATATATATATATATATATATATATATATATGACCTGCGTGTGAGTATATACAGGGAAAGATGAACATACATGATATAAAAATCAATAGATAAATTCCTATAAATCATTAACTAAACTTTTTTATCCATAAATAATCTTCTAAAATCCCAATTGAATACACTCCTAACATTCATGGAAGAGGATCCTTCCCTAACTTTGTTTCCCACATTCTCTTATTTTTCTGAAAAATCCAAATCTAAACCCTTTAATTTCGTTTAAATGAAATCCAACAAATTTGTTATTATTAATACTACTTAAAGTAAAATATATGTAGGTTGTCTTTCAAAATTAATCCACCCCACTCAGTCTCTTGGACACAATGAAGGGAGGTTTTTCTCATAAGTTTGGGCCTAGTGTGGGACATGATTTTAGTCATTGGGGTTTTTAAGGCCAGAGTTTGATTCAAAAAGTTCCTAGTCTTAAAAAAACCTTCTCTCACTGTGCAATGGGACATGTAAGATGATCTCTAAGGTACTTACAATTTAAAACCTGTCTAACGTTTGTGGCGGAAGACAAATAAGAAGACAAATAAAGTACATCATTAAAAAATTGTGGTGGTGAAGTTTATGGTCTTAAAATTGGATATGGTGCAAGCATACAATGCGGAGAAATAGCTTTGCGAATCATTTTTGCCACTGGGTGATGGAGTGTGTTACCCTACCGTATAGTGTGGTAGTTAATTTAATGATGCTCCTACATGTTAATATTTTAACTCATATTTGGTCTATGATGATCTGCAGTCCTATGTTTTATTCCTTATATGTGTTGAGGGCTTTAGTACTCTTATTCAACTGGAATAGTGTGCAAGCAGTGTCAAACAATGTTGGGCCTGCGCAGTAATGTTTTAAGAGGTTGTTTTCATTTTTAGAGAACAAAAATGAGCCAAAAGCACATTCGGTGGCCTAAAAACAGAAAAACACTGAGAATGTTTTCATAAAATGAAAACAAGTTCATGTGTACTTGTAGAAAACAGAAAAAAAAATTGTTTTCATTCTCGTGGAAAACGTTTTCATAAAAATAACTCACATATTATTATTTCAAATTGTACAACCAGACACGTTTTCATTATTTTTGTTTTTCTGAAGATGTTTTCTAATTAATCTACCAGACGCATTTTCATTTCCTGAAAATGCAAATTCGTTTTCTTGTTTTCATTCTTTGAAAATATTATCAGAAAACATTCTTCGAAAATGTTAGTAGACGGGCTCTTAGTATTTTGCATTTTCTATTGAGATGGCTAATAATATACTAAACTACACACACTACACAGATGCTAGAACTTGAATATAACCTAGGACCTTACCTGAGGAAGTAATGACTTCAAACCACTACAATAGTGGGTTCTTTGCGTACTTTGCATCTTCTAATTGACAATTACTATACTTTTATTTTCGGGCGAATGCGTGAGACCTCCACATGTCCGATTTCAATTGGGTTTGTCCATTGGCGGACCCATCTAATGACTACTGTGGGCGTGCACACTTAAAAAAAATATTCAGCCATAATGTTAACTATATTTTGCTTTCTACAAGGGTTTTAACCCCCACATGACCCATTGTTTACATAAACCTTTAGATTTTGGCCCAATCCTTGCCCACACTTAAAAAACAAAATTCATCCCAAGCCTCTGCAGCCCAAAGTCATAATCCGCCCCAAGACTACGCCTTTAAATAGAGGACTCATCTTAAGGAAAACATGACTGACTCTTCCTTTCACTTAGAATTTCTCTCATGTACATGTACAAAAACCTCTTATATCACTGTGTCACTCACTTTTATCAGATCAATAGAAAAAATTCTCCCAAATTTTCACTTCTGTTCTTCCATATCTGAAAATCACTTCACACACTTTGATCCTACCTTGCACTCAATCTAGGGTCAAGGTTTGTGTTGGGTCTCACCAGTCAACAAATGTAAATTGGTTAGTATGTTAATGTCAAAAAAGAAATTTCCCGCGAACAGTGTAGAAGTTGTACTTTGTGGTTTTCATTGGTCTTCTTTTTACTTCACTTTCAGTCCTAATTGTGTCTTGCAAATGAAGCATATATAACTCAAAGATTTGCAATACAAGATTCAGATTAAAAATCTAACGGGAAGACAATTGAGCATAGGTAGGAGCGCTCAAACACTGAACAATTAGTAAGTTAATATGACGACAACCACTCCTTTGGGTTCGCACACTATTTTTATTTTGAGGGTTTTCTAGTCTATGTTTTGGAAGGGATTCTCTTTATATTGTTTTAGCTCTACATAATCACTTGGGATGGATTTTTTTATCTATGTTTGTCACCACAATATTTTGCGTGTTTTCCTCTACATATAAGTTTAAGTTGTGCCAATCCAAACCAAGACCAAACCATGGCATATGGATACTGGATTAGGGCCAACCCCATGGGGCCTTTGCCCGTTTTTACTTGCACAAGTATATGAGATCTAAAAATTGTAAGTCATGACTTAGAATTAAAGGAAAAATTCTTAGGGCTCGTTTGGGACTACTTCTCTAGGAAGCATTTTTCATACGCGATTCTTACAAGTGCTTTTATTATAAAGATGTTAAAATTTTCATAAGAAAACCAACTTGAAAGGCACTTGGGAGTGCTTCGGAAAGAAGCACAGAGGATGTGCTTCTCAGCAAAACGCTTTTAGTCATCCCAAAAGTACTCCCAAACAATCATATCACTTGTAGTATTAGGTCATTGCAATTTTTCAAAGACAAAACCTATCATTGCAAATACATAATGCATTGATTATCAAGTTTTACCTATATATGCGACACACACTTGTACCGTACTTACTGTCAAGTAATTATAATGTAAGGCCATCTCCAGCCATGGGCTATATCCCAAATATAGCCCTAAAATAATGCAAAATCCATCTCCAGTCATGGGCTAAATAAAATTTTGGCCAAATTTAGAGAGCCACATTTGGCCCTTTAGCCCTTCAACTAGGCCACATATAGCCCACCTTTAGTCTAGGCCAAAATTTTGTGGGCCCATGCATTTGCTTTTTAAAAGCCAATAGTAAAGTAAGTTGATGTCATAGGTGGATATATATAATAAAATATGAATGATCCTAAAATATAGCCCTGCATGGCTTGAGATGGAAAAATTTAGCCCTGCACTATTCTTTAAAAAATTAATATTCTGGAGGCTAAATTTTTAGCCATAGACTACATTTAGCCATATGACTGGAGATGGCCTAATATTGGTATACATTTAGAACACTGCGAGACATTTATACTTCCTGTAAATTACAGTTTAATACATTTGCAAATATAATTAATAAAAAATACAACAAGAAAAATCTTTACACACATGTCACACTGTGATTGACAAAAAAGTATGAGTTCCTACTTCCAAGGATGAAGGGAAATATTTTCCATACGTCTATGTGAATATCTATTGACAGTCCTGTTCGCTGGACCCTGTGGTCCATGGAGTTTGTGGTCACCCACCCTTGGATCTAATCTAAGGGTGGAGAAAAAACTGATTTTAAAATCCATATAAGGTTTTTTATATATATATTTAATTATTTTTATTTATTTATATATAATTAAAAAAAACTCTATTAGTTCAAAAACCACGTTTTTTGGAAAAAAAAAGGATAAAGAAAGAAAGAAAGAAACAAACAAACAAAAACCTTCTGAAACTTGTAGTGCACCCGCACCCAAGCCTTTTCCAACTCCATGGTAGAGTTCGACCCGTATAACCTTATGATTCTTTTGACATTGGGGTAGGTGGATACTTCTGATTCTTTTGCTATGTTTTTGTTGGTTAGTTTTTTCAGCTTTTTGTGGATGGATTGTTAAAGAAAGAAGAGCCAATTTGGGTGTTATGACCTCTTGTTCTTCTTCTCACCACCTTTGATTCAATTTTTATGATTTGAAATCCTAGTGTTTACAATTAATCAAAGCCCTAGAACAAACTTTGGTAAAGTGTGAGTTGCGAGCGTGCCATGATTAGCAATTAATCAATTCTAATAGACAGAAATATAAAGAAATAAGACAAAGTAAATGATTCTAATCAAAAGATTGTGAATTGAAACGATAAACCGAGTCCATGAGGTTCTTTTCTATGTCTTAAGACAAAAATAAGGACTTCACAATTTCTCTAATACAAAAAGTTAAAAGGTGATAAAGCAAATAAAATAGTAAACAATGAAAACAAGTAAAAACGATTGACCAGAACTACAAGTTGTCACCACCTTGTATCAATTCTGGCTCAAAACAAAACTAAGCAACAGGTGACAATCGAGTAAGGATCGGAACTGTGTGGTTTTGATGGATCATAACAAGACAAGAGCACCACAAGAATGGTCTTCAACTAAAGGAGTCAGTTGGCAATCAATACCAAGGAGGCTTGGCAGAGCAAATAACATAAAGAGAGGAATGTCTTTGATTGAAAGCGTTGGCTTTAGTGTAGAGTTTGTTGTTGAAAGTTGTATGTCGTAGAGAGTTGATGTGTCTCCTTTATATAGCAACGAAACCCTGATCTCCACATGGAATCCTTTCCTATTAGATCACGATGAAATTAGATCAAGATCGATTACTCGATTGCTTTCCACGCTAAGTAAATATCCTATTTACCTAAGAATTATTATCATAAAATAATTCCTCGATTAATCACTATATATTGGTCGGGATATCTAATTAAAATTAAACACTTGCCATGACTTGGCCCAATATAGCCTCAGATCCGGTTATGCAAAAAGCAGGCACAAACATTGCTCCCTAAGCCCATAGACTCGATGAGAGGCATTTGGGCTTATTTGCACGCGCCTGAGTGATTAGATCGTTATATGTAGATGGAGAGGCTAGAATGAGGAGGTTGAGTGAGGAGGTTATTTGAGTAGGTGAAATCTCACCATCAACAACTAAAAACAAAGTACATGAGGGGGTGCATTGGGGGGTCCACACCCTTTTTGATGGTGAGATGGGCCTCCTCAAATAGCCTCCTCACTATAAACCCTCATTATAGAAGCTCCCGTCTGTAGAAATCACACACCTTCTTAAATTACTTTAGTCTCTCCACTTCCTCTACCATTTAGAAAGCTTTGATTTTTTCAAATATTCTGAAACAAATTCACCAAGCAGAAAACTCCGCCATTTATGTCAAAATTCCAATCGTGCTAGTTCCAAAGTTTCAAATTTTATGCCTTTCAGAATTAGACTTCTTTTTCCTTAGAAATGTCTTCCCAATCAAAAAATTTTGACCTTACTTGTGTAGTAGATGTTGTTAAACATGCGAAAGTAGTCTCTGCTGAACTAAGCAATATCTTGGATGCCTTTGATTATGCGCCGACTCGCTTGGATGAAGAGGTCTTCACTCTGTAAGTTATTTCAAGCCTTTATTCAATAATACTAACCTTGATCAGACATGGCTTCAGTAGGTATGATAGAGATCTTCTTCTTCTATGCAGTCCTTTTGCTCTTTCTCTTATGGGGTGAGATTTCTGGATGAGTAGGTAGATCGAACTGATAGAGAAGGGACCTCTATTTATATGCATTTACTTAAGTTTCCTGCCTATTAAGAAATACTTAAGCAATCCGGATTGCATTAGGATAATGTGTTTCAATCCATATAGAATTAGGAATTCTCTAAGTTCTTTTCTTATTAAAACACTCTCTAGAAAAAGAACCGCATATAATGTTTAAGTTTGCACTCTAGATCAGTGTGAATTGCCAAATCCTTATAGGATTAGAAGACCACATTTACGTAAGACAAGTTATTGTCTTACAGTCTCCCACTTGGTCAATAATCACAAAGCAAATTTCACTGATCACTTTAAGGCCTTGTGGAGTTTCAACTAAACAAAATTCCCACCAAGCAACTGTTCAGTTTTGGAAAATTATAAGGAATCATCGAGGCTTATTGAACATACAGTTATCGAAACCTTTATAATCACACTTAAAATTTTCCAAGACTACATGAAGCTTCGATCAAGATTAAAACTTCAGAGTAATCATGAAAAACCTGGAAGTGCTTATTATTTCATGACTACTCTATTGTCCCTGCAAATGACTACTAAGGTCTTGTCTTTGAACAAACAAAGACACAACTGTCATGAACACAAAACTTGTACAACTTCTCTTTATGCTAGCATTGCTGTCATAAATATGTGTTCAAGCAATTATAAAACAATTCCAGCAATTAAACTGAATATAAAACTTTATTAACCTCAAGTCTGAAATCATCCATTGTAACTCTATTAGTTAAGCAAACTGAAACAGAAACAGAAACAAAACTAATTAACAAATGCTGAACCAAAAACCAAACTCCCACTGATGCTCCCACTGTTTTAGCCACTCAGTTCAGTTGTTAGTCCCATACTAATCACATGTCTGGAGAACACACCATTAGGCAATCCTTTTGTGAGTGGATCAGCAATCATGTCGTTTGTGCTGATATGATCTAACGTAGTGTATCCATCTCTTATTTTCTCCTTGACAGTAAAGAACTTAACTTCTAGGATTCTTGAAGCTTTGGTCCTTTTGTTCCCTTTTGCAAAAAGAACTGTTGCACTGTTGTCATTCCAAAGTTGTATAGGTCTGTCAATTGACTCAACCACATTCAGACTATAGATAAAGTTCTTTAACCACATAGCTTGAGAGGTTGCTTCATAACATGCTAGAAATTCAGCCAACATAGTTGAAGCAACTGTGAGAGGTTGTTTGATGCTTCTCCATGATATTGCAGCTCCTGCAAATCGAAAAACAAAACCTGATGTTGATTTTAGATCATCTTTGCATCCTGCAAAATCTGCATCTGCAAAACCTTCCAATTCCAATCTGTCACTTCTTCTAAAAACCAACTTATAACTCTTTGTCCTCTCCAGATCTCGCATAACTCTCTTACCTGCAATCCAGTGAGCTTGTCCAGGATTTGATTGGAATCTTCCTAATACACTTATAGGAAATGCTATATCTGGTCTTGTGCAGACCAACGCATACATTAGACTCCCTACCAGAGAGGCATAAGGCTTGTCAGCCATCTCCAACTTTTCTTGATCAGTTTTAGGTGCTTGGTCTCTCCTGAAACTTGTCTCCCTTCAAAATAGGCACATCTGTCCCTGCACAATCTTGCATATTAAACCTATTTAATATCTTTTCTATGTAAGCTTTCTGTGAGAGTGTTGCGTCTACCCAAGTGCAAGTAGTCACACGTAGTAATAATCTTGGAAGTCCAAGTATCGTATCCTCAAGGAGCAGGTAGGCAAATATCTGCACACAAAGAAATAATCAAAAATACCAAAATAAAAGTGACAAGTAAAATGAACAAGTAATTTGATTTGATTGTTGTAGAAATTGAGTTTAAAAATGAAATATCAATAATGGAAATGCTAAGGCATCAAGGTTCAATTCTTCAAGCAAAATATGTTTCATGCTCTTTAATCCAAATTAAACTCGATTAAAATTATCATTGAGAAACTTTAACCGGAAGATAAAGAAATTAAAACCAATTTACTTTTTCAATGTTATCTTTTATTAATGATTGTTCAGAAAATGTAGTTGCTTAATATCTAATCTTTTAATTTAAAAGCATGCTAAGTCAGTTCTTAACAATGAGAAAAATACAATTGAACTCATGAAAAGATAGTAGCACTTAACATCAATCAAAATAAAAGGATATGAAAATATTGAACAACCAAAAATAAAAGAATTCAGCAATTCATACCGTATATTGGATTAAAGAACAATTCACAACTTACTCAAAGGACATTCCCTTTAGCCTTAGCTAGAGTTCTAGCAACTCATTACAAAGGAAAACATAACTAAATTTTGAATGAAATGGATAAAGAAATCTGTCGTCTGGATGCCTTGCCAAATAAGTTGATGGGTGATTTATAGTAGTCAATGAGGTGAGTGGAAAGTTAATACATTCGTGGTAGGTAATGAAGGGTCTAAGTGAGAGATTCATTGGATTAAACATGTGATGATGGTGGAGAGTTGGTGGAAAAGAAATAACGGTGAGGTAGTGGCCGTTAAATGGCTATGAATGACATGAAATAGGCTCTTTAGCTTCAACGGTTTTGTCTTCTCTTTTCCTTCTTTATAATCACAATAATCCCACAATCAATTCTTCAATAAAATCCACCAACAATTTTCTTTCTTCACACTTGGCTCGAACTTGGACAAATGTATGTTCATCTTTTGGCTTTCCAACTTCCTACAAAAGATAAATTTACCTAATAAGTTCACCAAATTAATATAGAAAATTCATGAATCCAGTTGGTGAGAATAAAATGTCACAACAAGTGAAATTATGTTTATTAAGCCAAAATTATATCATAAAGTCTCCAAAATAATATTAAAAAGATGTAATTTGAGACTCTCATCACAACCCCCAACCCGCTTATTGCTAGTCCCTAGCAATTCAAGCAACTAAAAGAAATTCAAATTTAAGTAAAAATGACAAAATAAAATAAATAGGATAAATAAAAACAACTAAAACAGCTAAGCCACTTTCGCGGGATACGATTGCATTTAGCGTATGCAACAAGCCTTTAAACCCTTAGGTTACCCCTAAAGGACGAGTTATAGTCTCGTGAGGGTTTCCAGGGATGATACCCACAAACATCAAGTATGAGGCTAGCACAATTATTCAAAAACATGAGATAGAATAAAATTTGAAAAATAATTTCAACATCTGTCATCAACCAAAAAGACAAAGCACAAAGTCCAAATTTTCAATTCATAAACAACGTTAAAAGAGAGAACACTTATTTAACATTTCACGTTAATCCCACCTCGAAGTCCAAATCATTTATAATTAGCTAGTAAACTTTTCACATGTTTCCTTTTGTGTAAAGTGAACCAACACAATTGAGTGGCATTAGCGAAATTCCAATCACACCAACCTTTTGATATCAAGAGTTGTCAAACTCCCTTGCAAGAAACAAACCAAGGTATTTTTTTATTCTTTATAAATATACTTTTTCTTTCTTTATGTGGGCTGTGCAATGCTTAGCTCCATTAAGCTTTCTAATTAACCCATATAGCGAGTGTTAGGCTAGCGACTCTCAAACCAAAAAGGCTTTAAGGCACTAGGTGTAGAGACACCCCTAAGAGCTTACTAACTCGAGTTAAAAAGGCTACGAAACTAAACTAGCCACACAAAATTATTCACACCCAGGAACTTCACTGTTTGACGCGAACACTCACTGCTGATTAGGCAAGAGGCCCGGTTACTAAGTAGAAGCTTGAATAGAACACTATTATTTCATAAACAATTTTTTTTTTTTAACCAAGATGAGTCAAAAGCAAGGTCGTCCAAGTTTACCAAAGACAAAAGATTAAGCATAATTGGTTTTTAACTTTCTACCCCACAAAAAGTGTTAGTGTGCTTGTGTAAATTGTCAAAGTATAACTCATGAATCATCCACTAACTAGAAAATAAATGAAAAAGACACAAAAGTGGGATAATTATCATATCGTTCAAATGTTCTCAATCTTAAAATCATTCATGAATATCAAATAAATCTAAGTGCAATGCAATCTTGTAACAGACAGACTATGAAAAACAAACAACACAGTGCACTAACCTCATAAACACTTTTTTTTTTCAAAATAAATAACGAAAATAAACAAAATAAATGAAAAAACAAAAAAACAAAACCAAAACAAAAAAAAAACGCAAGGAAAACTAACATGTTGCAACAAGAAAATAATACAATCAACACATCTTCTCCACCCCCAACCAAAGACTGACATTGTCCTCAATGTTTAAACATATAAGCATAATAAAAAGAAGAGGGTAGCGTTACCTGGAATTGACATCCAAAGTGAAAGCCTGCAACATGTTAGTGTAAAAACAAAACAAAAAAAACAAAAATGTCGATTTTTTTTTTTTTCAAGTGAACGAAAATTTATAAACTAATTATATACAACAGATGGACTAAGGGAAGTCCAATCAATCCTGGTAAACAGGATCGTTCAAAGAAACTGCTCGTCTTCTGGAACACATCTCCCCAAGTAAGGTTTAAGTCGTTGACCATTAACTTTAAAAATATTTCCATTCTTGGGATCCTCAATTTCAACAGTCCCATATGGGAAAACTCTTTTAACAATGAAAGGCCCTGTCCATTTAGTTCTTAATTTTCCAGGAAACAAATGAAGTCTAGAATTATACAAAAGAACAAGTTGAGAAGGCTCAAAATTTTTTCTCAAAATATTTTTATCATGAAAAACTTTAGTACGTTCTTTGTAAATTCGTGAGTTCTCATATGCATCATTCCTGATTTCCTCAAGTTCATTCAATTGGAGTTTTCTCAAGGTACCTGCATCTCCAAGACTAAAGTTAAACAATTTGATAGCCCAATATGCTTTATGTTCTAATTCAACAGGTAAATGACAAGGTTTACCATAAACTACCCTATATGGAGACATACCAAGAGGTGATTTGTATGCAGTACGGTATGCCCACAAAGCATCAGTTAGTCTCAATGACCAATCCTTCCGAGTTGGATTCACCGTCTTTTCCAAAATTTGCTTGATTTCCCTGTTTGCAAGTTCAGCTTGGCCATTTGTCTGTGGATGGTATGGAGTGGAAATCTTATGGGTTATCCCATATTTTTTCATCAAAGCTTCAAATGGTCGGTTGCAAAAATGTGATCCTCCATCACTGATGATTGCTCTAGGAGTACCAAACCTGGACAATATATTTTCTTTCAAAAATTTCAAAACAGTCTTATGATCATTCTTCCGACATGGTATGGCCTCAATCCATTTTGAAACATAATCCACAGCAACAAGGATATATAAGTAACCAAAAGATGGAGGAAACGGACCCATAAAATCAATGCCCCAATAGTCAAAAATTTCAATAATTAAAATTGGGTTAAGAGGCATCATATTACGTCGAGTAATTTTTCCCAACTTTTGACAACTTGGACAAGTCTTGCAAAACTCATACACATCTTTGAAAAGTCTAGGCCAATAAAAACCACATTGAAGAATTTTGGCCGAAGTCTTTTTCGAAGAAAAGTGACCTCCACAAGCCTCAGAATGACAAAAAGATATGACACTAAATATTTCATCATCAGGAACACATCTACGGATTACCTGTTCGGGACAATATTTGAAGAGGTACGGTTCATCCCAAAAGAATTTTCTCACCTCAACCATAAATTTCTTTTTATCTTGTGAGGTCCAATGAGGTGGGACAAGACCTGTAGCAAGAAAATTCACAATGTTAGCAAACCATGGTAATTTAGAAACACCAAACAATTGTTCATCAGGAAATGAGTCTTTTATAGGCAAATATTCAGAAGGCTCCTCAAAAGATATCCTAGACAAATGGTCTGCAACAACATTCTCCACTCCCTTCTTGTCTTTGATTGTAAGATCGAATTCTTGGAGAAGCAAAATCCATCTAATCAATCGTGATTTGGCTTCCTTCTTTGTCAATAAATACTTCAAGGCCGAATGATCTGTAAAAACAACAATTTGTGAGCCCAAAATATATGATCTAAACTTTTCCAATGCAAAAACCACAGCAAGCAATTCTTTTTCAGTTGTAGTGTAATTTTTCTGTGCACTATTCAAAGTTTTGCTTGCGTAGCAGATAACAACAGGCTTCTTGTCTTTTCTTTGGCCTAGCACTGCTCCAATAGCACCATCACTAGCATCACACATTATTTCAAAAGGCATGGACCAATCTGGGGGCTGCATTATAGGAGTAGATGTTAGCATTTTAATTAATTTCTCAAATGCTTCTTGACATGCAAAATTCCAATCAAATTTAGCATCTTTCTCCAAGAGATTATTCAATGGTCTTGCAATTGCACTAAAATTTTGTATGAATCTCCGGTAGAAACCTGCATGTCCCAAAAAAGATCTAACATCTTTAACAGTTTTAGGAATAGGCAAATTAGCAATTAAATTAATTTTGGACTTGTCCACTTCAATTCCTTTGTGAGAAACAATGTGTCCAAGTACTATGCCAGATGTGACCATGAATTGGCATTTCTCCCAGTTAAGCACCAGTTTTTTCTCTTTACACCTGATAAGAACATTCTCCAAGTTAGATAAACAATCAGAAAATGAATCACCAAACACAATAATATCATCCATGAAAACTTCTAAATATTTTTCTACCATGTCACTAAATATGCTTATCATGCAACGTTGGAATGTAGCTTGTGCATTGCAAAGACCAAAAGGCATTTTTCTAAAAGCAAAAGTTCCAAATGGGCAAGTAAAAGTTGTTTTTTCTTGATCTTCTAATGAAATCTCAATTTGATAATATCCTGAATAACCATCTAAAAAACAATAATACATATGCCCTGCAACTCTTTCCAAAATTTGGTCAAGAAATGGTAAAGGAAAATGATCCTTTCTTGTGACTCAGTTCAATTTACGATAATCAATACACATTCTCCATCCAGGAGTGACCCTAGTTGGTACCATTTCTCCATTATCATTTTCAACTACTGTGACTCCTGATTTTTTAGGAACAACCTGTGTAGGACTTACCCATTTGCTATCAGAGATTGGATATATGATACCTGCATCCCAAAGTTTAAGTACTTCTTTTTGGACAACTTCTTTCATTGTTGGGTTAAGTCTACGTTGAGCCTGTCTAACTGGTTTAGCATCTTCTTCAAGAAAAATTTGGTGTGTGCAAACCAAAGGACTAATACCTTTAATATCAGATAAAGTCCATCCAATAGCAGTCTTATGATCTTTCAAAACTTTAAGTAACATACCTTCATGCAAAAGCTCTAGTTTAGAAGATATTACCACAGGATAGGTCTCATCTTCTCCCAGAAAAGCATATTTAAGTCCAGCAGGAAGAGGCTTCAATTCACACTTTGGGGCTTCTTCTTTTGATGATTTTGTCTCATCACTCACAGTTGGCAGCTCCTCATATTTTGGTATCCAACCGTTATGTTCTTGTACCTCGCAGAATCCAACAAAGAACAAAGATATTGTACTTCAAAATCTTGTGCAAAATTACAATCCCCATTTACTAAACAAATTTGCAATGGATCAGAAGAAAAAGAAGAATTAAAGCAATTTTGAACAATTGTCTCGATCATGAAAACTTCTTTGTCTTCTTCATTGTTTTCGGGTTGCTTGCATATGTTGAATATGTTGAGTTCCAGTGTCATGTTCCCAAATGATAGTTGCATAAGTCCATTCCTGCAATTTATATGAGCATTAGATGTAGCAAGAAATGGTCTTCCAAGAATAACAGGAATTTGAGAACTAGAATGCACAATTGGTTCAGGATTCCAAAACTATGAAATCAACTGGAAAATAAAATTTGTCTACCTGAACCAGCACATCCTCCACCATACCTCTTGGGATTTTGACTGAACGGTCAGCCAATTGCAATGTTACTGAGGTGGGTTTTAATTCACCAAGACCCAATTGCTTATAAACCGAGTAAGGCAACAAATTAACACTAGCACCCAAATCCAATAAAGCTTGTTCAATGCTAAAATTCCCAATAATACAAGAAATTGTGGGACAACCTGGATCTTTGTACTTGGGTGGAGTATTAGTTTGAAGAATTGCACTTACATTTTCAGTTAAAAATGCGGTCTTATCAACATTGTGCTTTCGTTTGATAGTGCATAAATCCTTTAAAAATTTTGAATATGAAGGAATTTGTTTTATAGCATCCAAAAGAGGTATATTGATTTTCACTTGTTTAAAAACCTCCAAAATTTCAGGATTTTGATTTTTCTTTACAGCCTTAAGTGCTTGTGGGAATGGAGCAGGAAAAGGGCACTTAACAATTTCAAAATCACTATTTTTGGATTTTTCTGAATACTTTTTATTTTCAACTCTTTCTAAATCATCTTTCCCAATTATTTTCCCACTACGAAGAGTAGTGACAGCCTTCACATGTTCATACTTATTTTCATTCAAAGAGGAAGAAGAAGGGGTAGTTACCTCTAACTGAGCATGTGGATTAGGTTGGACTTGAGAAGGAAATTTACCCTTTTCTTGAATTGACAGTGAAGAAGTAAGTTTGGAAAGAGCGCTCTTAATCTCACCAATGTCTTGTGCATTCTTTTGATTTGTGGCAGTTTGGCTTTGCATGAATTGCTTCATAACATCTTCCAAATTTGATGACGATGATTGCCCTTCCACCTGTGGAGAATAATAAAAAAGAATTAGATTTTTGTTGAGGCACATTATTATTAGTATTATTTCTCCAACTAAAATTTGGGTGGTTTCTCCATCCTGGATTATAAGTTTCAGAAAAAGTGGATGGCTTTTTAAATTGATTCACAAAGTTTGCTTGATCATGCAACATCTCTCTGAAAGCTGGAAGTGTTGGACACTCTTTTGTTACATGTCCCATGACCCCACAAACTTCACAAATCTCAAAAATTTCTTGACTTGCAATTGAATTAACTTTTTGAGGCAATTTTGATTTTAGAGTTTCAACTTCCCTAGCCATTGTTGCCAATTGAGCTTTGAGACTATCTTCCTCCTTAAGGTGATAAATACCGCCGCTGGAAGGATTAATAGAAGATTTTGCCTTTTGGGAATTAGGCTCAAATGTGTTGGGAGTGCTCCAAATCTGAGATTTCTCTGCAATTTCATCAAGAAAATCAAAAGCATCTTCAGGATCTTTATACATAAAATTTCCATTGCACATCATCTCAATAAATTGTCCATCTTTAGGTGTTAAGCCATCATAAAAATGACTTACCACCCTCCATCTTTCAAAACCATGGTGAGGACATAACATTAACAAATCTTTAAATCTATCCCAAGCTTGAGGTAAAGACTCAGTGTCTTTTTGAGAAAATGTTGTCATTTGTCTTTTCAAAGAATTTGTCTTTTGAATTGGGAAAAATTTCTTGAAAAATTCAGTTTGCATTTCAAGCCATGTTCCAATTGTTCTTGGCCTTAGAGAATAAAGCCAAGTTTTCGCTTTATCTTTCAGTGAAAATGGAAAAAGTTTTAGCAAAACTGTATCAAGCCTACACCCTTGTGTTGGAAACATTCCACAAACTTCCTCAAACTCACGCACATGTGAATATGGATTTTCAGATTCCATTCCATGAAAAGTTGGTAAAAGTTGTATCATGCCAGGTTTAAAATCAAAATTTTGACCATTTAACGGAAAAATGATGCATGATGGCACACTTGTACGAGCAGGATGTAAATAATCATGTAATGTCCTAACAAGTGGATTCTCATCATTATGAACACTATGATTATCTTCATCATTTTGGGGCCCTTCCAATTCATTATTATTATTATTATTCTCAGCCATTTGTGATGAAATTTGGTCAAATTGAGGTTTCTTTGCAAATCTACCAAACCGATCACGATATCTCATAAACAAAATAAAGAAGCAATAGATAAAAAAACAAAAAAAAAAAACAAACAAAAACAAAAACAAAACTATTCTTTTTTTCTTTTCTTTTTTTTATTATAAAAAAAAACTAAGACAAAAGCTAAAACAAAAAAACACCAAAAATGAAAATAAATAACAGAAATGAAAAATTGAGTTTGATAAGCCTTACCGAATTAGCTTTGGAAACTAAAACCGCAAACCTTAACAATGAATTTCCTTGTGCTACTTTTTGCTTCACCGCTCCCCGGCAACGGCGCCAAAAACTGTTGCGTCTACCCAAGTGCAAGTAGTCACACGTAGTAATAATCTTGGAAGTCCAAGTATCGTATCCTCAAGGAGCAGGTAGGCAAATATCTGCACACAAAGAAATAATCAAAAATACCAAAATAAAAGTGACAAGTAAAATGAACAAGTAATTTGATTTGATTGTTGTAGAAATTGAGTTTAAAAATGAAATATCAATAATGGAAATGCTAAGGCATCAAGGTTCAATTCTTCAAGCAAAATATGTTTCATGCTCTTTAATCCAAATTAAACTCGATTAAAATTATCATTGAGAAACTTTAACCGGAAGATAAAGAAATTAAAACCAATTTACTTTTTCAATGTTATCTTTTATTAATGATTGTTCAGAAAATGTAGTTGCTTAATATCTAATCTTTTAATTTAAAAGCATGCTAAGTCAGTTCTTAACAATGAGAAAAATACAATTGAACTCATGAAAAGATAGTAGCACTTAACATCAATCAAAATAAAAGGATATGAAAATATTGAACAACCAAAAATAAAAGAATTCAGCAATTCATACCGTATATTGGATTAAAGAACAATTCACAACTTACTCAAAGGACATTCCCTTTAGCCTTAGCTAGAGTTCTAGCAACTCATTACAAAGGAAAACATAACTAAATTTTGAATGAAATGGATAAAGAAATCTGTCGTCTGGATGCCTTGCCAAATAAGTTGATGGGTGATTTATAGTAGTCAATGAGGTGAGTGGAAAGTTAATACATTCGTGGTAGGTAATGAAGGGTCTAAGTGAGAGATTCATTGGATTAAACATGTGATGATGGTGGAGAGTTGGTGGAAAAGAAATAACGGTGAGGTAGTGGCCGTTAAATGGCTATGAATGACATGAAATAGGCTCTTTAGCTTCAACGGTTTTGTCTTCTCTTTTCCTTCTTTATAATCACAATAATCCCACAATCAATTCTTCAATAAAATCCACCAACAATTTTCTTTCTTCACACTTGGCTCGAACTTGGACAAATGTATGTTCATCTTTTGGCTTTCCAACTTCCTACAAAAGATAAATTTACCTAATAAGTTCACCAAATTAATATAGAAAATTCATGAATCCAGTTGGTGAGAATAAAATGTCACAACAAGTGAAATTATGTTTATTAAGCCAAAATTATATCATAAAGTCTCCAAAATAATATTAAAAAGATGTAATTTGAGAGTCTCATCAGAGAGACCTAGCAGACCCTTGCTTCTGTCTCTACTTATCTCAATTCCCAATACATAAGAGGCTTCTCCCAGATCAGTCATGTCAAAATGCTTAGCAAGGAATGCTTTGCAGTCATGCAACATTGACATATTAGTGCAGGCTAATAATATGTCATCAACATAGAGAACTAGGATTATGAAATGACTCTTACTCCTCTTCATGTAAATGCATTCATCCAAGATATTTTCTGTGAAACCATATTGCTTAACAACTTCATTGAACCTTATATACCACTGTCTTGATGCTTGTTTGAGACCATAAATTGATTTACACAGCCTACAAACCATATTTTCTCCCTTCTCTTGAATAAAACCTTCTGGTTGTTGCATGTAGATTTCCTCCTCTAGGTTTCCATTCAAGAATGCAGTCTTTACATCCATTTGGTGTAAGTGTAAATCAAAATGAGCTACAAGTGCCATTATGACTCGAAATGAGTCTTTGGTTGAGACTGGTGAGTAAGTCTCATTGTAGTCGATTCCTTCTTGTTGTATGAATCCTTTGGCAACTAGTTTTGCCTTAAATCTATCAATCTGTCCCTTTGAGTTTCTTTTGGTTTTGAAAACCCACTTGCAACCTATTGGTTTGCATCCCTTTGGTAAAGGCACTAATTCCCAAACTTTATTCTTTTCCATAGAGCTTAATTCTGACTTCATAGCAGCCCACCAATTTTCACATTTTTCACTCATCATAGCTTGCTTGAAATTAATGGGATCTTCTATACCATTCACATCATTTTCAGATTCTTGGAGATAGACATGATAGTCATCATGTAAGGCTCTTTTCCTTGGTCTCTGTGATCTTCTCAGTTCCAAGTTTAACTGTGCATTATTTTCTACTTCTGGATTCTAGCTTTGGTTGCATGATTTGCTGTTCTTGAACTTGATCTGCTGTTGTCTGTTCTTCTGCATCAGTTTGGTTGTCACTCAGGTTTAAACTTGGTAGGATCACAATTTCACTTTGTGTGTTCGTTTCAACAGAATTCTCAACTTCTGTTATCACTTCATCAAACTCAAAACTTTTATCTTCAATTCTTTCGTCTTCAGATTCTATGAACACTGCTCTCTGTGTTTCCACAAACCTGGTTGTGTTTTTGGGACAATAGAACCTGTATCCCTTTGTTTTATCCGGATATCCAATGAAATAACCACTTGTAGTTCTTGAGTCCAATTTCTTTTCCATAGGGTTATAAAGCTTGGCTTCTGCTTTGCATCCCCATACCTTTAAATGGTTTAGGCTTGGTTTCCTTTTGTTCCAGATTTCAGAGGGAATTTTGTTCACACTTTTGGTTGGAACCCGATTAAGTATATAATTGGCTGTTTTCAGTGCTTCTCCCCACAAAAATATAAGTAGATTTGTGCAACACATCATGCTCCTAATCATATCCTTCAATGTTCTGTTTCTTCTCTCTGCGATGCCATTTTGCTGTGGTGTTCCTGGATTTGTGTATTGAGCAATTATCCCTTCTTGTTGCAGAAATTTGGCAAATGGTCCAAGGTTTCTTCCACTTTCATCAAATCTCCCATAAAACTCCCCTCCTCTATCAGACCTTACAACCTTGATTTTTAGGTCTAGTTGGTTTTCTACTTCAGCCTTGTAGATTTTGAACATGTCCACAGAGCTGGATTTTTCTTTGATCAGAAAAACATGTCCATACCTTGAGTAATCATTTGTAAAGGTGATGAAATAGTTGAACCCTTCATGAGTTGGAGTTGGAAATGGACCACATATGTCTGTATGGATTAATTCTAGAACACTTTGACTTCCCACAGCTCATTTCTTTCTCAAGTTAGTTAATTTCCCTTTTACACATTCAATGCAGACTTCATCTATATCAAAATTCAATGGTGGTAGAACTAATTCTTTGCATAAGGTTTTCATTCTTTCCTTTGATATATGTTCAAGCCTTTTATGCCATGTTTTAAAGTTTTCTGTTTTGATCGGATTGGATTGGATGACATTGATTTCCATTTCTGCTGTTTTGCAATTCAATCGAGAAACAAGTTATCAACAATACTTGCTTTTCCAACTATCTCTTTATTTCTGAAAATAGAACAACCAAAATCATCAAAGTTCAAAGTGAACTTTAACTTTACAAGCCTAGTAACTGAGATCAGGTTTTTCCTTATAATAGGAATGTAAACCACATCTTCTAATTCCAAAATAAAACCAAAATCTAATTCAAGCCTAACTACTCCAATGAAGTCTACTTTAACTCTGACTCCATTGCCTACGAACACCTTCACTTCATCCTTGCTTGGCAGCCTCCTCCTTGTTAACCCCTGCAAAGAATTAGTCACATGAATGCTTGCACCACTGTCTAACCACCATGAATTATCTGGGATATTAACTAGATTAGATTCAAAACAAACTAGAACTTGATCTTTCTTACCTTTAGCCTGTTGCTTATCCAACCATTTCTTGTATTTCCTGCAATCCTTCTTCATATGTCCATTTTTCTTGCAGAAAAAACACTTTAGTCCCACTGGTTTCAAGGCCTTTAAACTGTTATTCTCCTTTTCCTTTTCTCTTCCAGCAGCAGCTCCTTTGTTCTTAAATTCCAGATTTTGTTTGGTTTGAACCAGATTCACCATCCTAGCACCTCTTTCGTTTATGATATTGATTTCCTGCTGAACACTTATGTTTATGAGGTCATTCATGTCCAATTTTCCTTTTGAGCTATATATGTATCTTTGAGAGACTTAAACTCCTTAGGCAGTGAATTCAAAGCAAAGTGCACCATCATATCCTCATCCACATTCATTTTCAATTCCTGCAACTTAGTCCCTATGTCGATCAGATTCATAATGTGAGCTCTAACACAGCCTTTTCCATCATATTTCATGTCTGTCAGTTAACTGAGCAAGGTACTCTTAACAACTTTCTCTGATTCCTTGAACCTTTGTGCAATAGATTCATAATACTCCTTAGCATGCTCTGATTTAGGGATGCTTCCTTTTAAGACGGAGCCATAGCTCTCTGCATAATCAACATGGTCAATTTGTTTGCCTTTTCCCATCTAGCAAACTTGGTTTTGACTTTTGTAGAGGCATCTGGAGCTGGGGCTTGAGGTGGGTTTTCTTTGAGGACAAAATCATAATCCAGAAATCCCAAAGAGATTTCCAGGTCTTGCTTCCACTTTTGGTAATTCGATCCAGTTAAAGTTACAATGGACTGATAGCTTGAGGAATTAACTGAAACATAATAATAAAATAAATGAACTGTCACCAATAAATCTTTACTTAAACATTATCAATTTATACTTGTAGGTTATAAACTGAACATGTTCCAAAACACTGGAAATTTTTAGGTCTGAATAAACTTCTTATATGTGGATGAAGAAATTTCTTGCAGTTTACACAATCCTTTTCCATGTTGTTCCATCACAATTGTCATCAATCTGTGCATTTTCCATATGTGGATGAAATCAACACAGAAGGCTACGAATTGTGATGCAATTCTTGATCAATCTATTGATTGAAACTGCTGCTGTAACAATTAAACTGCGTGGCTCGTTCAACTGTTGCAGCTGTAATTTCAGTCTTTGATCAAAAGTCTTGTAAGCATGATCGAGCAGAAAACTTGATGCTCTTAATCAAAACTTGATAAAACAGATATGCAATTAGTTTTAAATACATGCTTTATGACTAATGATCAACTAGAAGCTTTAAACTTGATGCAGATTTTATAAAATTTGAAAGATTAGATTATAGAACAAGACCTAGTGCTCTGATACCACATGTAAGTTATTTCAAGCCTTTATTCAATAATACTAACCTTGATCAGACATGGCTTCAGGAGGTAGGATAGAGATCTTCTTCTTCTATGCAGTCCTTTTGCTCTTTCTCTTATGGGGTGAGATTTCTGTATGAGTAGGTAGATCGAACTGATAGAGAAGGGACCTCTATTTATATGCATTTACTTAAGTTTCCTGCCCATTAAGAAATACTTAAGCAATCCGGATTGCATTAGGATAGTGTGTTTCAATCCATATAGAATTAGGAATTCTCTAAGTTCTTTTCTTATTAAAACACTCTCTAGAAAAAGAACCGCAGATAATGTTTAAGTTTGCACTCTAGATCAGTGTGAATTGCCAAATCCTTATAGTATTAGAAAACCACATTTACGTAAGACAAGTTATTGTCTTACACACTCTAGGCCCCAAATTCTTCACCACCATCCTAACAACTATGAAGAAACTCATGGTGTAGTTCCACACTCCTATAACTATGAAACATGTCTCAACTTTGACTCTTGGAATACTAAGAACCTGGGTAGAGCCTTCCCGGCATTAGATGTGAAAAAGAGAATTATTTCTTGTTCTTCGTGGGTTGGGAGTATGCATAGTCAGTATGCATATTGTTGCATTCCTAAAAGGACACAAATTAATGTGCAAACAATCAATTAAAAATACCCGCAAGTGCACGAATCTATTGAGGTATAGATTATGTAAGTACGGGTTCGATCCCACGAAGAACTTGTCGGCTTCCTATAAGTTCTAATTTGAGTACGTAAAGAACACTTATTTAACACACCACAAATGCACAAATGCAAATTGGAAACTAAAAATGAGTAAAGAAGTGTAAAGGAAATGAAACAACATAAGAAAACTAAAGAAAAACACAAACAACATTTTCTATCACCATTTTATCACATGTGAACAGTGCCGTGACAGTGACGACCGGTCGCATGAACAGTAATGACCGGTCGTTTTTCGAGAGAGTCGAAATTTCAATAAATGTGTGATGAGCGACCGGTCGTGAACAGTGACGATCGGTCGTTTTTGGGCAGAGTCGTTTTCTCTGCTTTTTCAGTTTCGACCTCTGTCCAGTTTTTGACCTATAACTTTCCAACTGTTTATCCAAATTTCACGTTCTTTATATGGTTGGATTCAACACAGAAAATTCAAGAACACAACGCGGACCAAAAGTCCAAAACAATTACGGAAACAAATAAAATTCAGTAACAAAGACACATAACGTGTCAAACACGCAACTCACACACACATTGGGGGGGGGGGGTTTGATTTGGTTCAAGTGACCTATTTCTATTGCATGAAAGTAAATGGACTTTGAATTGAAATGTGAATGGCAGAGATGAATTATCAAAATGTGAAATTAAAATGTAACAAACACTAGGGTTTCGGAATCCACCCTAAACAATTCTACCAAAGTTCATGAATACTCAAGTGATGAATTCTAAATGTGTTGATGAAGATGTTCGCAATCAAGACCATGGGTCGTGGCTCAAGACGCATTGATTCTCTCTAATATACGTAAAGTGCATGGTTCGTGCTACAATACTTGTGCCCTCCTCATAACCGAACCTAGGTATGGTTCGTACTTCGATTCAATTACAAGGACAACCCATTAAGTTCAAAGAGAATATGAACATCACAAGAATCCTAATAGCATGGTGTTTACATTAGGTATTCAAGAAACCAATTCACATGGATGGTTCTTACTCCATCCATCTATTGCTTAGGAAAACATGAAGATACACATAATCCCAACAACCTCAAGAAGCATGCTTTCAAAGGTGATCAATCAAAGAAGAACATACATCAAGGATAGATTAATTTGGTGAATTGGAATTCATCAACAATATCTAGAAATTCATACACTCAAGCATCAAAACAATAAGGTAATCATGTTTAGGGCTTCAACCTAAGCCCTAGTTATGGAGTTTAGTTGCTCATACTTATTCCAAATACAAACTCAAAATAAAATTAGAAAGAGTTTACAGATTTTCAGAAAATGATGAAAGCTTCAAGATCATCAATGTTGGAAGTCTTCTTCTCTACTTTTCTTGGCTGCACCTTGGCTTTCTCTTTGCTCCAACTCTCCAAAAATCTGATCTCCTGTGTAGAATGATGGAATAGCCTGATTTTCCAAGATCAAAAGCCCTCCCAATATCAGATTGCCATTTCCTTTTTGCTTCCCTCTCTCCTCCTTTCCAGCTTTTACTTTTAATATAAAACTTATTCTTTCTCTAAAGCTTTTGCCCATTGTCCCCTTGCCATGATGAAGCATTGACTTCACAAAGATGCCAAAAGCTTCAGAAAATATCCCATGTACAAAGGTAATTCCTTGTTACCAAGAGTTATGGTAACAAGAAATTAAGATTACACAAAGCAGGTAAAAGCTGGCCAAATCCGGATTTTCAGAGCTGTGGTAACATGTTGGATTGGTTGGATAGGCAATACTTGTCCAATGGAGCTCAAATTTGGATATGTTATAGTTAACATCCATTGGAGCAAGTCTCATGAAGATCATGACCTCATCCGAGCACCAGAGCATGTTGATCCCAGACCAAGAAGTTGACCTACGAAAATGAACAAAAACAGAATTTATAACTAATAATGCACTTTTAGCTCATTTTCATTCCAACCAAGGTAAAATCCAAGAAAACACAAAAAGGAAGTAAAAAGCTATAAAATGTCAAGAACTAACTCAAAATAGTGGGTGAATAACATGAAAAATCATGTGTCAAAATGAACCGAACACATATGTTTGGGAAAAACATGGTATTTATGATGTCATCATGCTTTCGTTGTCTGATGACCCAGAGATGAAGATCTACTAGCAATGGCTCTGTGTTTTTGGAATAATGCCACCAACACCTTTGATTTCGAAGTAGGCCCTATGATACCCACCTTGTTGGACATGACACAAATCTTTGGTTTCAGACCACATAGGTGGCCCATGAATGCTCAAGCAGATTATGAGAGGAAAGTACAATATGATGGCTCCATAGTTAGTATTTCATTTCCCACTGGGGTCATTACCAAAAACAATTCTTATTCCAAGTGACAAGACCCGCCCGGAATTTTGAATTCGCCTTCAGAACCTGGGGCGGGTCATGTCACCAAGTACTTTGCATACTTCAGTTTTGAAGCCAACTCTGGACTTGAAGCATATCTTGTTCCTCCTTTACTGGTTGAGCATGTTCATATTTCCCAACAAATCCTGTGTCATCAACCTAGAGTATATTCATCTTGCTGAAGCTCTCTACAATCATCATGATGTTGCTTTAGGCCATGATGTACTAGCCAATCTTTTTATGAGTTTGCACTCAGCAACAGTTAATCAAGATTTGGATTTGTCTACATGAGTGCCATTATGGATGATTCTGATATGGCTTCAAGTCTACTTTCCAGAATTACAAGCTGTAAATGCAGTTTTTCCTCCCAACAAAGTGTTGTTAGCCCATCTGATGCAACTCGTTGTACTACCACATTTGGATCAACTCGTTGTAGTCTAGCATGTCTATCTTTCATAAATTGGTGTCTCATTTGCCATTGTTGTCCAACAACAAAATGATCAAATTTGGTGCTTAAACTATCCATTACTTGTTCCGCAAGTTGGATTCTCACTTTGTCAGCTTTAGATCTTTTGGACATATTAGATTTGTTGGATTTGACAATTTTAACTCGACAATATTTTAAAGGGTTAAAAGTTGACTTTTGTGCGGGAAAGAATTTGGGGGTTTTAGTAGTACCTGTTGTGTAGAGCACGGCAAGATGAGTTTGTAGACATGTAGTGGGCTCAAATTGGAGTTATAACGAAGAAATTATGATATGTGGAAGTCCAGTGACATAACCGTAAATATTTCGAAGTTAATTTTTTTTAAACCCAGATTTCTCTCTTTCTCTCTCTCTCTCTCGCGTGAAACAACCCCCCTAAAACAGCCACCGATCGGATTTCTGGTGGTCACCGCTTCATCCGGCCACCAAATTGGGTGATATCGGTCCCAAAAGAACCAGCTCAACCTCCTCTTCCTACCCTACCTGTAACGAAATTGCCGCATGTGGTCACCGAAAAAAAGCAAAAATACGACCGGTTTTGACCAAACTTCCTGGAGCTCGTTCCGTCGATTCCAGCCATCAATTTCTTCGATCTAGGTATGCTTTTTCATCCTCTCAATGTGTTCTAACTGATGGTTGGGTTGAATAGGATCAATTTTTGCGTTTTGAAACTCAAATTATCGCTTTAAGTTTGCCCGGTTTTCAGCTCGTGATTCCGACAAGTTTCGGTTACTTTTTGGCCATGGTCCAAAAATAAAAGTTGCTTCGCTCATTGTTTTGATCATGTAGGTATAGGTCTTGACCGGTGGTTTGGAGATTTTTCGATCGCCGAAATTACTATAGACACCCACACGATGTCGATGCGTGTGGCGGCGCGTAGGCCACTTTGTGGCAGTCCATTGGGTCCTAAAATGATCCCCATGTCGTCCCAGGCACGACGGTATGCTCGAATATGAATTTAGTTATCGTTTGACTGTCGATTAGATATCGTATATTGGGCATTATCCGAGTTCGATATGTTCGGACTGTTAGATCGACTCCATTTTCAAATATGTTGATCTAGACACCTCTAGGATTGTGTAGGAATTCACGGACCGAGAATCGGAGTCCCCGGACGCTTCGATTTTACGAGTTATTATGTAATCACTTTTACTTTTAAGTATTTTATATTATGTTTAGTTGTGAAGAGTTGGGAATGGTTTGTTAATCGGGTTTTGATGTGAATAAGAAACTAATTAAATATCCAAGTGTGTATATATATATATATATATATATATATATATATATATATATATATATATATATCTAGTGACTTGAAAATGATGAATTATGAACACTAATTCTTAACAGAATGTGGTATATATTTAAATAGATTATTATAAATAAACCCAATCCTAGGCATGTATTTATAAAAAAACCCACACACTATTTAAATATAGAAACACACCCAAAATCAATTCAAAAATCAACAATTGTATATTTTTTGGATGTGTTTATAAATGGGTTTTGAATGTGTGTAATGATGGGTTTTGGGTGTGTTTATAAAGTGTTTTGGGTGTTGGTTTTTTTTTTATAATTTCAGCCCTCATTTTGGGTGTTTGAGTGAAACCTCCATATTTAAATGTAGTTGAGAAACAATTTTGAAAGATGATGTATGGTTAAATTCAATTAAGGAATGCTGTGATTGATCTCGTTTAAAAAGGGATTTGTGTAAGTAGATTTTTGGAGTAAGAGGAATTTTATGATAAGTTTTGGAATATGGTTCTCAAACCTACCATGGGAGTACCCCCCCCCCCCCCAGTTGTCTTTGGAACAGTTTTGTCATTTATAATAGGCTTATTTACTAGGAGTCCCCTTGAAACTTCGGTCAAATCTCATTTTACCCCCTGAAAGTTAAAGTGGCCCACTTAACCCCCTTGATCGTGGTTTCGTATTCCACTTTACCCCCAACCGTCATATTTGTTAATAACTCTGTCAGTTTTAATGACGTGGCATGCTTATTTTAGTCTTTTTACCACAAGTGATGATGTGTTATGTAAAGGGCCCACTTTTTTTATTTATTTAAGTGGAATAAAATATATAATAAAATAATGTAATTACTTGTTTAATTTTTAATTTTAAAAAAATGGAAAAAGTAAAAAATGAAAGTCTTTCTACATTAATAAAAACAATAAACATCTACAATAAAAAAACCAAAAAATATTCTCCTCCACGATTACCTCCCTAACCCATTCAGTCACCACCACCACCTCATACAACCTTTACCTTTAGCACCTCCTCCTCTAATTCAATCTCAATCTCTCTCTAGTTTTATTCTCACAATCTCAAAGAACCCACCAACATATCGACAACAAGCCCAACTCTCTTTGGCTTTTCTCTACATGTCATTCTCAACAGCAGTGAAAAAAATTAAATCCCCCAACCCATCTCAATCGACGCCATCGACAAGCCTTCACAATGCAAAGAACGAGATTGAGATCCTCTCCAGAGTTCACAACACAGGATTGTGATTCTGCGCAAATTCGATAATCGACGACCCATGGTGAGGAGAGAGAGAGAGAGAGAGAGAATTGAAATTGAAAAACCATAACTGTTTACGAATATGGGTAGGCTGGTGCGACTGGGTTTGATGTTTTGTGTGTGGAATGGAGAGAAAGAAAGAGAGGGGGAGAGGGAGACGGGTGGGTTGGGTTGGAAGGGGAGAGGAGTAGCTGTGGACAAATAAAAGAACAGGGTTCTATTATGTGGGTGGTGATCAGAAGAAATTGGGTTGCAGGTGGGAGAAGAGGGGGTAGGGGTTTTAGGGGCTAGGTTCTGAGTTCTATAGTGGAGTGGGAATAGGGGAGATGGGTTTGTTTGATTATTTTATATTTTTTGTTACTTTTTTAAATTTTACTTTGTTTAAATGTAGCTTTTATATATATATATTTTTTAATTATATTTTTATTTATGTGGAGGTGGGCTCCACTTGCCATGTCATCAAAGTTAACGGACTTTTGGATGAAGTTGACGGCAGGGGGCAAAGTGAGTCATCAAACCTCGATTAAGGGGGTTAGGTAAGCCACTTTAACTTTGTGGGGGGGGGATTAAATGAGATTTGACTGAAGTTTTAGGGGACTACAGTAAATAAGCCTTTATGATAATGCCTCACGAGTTTGGGGACGCTTGAATTGTGTGGTGCGAGGATATGCGTTCTCAGGCTGACTACATGTCCCCCGAGTTTTTCGAGGATATGCAGTCTCGGGCTGACTACATGTCCCCCGAGTTCTTCTTAGGATACGCGTTCTCGCTTAACCACATGTTCCCCGAGTTCTGTGAGGTTGTAACATACATGGTATTTGGAATTGACGGAATATTATTAGAATTGATGGAATAATATTTGGAATTGACGGAATATTATTGGAATTGACGAAATATTATTGAAATTAACAGAATATTATTGGAATTGACTGAATAATATTGGAATTGATGGTATATTAGTGGATTTGACTTATTATGAATGGGGGTACACCTAGGTCAAGAGTAATTGATTTTGAGATCTTTAAACTTAAATTGATGATTTTATCTTGGTACTTTTGGTGAAAGCTTTAATACATGTTTTTTAATGTATGAGACAATGATTGAGAGTTTTCTAAGTTTTAAGGATTTTATATAATTCACCACTATTTTCTTAAGTAATGAGTTTGTTTTTACATGTGAAAGATAGAAGCATGTTTTAATTAAACCGTTGATATTGACATTAAGGTTTCACGTGGCCAGTGTTATTTTAATAGTTTTCTCGTTTTCCTACTTGTCTGTAATAAACTTTGTTTTATTGTTGAAAGAACTATGTGTGGCTTAATCCCTTGATAAGGGAACATAGGCAACTTAGAGTTACTAGGTGCAGCCACAAGATCAAGCGCTGAAAATTTGTTCAGTTAGATCATATTGGAACTTGATAAGTATTCACATTGTTTTAAGAGTTGAGATCAGATTTTAGAATGACAGAATAATTTATTTGGTATAAAGAGACCTGAGGCTATTCAAGTTAAGTTATTTGTCTGATGCATGTTGAACAATTGGGATTTGCTTTTCAGGATTAACTATATTTTTACAGGTGGGAAGTTATTGTGAAATGTTCATTTTACAGGGGAGACTCTGTCGATTTTCGGCAGAAGTCAAACCTTAAAAGAATATTGAGTTCTAGTTAGAAGGGCAATTTGGTCAAGTGAGCCCAGCACCTGCCCAGATGTTGGACACACACATAGTTCGAACAGATTCCAAAGTGGAATTTGGGTCGGGTCTTGTCATGTTAGATCTAACGGATGCTTATCCGACACTATCTTCAGAATAGACAATCTTTTGATTGTCCCTTGGAGGACTATTAGCCCTTTGTTGGTGATGAACTTGTTCACTACTGAATCTTCCTTTTGTGTCCTTGTGATGCATACACCAACATAAAAATGTCAGCAATATGAGTATCAGAGATCCCACCTGGCGTGCCAAAATATGTTTACCCTGAAATATGTGACAAAGCCCTAAAGTTGACTTTGGTAAAGTGTGAGTGCAAGCATGCCACTATTAGCAATTAATCAATTCTAATATACATAATATAAATAAATATAAAGAAATAAGAGAACTTGCGCACCAAGTAAATGATTCTAATCAAAAGAAAGTGAAGTGAAACGGTAAATTAAATCAATGAGGTTTTTTTCTATGCCTTAAGATAAATAAAGACTTCATAATTTCTCTAATACAAAAAGGTAAAGACAATAAAAGTAAATAAAACATTAAACAATGAAAACAAGTACAATAGATCGACCAGAACTACAAGTTGTCACCACCTTGTATCAATTCTAGCTCAAAACAAAACTAAGCGATGGGTGACAATCGAGTAAGGATCGGAACTGTGTGGTTTTGATGGATTAGAACAAGACAAGGGCACCACAAGAATGGTATGCAACTAAAGGAGTCAACGTCTTTGACTGAAAGCGTTAGCTTTAGTGTAGAGTTTGTTGTTGAAAAGTTATGTGTCGTAGAGAGTTGATGTGTCTCCTTTATATAGCAGCGAAACCCTAATCTCCACAAGAAATCCTTTCCTATGAGATCAAGATCAATTAACATAAATCCGATTACTTGATTGCCTTACACGCTAGGTAAGTATCCTATTAAATCTAAGAATTATTATCATAAAATAATTTCTTGATTAATCACCATATACTTGGCCCAATATAGCCTTTAATTCGGTTGTGCAAAAAGTAGGCCCAAACACCTAGATTTGAATGATGGAGGAACACATATTTGAAATCATTGCTTTTCTTATTCATCTTCACCTTTGATTCAACACATCATTGATTTATCAACCAACCAAAATTTCTTAACAAATAAAAAATTATTTTTACATAAAGATTGCTATCTTATTCATCATAAAAGAGAAGGAAAATCAATGGTAGAAACCAAAAAAAGTAAAAGGGGCCGAAAATTAAAAAATGAAAACTGAAGTTTTCCCATGGGAAACGGCTGCACAATCTTTCAGAAACATGTTTGGTTTTTTATTTTTTTAAGTAATATATAGTGTAGTAAAAGAAAATGAAATAACCTTTTATGAGTTTTACAATCAGTTTTTTCTCAACCCTTATCAACTTATCATTGATTTATATTATAACACAAGAATTATGAGTTACCGTAGTAACATAGAGGCACGACTAATTTTACAATTAGGGCTTGGGATTGCAGAGTCTGAGTTTGTGTCTCTTTTGTTCTCATACCCCATATGGTTTCATCATTACCGCTAGCACTTTTGCAGTTAGGGTTTGCAGAGAGAAGAAACAAACTTTTTATATTAGGAATTTTCAACGACAAAAGGCTTCAGGCTCTCCATTACTGTTGAAGGTGAAAGCAGGACTCTATCTCAGGTAAGTAGATTTCATTCAGCTATCACCTCAAAGAAAATTGGAAATTATGAATTCATGGAAACTACAGAGCTTATGGTTTCATCTACATGTTCAAGCATCTTCTTGCTTGCTATTTGTGCGTCTATGTGAGTACAACTTAAATTTACAAAATATTGTCTTCCAATAAATTGTTAGCGCTATATTGCATTGTTAGCTTTAAGTTTTGTACGAAAGTAAAGTCTAATTTGGGGTGATAAGGACATCTCCAACTCATGAGGCCAACCCAAAAAATCCCAAATGTTTGCCCAATTCCTCTCCCAACCCAAGAAAAGTAAGGGGTCAAAATTGGGTAAAACCCAAACTTGGGCCAAATACCAGTCCAGCTTTTGCCTTGATTGGAAAACTTTTTGGCGGAGCCCACTCAAAGCTGACACAACCCATGTGCAAGGAGGAATAAATGGGGCGCCAGGTTTCGCGCTCCTGTTGCTGGAGAAGCTGTCGCACGTTAGTTGCACATAACTTTTTTTTTATTCCAACAATAACCCAAATTAACAATCCATATTAATTCCAAGCTATTTTAACAGTAAAAAGAAAGATCTAACGGCTGAAATTTAAATCCAATGATTAAAATAATATTTTTAATTCATCTAAATTATATCCAACCCAAAACTCACTCAAAACTCTATAAATACCTACCTATTTCTCAAATAAAATTATATTTATGAAGGTCAAATTGTACAAAAAAAATTAAATTGTGAAGTTATTTAAAAATATTAAATGAAGAAAAGTTATTCATGAAAAAACAAATTATACTTAAACCATTCTTAAACAATTTAATAAAATTGCGGACTTAAAATTTGAGTTTGAAGGGTTGGGGAAAAAACGGTTTGATTTCGGGCAAAACCCAAATAGTTACCTTTTGGAGATGAGAAATTTGGGTTTATGACCAAATGGGTTGGAGAGGGCCTATGCGATAATTTGAGAAGCTTAGCCCGTTGGTAACTTATGAGAAAATCACTTATTACTGTTAAAAATTGCAGGAGAAAGCAATAAGAAAAAGCTGCTTACAATTTCTAATTATGTGGCAATCAAATTTGACTAGGTGCTGGTTTTAATGAACTTTACAAACTTCCAAAAATACCCCAATCTGTTTCACTTTCTCTCCTCTTGTTGCGTTGTCTCCTTCCCATCACGTTGCTTCTTCACACTCTCTCTTCACAGAGCTCACTCCTCTCCTTCTCTTCAATTCTGCATACAGTTTTTTCTTGTTGGATCAATTGAAGCGCACTCCTGAGCCACAAGACTCAAGTAACAGGCGCCTATTATGTTTATTTCTTTTCACTTTCATTCTTTCCTCTTTTTTCTTTTTCTAGAGTTTTAACTTCCAATTGTAGCTGCTGTTGGTTTTCTATATTCCATATTGGCATGTCATTATGGCCAAAAACCAACCTGGACTATTTCAACTCTCGAAATGTCCACCCTGGATTATTTTTTCAGCCAATTTAGCTCGCAAACTATTTTAAATGGTCAATTTAGCACATGTCGTCAAGTTTTTAGACTTCCATCCAATTTTCTGTTAATTATAAGGGTAAGTTTATCATTTTACAAGGACAATACCAAAAAATAATAAAGAAAATGTAAAATCATGATTTCTTCTTTCTTTGTTCTTTTCCCTTTTCTGTCTTCTTCCTCACTTTCTCTTTTCTTTCTTCTCTCCCCATCTACTCCAGCTCTATCAAATTTCTTAGCTCCAGTTGTCCTCTCTTTACAAATATCCAAAGGCTCCACTCCTGTATCGAAATTTGTCTGTTCATGCAACAAAAGCATTTGGAGGGAGATTAGCAGCGAAACGATACCTTCTTAGTGGCTTGGGACAGGATCAAGTCATTCGTAGTTCGAAAAGGATTCAATCCAGCCGCTGGTTTCCCTACGGCTACCTTGTTGCGAAAGGAGGGTCAGCTATATATTATGAAGGGCCGCATGGATTTTTCCAATCCCAGTTTCGAATTTGTCTGCGTAATTCCTTAGCCCAGTAGCTTTTTTTCCGCCATGATTTAGGCGGTTGCGAAGCCGTTTTAATTCCTCCACCGTCATTGGACGGATATTTGATATGCCCCTCCCCCAGGGGAAAATCTTATCCCCGCGGATTAATGGATTCTCAGGATCCCAGGGGATCGCCGGGTCAAATTCCCTCATTTTTTGAATAATCTCTCTAGTTATCAAATTAGGGGCTCCGGAGCCCCCCCGCGGCAGCGCCTACGGAACCCCCTGCGAAGTAAGGTAATTTGCTTCCTCGCCTTGGCGAGGATTCCAAATAGTGACGGGCCAGGGATCTCAACTCCTCGGAGTTGAAGTTGGAAGTCGCCGGAGACCCGGTATTTTGGGGAGGAGTTGATAACTTGATGCAATCCCTAAATCCCATTGACCCAATGAAGAACAAGTAGGTGTTGATGTGTTCGGTTCACAATTGTATATCATTTTATACCCTTATAGCTTATGATTTAGTTATGTTTTTGAGTTAACCTTGTGCTTTTAACCTCTTTTGTGTTTGTCATTCAGTTCATTGAGCTCTAGGTATCACTTGAGGCATTTGAAGTAAAATGGTGAAAACAATGTGTAAAAACTGAAGACTGAGTTAAAAATTCATTTTGGACATATCTTTTTCATCTTAGCTTGGATTGGGCCAATTCACGTGTGCTTGGAAAGAAGACATTCTGAACTTGAAGATGGACAGCTCAAAGTTGACAATTGATTAATCCATGCCCAATCCGTGAGCCCATCAAATTACACATCATGCTGACTTGCAGATGAGCTCATTGCTTGCTTGGTCATGCTGACATGAAGATGAGCTATTGGTTTCTGAATGAAAGCTTGGTCATGATGACATGAAGATGAGCTATGGCAGCTGGTGGGATTTGTTAGTGAAGTAGAACAACCTATTCTGATTTTCTAATACAAGTGTTGTATGCATTAGCCATATTGAACAAGTGAGGTCTTCATTCCAACGTTCCAGATCTTTGAACGCAAGACCATCATTGCAACCCGATTCGGGTGACCTCTGAAATTCAGAATCGTCTAGAAAGGGAGTTGTCAACTGCAAAAGAGCAAGCTCTTGCTACATGTACAAGTATTGCTCTCCACACTGACCTTCCTGGTTCTTCACCCTCAAGTTCAGAACCAAGTTCAGAACCAAGAAGAAGAAGAAGAAGAGATGGCTGCCATTGAGTTCATAGGAGACCTTGATATCCCAACAATTCCAGCATCCCCTTCAAGCATTTCGCTGCCCACTGTAGCTCGAAACTATGAGCTTAAATCTTCTCATCTTAATATATTACCTTCCTTTTATGGTTTACCTAATGAAGACCCATTAACTCATATAAAGGATATTTTTAATGTTGTGAGTTCTTTTCCCTTGACAGGTGTGATAGAAGATCAACTTCGAATGAGAGTGTTTTCATACACTTTAAAGGATAAGGCGAAGTATTGGTTGAATTCTTTGAAGCCTGGTTCACTCACTACATGGGCTGCCATTCAAAAGAAGTTCCTGGAAAAATACTTCTCCACGCAAAATACCGACATGCTTAGGGACAAGATCTTGTTATTTTCACAGCAAGATGATGAATCGTTTTGTGAAGCATGAGAGAGATTCAATGGGCTGCTCAATCAATGTTCTCATCATGGGATTCCATTGAAGCTTCAAATGCGTATGTTTTATAAAGGACTAACCCCTTCTAGTCATAATATTGTCACAAATTTTGCAGGTGGTTCTTGTAAGACCAAGACTCCGAAGAAACGTATGAACTCTTTGAGGAGATAGCAATGGAGACCCAACATACGGATACAAAAGGTAAACGTGTTGTTAGTAGTTCTAATGAATCTTCTAGTGTGCAGATTTCAAAACTTGAACAAAAGCTGGATACTTTTCTTGCATTGAACTCAAGAAACTCTCCGAAGGAAGTGTGTAGCATCTGTGAAACTCATGACCATGCTACCATAGCTTGTCCACTTGGGGCTGGATATCCAGAATTTGTGCAAGAGCAAGCTAAGATGGTAAATTCCTACAACCAAGGTCCAAGAAATGATCCATACTCTTAAATTTATAATCCAGGTTGGAGGAATCATCCAAACTTTTCATGGAGAAATACACAGAATCAAGAAAATCCCCTTTCATTCCAAAGGCTACAACAATCATCATCATCATTGGAGGATATAGTAAAGCAGATGGCAATCAACCAATCCAATTTTCAGCAAACTACACAAGCTTCCATCTCCAAATTGGAAGTCCAATTAGGCCAATTAGCTGCTCAAATAACTTAAAGAGAGCCTGGGAAATGGCCAAGCCAAACTGAGATAAATCCAAAGAACCATGAAGTTAAGGCCATTAATGTGCTCAGATCAGGTAAGATCATTGATAATAAAGTTGATTCTAATCTTTCAAATGATTTTGTGGTTGTAGAGAATGAAGATAAAGATGAGGAGATCACAACTACAGAAGAGCAACAACCCAAATCATCCCAATCTGCTCCTAAGGCCAAATCAGATTCTCAGGAATCCAAACAGTTCCAATTGCATAAAAGGGATGACAAATTCGTGACACCACATCTTAAAAAAGATAGACACGTGCCACCCACTCCATATGTTCCACCAATTCCATTTCCAGGCCGTCTAAAGAAAGCAAAGCAAGATAAGGCTTTTAAAGAGATTTATGATATTTTGAGTAAAGTTAATATCAATTTGCCTTTTCTTGATCTTATTGAACAGATTCCTGCATATGGAAAGTTCATCAAGAACTTGAAGACTCACAAGCTCAATTTTGCTCCAAATGAAGAAGTAAAGCTCGACATGAATGTAAGTGCTGTGTTGCAAAGGAAGCTTTCACCAAAATCAAAAGATCCTGGCAGCTTTGACATTCCCATTAACATTGGAGACAAGAAGGTTGGAAGAGCCATGTTGGACTTAGGAGCAGGCATCAATGTAATGCCATATTCAGTTTATCAAGAGCTTGGGTTAAAAGGGATGAAGAAGACTTCAATTCGTCTTGAACTAGCTGATCATTCTATCAAATATCCAAAAGGTATTGTAGAAGATATTCTAGTTCAAGTTAATACACTAATTCTCCCTGTTGATTTTGTAGTGATGGATATGGAGGACAACCAAAATGGAGATCGTGTTGATCCCATTCTCTTAAGACGACCATTCATGGCCACTACAAATACAATTATCAATATGAAAGATGGCACCCTTTCCATGACTGTGTTGGGTGAAACTGCTGAATTTAAAGTGTTTGATCCTCCATCTCAACCTTCTATCTCTCTTGATACTTGTTTTTCAATTGATGTTATGAATGATGAAGTTTCTTCTAAGAGTTTGCAGAAACAGTCCACTGATGCTATAGAAGTTGTCATTACACAAGCAGAGGAAGAACAAGTTGAACCAAAGTTCCAAGAAGTGGTAGCTGCCCTAGAAGTGTTCCAGCCAGTTCCACCAATTTCTGGGTTACCACTTGAGCCCCTTGATCCATGCTCTACGAAGTTGGAACCATCCAATGGCATATTCAAAGTTACACCCCTTGCACACTTGAAGAAAAAGAAAAGGAAAAGGAAGAGGAGAATAAGTTGGGTGAACTATCTTGAGACGATTGATCCAAAACCCCCGAACTCATCATAAGCTGATTGCATAATGTCTTGCCAAGACATTAACTAAGGCGCTTCTTGGGAGGCAACCCATGTGTTCAAGAAGAAGGTGAGTTTTTCTCTAAACCTTCTTCTTAACTTTTCCCTTTATCATCTGCATGTTCTCAATCATCTTTTCTATGCTTTAACATTGAGGACAATGTTCAATTCAAGTCTGGGGGGAAGGTTTTCAATTTTCGTTCATTTATGTTTTCAGTTTTCTTTCATTGTGTTTTTCAGTTTTTGTTCATTTTTTTTAGAAGGTCATGCAATCAATATTATGGAGCTGCCATTGAGGTTTTCATATCAGAATTTTTGCACTTAACAAAGCTTTTGCTCTTAAAATTCTGGTGGCTAAAGTACCATGCTCAAATTCTTGAAGGAGAATAGTGGAGACTACCCTAGTGAGCCATATCGAGCCTAATTGCTTTCTTGAGAGGGTTTAAAGTGTTCTATTTCTCATCCGTACTTATTCTCTTCATTTCACTCTAATTGATCTCATTGTTCCATTTTGATTGAATACTAAGGATGATTCTCTTTTGCAGATATCATGTGCTTGCTCTCATTCATAAATGAACTCATTGAAATGATGCTAGGCTATGTGTGTACAACCATTCTATATGCTTTCTTTTCACCCTACCCATGTGTGTTCCATCAGCCCTCTTGAAGCTAAACACTTCAAGCCTTTTCTTTTATCACCCTCATCATTTTTCCTACCTTTGTATCTCAATCTGAGATATTTAACCTCTTGTAGCCATACCCTATAACTTAGAAATATACCAAGGTGTGTCAATAAATAAAAATTGGTGTGCATCTGTGCAATAAAGTTAAAGAAGTTGCAGATCAAACCAGCAAAGATGAAAGTGTTTCGATGTGATCTAAGTGTGAAAAATAAAGTCCATGCCAGGTGATACCATGAAGTTTGCAGCCATTCCATTCTAATCAATGATACCTTGCAGATTAATGAAAGCTGCAACCTTGGTATGTTCTTAAGTTACTTTTTTTTCCTTCCAATTCTTCCATTTCCCCTAAACCTTAGCCTTTCATTACAACCTTGTGAAAGACCTAGCTGAGAGCTCCCCCATTTCCTTTCATGAGATCTAACCAAATTTGTGCTTCTATTTCATACACTCACTTATGCTTTCTTGAGAGAATTAAACCATAGGTTCTGAGTGATTGAGTGTTATCTGTGAGAATTAGAGTTGAAGCATGTTCTCTATTCAAGGTTTGAGTGTGCTGCTTCGAAGCCGTGTGCCTTTGAGCTATAGCTTCCACTTGTACACACTGATTGATCACCTATCTTGGCAACTCTATGGTGTTGGAGGTATGACTAAAGTTTTCTTTCATTTTCATTAGTTGATTTCAAAGTTTGTTTTTCTAACCACTTTGTTTTGTAGAGTCAGGAAAGCGTTTATGGGTATCGTTTCTGTTAAACCCTTAGGAGACACAACTCCTCCTACTAGGGATGCCTAGAGGTTTAAAGGCTTGTTGCATATGCTCAATGCAATCGAGTTACTTGTGGAAGTGGTTTACTTAACTTCTTGTTTTTGTTTTGTTTTGTTTTGCTCGAGGACTAGCAAAATCTAAGTCTGGGGGTATTTGTTCGGTTCACAATTGTATATCATTTTATACCCTTATAGCTTATGATTTAGTTATGTTTTTTAGTTAACCTTGTGCTTTTAACCTCTTTTGTGTTTGTCATTCAGTTCATTGAGCTCTAGGTATCACTTGAGGCATTTGAAGTAAAATGGTGAAAACAATGTGTAAAAACTGAAGACTGGGTTAAAAATTCATTTCGGACATATCTTTTTCATCTTAGCTTGGATTGGGCCAATTCACGTGTGCTTGGAAAGAAGACATTCTGAACTTGAAGATGGACAACTCAAAGTCGACAATTGATTAATCCATGCCCAATCCGTGAGCCCATCAAATTACACATCATGCTGACTTGCAGATGAGCTCATTGCTTGCTTGGTCATGCTGACATGAAGATGAGCTATTGGTTTCTGAATGAAAGCTTGGTCATGATGACATGAAGATGAGCTATGGCAGCTGGTGGGATTTGTTGGTGAAGTGCAACAACTTATTCTGATTTTCTAATACAAGTGTTGTATGCATTAGCCATATTGAATTCAGATTTATCACTCCCTTCTCCCTATAAATACCTCTTCCATTCCTCATTCATGGTGTGCAAATCCTGGGATTCACAACCCCACAATTCAGCCATCCTTCACTCCATCCTCCCTCAAACACTTCCATCATTTTCCCAAACACAATCCCAAACACTCCAGCAATCAACCAAAAGCTCTAAACAGCCTCAATTCACCAAAACAACTCCAGCAAACCTCTCTTCCATTTTCCTACGAATTTCATCTTTCTTAGCCATCACCACTCACTCAAACTCATCCTAAATCACCTCCATATCCTTCATACATCCTTCTAGAAGTGGGGAAGCTCTTGGAGAATCATTAGACGTAGAGAAGCACTTGGAGAAGCCTTGGACACCACAAGAACTTCAGAAAAGGGGTTTTTCTACTCTTATTGCATTCGTTATGTTTTCTCATTTCTGTTCAAGTCTCTTTAGCTAAATCCATAACTAGGGCTTTGATGTAACCTAACATGAATATTCTGGGTTTATAAATTTCAAGTTTCAAGTTTGATTCATGATTCATGTTCTTATTCATTTTGCCTACCTGCCTATATGCTGATTGGAATGCCTAGCTACCATTCAGATTTGTATATCTTGGTTTGAATTAAGAGTAAACAACATGCTTTAATTCAAATTGAACTATGAATAGGAAGAGTGTGTATGTGAGTTCGACAATCTGGATTAAATACATACTTGGTTGTTTAAAATGTTCTTCTATGCTTAATGGATTCCTAATGCTTAATTTTAGGTTAGACAACAAATGATCAAATTAGGGAATTAGGAATACAAGGTTAGGACCAGACACCATGGCTTAATCATACATTAGCTAGAATCAATCTTTGAATCTGAATTAGACTTGTCACTTAAATCCTTATATCCCAGAATTGAATTGTTATGGTGAATCAAATGCCCTAGTCTCCAAATCTGTTTTTTTCAATCTTCAAAACCACCTTGGCTGCACTTGTTTACTTGTTTCGTTTGCAATCTCAGTTGTTCATTTCCTTTCACAATCACAATCACAATCACTCTCACTTTAAATTCTGTTTTAGACTTAACTTCCTAACTTCTTGAATTCGGTAATCTAAGTACATAACTAATTTGAACTTCTCATGTGTTCGTGGGTACGACCTCGTACTTGTCTTGCTATACTACTGATTGGCACGTACAATTGCGAGTTAACATAATTAAACAACATGATGAAGATGAAAAAAATACCTTGATTTTGATTATATGTTTATTTACATGGACCAACCATTGGCATTTCACTTGAAAACCCTTGTGGATGTGGGATTGCTTACAGAGAGTCTTGGGAGGAAGGGGCTGGGGAAGACGTTGATTGCCTTCCCTTTTTTGTTTTTTTTTCCAGTTTTGTAGTTTTAACAATTTAATTATTTTAAACTTAAAAAAATTAAATTTAATTCAACAGTGAATCACGTGCCTAACATGTGACATTTAGACATAAAATTGGATAAAATTACATGAAAACTAACTGCAGGGGCTAAATTGACCATTTAAAATAATCTGAGGGCTAAATTGGCTGAAAAAATAATTCATGGTGGACATTTCGATAGTCGAAATAGTCCAGGGGGATTTTCGGCCATTTACCCTTTTTCCATTTGGGTTTTAGGGCCCTTGTCTGATAGGGTCAAGTTCCTATAAACTGGTTGAACTGGTATAGAAAAGGGAAATAGGCAAATAGATTTCAAGGGGGTCAAACCTCCAAAGCATAAAGCTGTATTTTTCCCCATAAACTGGTCATAATTTTTTTTTCTTTCTTTTTTAGGTTCTTCAATTCTAGTACTCTTCTTCTTTTTATTATTTCTTTTTAATGTTGGGATTTAGGAACAAAGGAATTTAGGGATTTAGTGAACCCATCTGTTTTAGGGAACCCAAATGCCCAAATGAGCACTTGGTGAAGAAGATTCTAAGTGAAGCTTCTCTGCTTGTGAAGCATATATTAGCATGAACAACTCCATCCATAATCGACAAGCTAAGAAAATCCTCCATTTAAGATAGTTGCTGAGTAGGTACCGCCATTGTTCTCCTCTATGCTACTTACACCGGCTTAAGATAGTTATATGATGATTTCCAATTTGTTCAGTTATGTGTGTGTGTGTGTGTGTATATATATATATATATATATATATATATCAATGCTTTGAAAGGCGAGGCATTGATGCGACGCGTAAGTCTTTTGAATATTAATTTATTTTAATAAGAAAAATTTATGAATAATACTATACCCATATGTGATCTTTGATGTATACAAACACATTTTGTTGGAAATACAACTTAAACTTTCGTATCTTGCGGTTTGTACAACCTCCTTGCTACCACTTTTTCGGGCAGTTTTTATCCATCACTTCATTATGAGTGACGAAAGAATTTTCATAACATACATAAAACAAATGGCAACATGAGATGCCTTCGCTTTCATATTTCTCGACAGTTGCACTCTATTCGAAAATCTTTCATGCTAAGGTAGACACAACTCCAATTATTTTGCGGTTCACCGTATTCCACTAAAATATACAACCATCTTCCAAAATTATGAATTATTTTTTCATAAACGAGTGCTGACGAAGCATTGATCTCGTTACATACCAATAAAAAGCACATATGTGTATAAATTTGGAAAACATGTTACTCAAGACTTTTCAGTGTTGTTGTAAGCACTTTATTTGACTGTTTTTGGTGTTATGTATTCAAACAACTTAACGCCTTTCCTCAAGTAATCTTTTACAAACTTGTTCGTACACTCCACACATTAAGTAGTACACATACCACCGAAAAACTTGGGTCTAAGGCGTGATTTGCGCCAATGCATCTCATTTTGCATACATCATTTGTAGCCATTCTTTTGTTTATGTGTAATAACTCTATCCTTCAAAAACTCTCATTTCTTTTCAAACTCATTGACTGTAATTGGTTTCCAAAAATATGCTTGAAATGATCGTACCAATTCTTCATCCTTTAAGTTATTCTATGCATTCCTAGCCATGTGCCATGAGCACAACCTATGATTGCACATGGGCAACACATACTCAATTGCTTTGTGTGCATCGCCTCATCTACACTGTACTTACAAAAAAAAATTCAAGATCCACTGACGCTTTCACTTTCATGTAGGCGAGTGTAACTTCAGTGTCGCCGTCTATCAATATTTCCCTATGTGATGCATCCAACTTCTTCCTTAATGATCCAATTCCTCAACTCATGCATTGCTGGAGGTTGAAATCCTACACCATATGTGACAATCCCTTCCACAATAGGTAGCCAAAATGGGTAATTTACAATATTAAATGGGAGTGCTCTAGAGAAGAAAAAACAATCAATTTTTCGACAAACTTCCTTTCTTTCTTCTTGTTTATATGCTGAATTTAATGTATTTTGCTGAGCTACTAAAGTGACAAATCTATCCATTGGTCCTTTGGATTTAGGTTGTGCTCTAAGAGTTTCATCAACTGCAACACTCCTAGTACCGGGGATTCCATATTCTTTATCCAATGAAGTTTTCATACTCTAAGCCCCTCATTGTGGACCATCCCCAAGCTTTCTAAGCATTTCATTTTTCTTTCTTTTTTCAAGTTGAAAATTTTTCAAAGTTGCGGCACACTTTTTTTTTACATGCTCAGGAACTTTCTTACATGGTTGCATACCATAATGAGTTTGATCCAAATGATGCTTAATTCTAGAAATTTCTCTACTGCATCTTTGATCACAAAATGTGCATCTCCAGTATTTGTCCCCCTATATTTCTTTTGCATACTTCCACGCAAGATCTTTTCGATTCATAGCTATAAAACAACACCATTAATATTTCTAAGATACAAGTATGATGCATGTACGTTAAATTTCTAGTATATTACATAAATGAATAAGATAACTAATATATTGAAAAAAAAATTCAAAAAAAAAAAAAATATACGGAACTTCAAATTACAGTTGCAAAGAATTAGAGAGAAAAATAAAATGGTTTACTTGCAGTTGAAAGATGAAGAAAATTCTTGAAATTGATGGAGATTATCTAGTAAGGGTAGAAATTAGGGTTGTACTATACAATATATATACTAGCTCTCGCATGTGCCAATTGTTTTTTTTTAAATTATTTTTTTTAGTATTAAGAAAAGATAACATGGGTAGTTGGCCAGTTTGGCATTGATGTACTGTGAAAATAATCGCTTTCAGATTTGCTGTGAGAGAAATCAGCTGTAAGAGAAAGTAGTTTGGTGTTTGGTAAACTTTTTGTTAAAAGTGTTGTTGGTATCGAATTTCCGCATAATCATTAAATCCAGCACCTCTTCGAAACTGATTCATGCATAATCAAAAATGAAAGCACCTCATTAGCTGCTTTCCCTTATAGCTATCTCTCACATCAATTTTTAACAATAAATGATTTTCTCATAGTTTACCAAATAGGCTGAGCTTTCCAAAAAAATTTAAAAATCACTTATCACCCCAAATAAGCATTGCCAGTTTAGCCTTATCTTGCTCAGTTTTGCCACTCTGATTTCTCTCATTTATAGTGGCAATACATCCAGAAAATCTATTGACCTCCTTTTGAATTTTTTGCCACCGTTGAGATAGCATTCGGTCAGTTCTACTACTTTCGAACCACTTATTTTGGTTGTAATATTCCCAAATTCGTGCCCAAAAAGTTTGATGTTTTTGCTCATTTCCATGTATAGCATCCATACCAGTGTTTAACCATGCACTAACAAGAACACGATCCTCATTTTTGTTGAAGCCAGCACCGCGAATCTTCTTCTTTTCGGACACTTACACATTGACTTGATCACATACTTCACTTGAAAATTGAGATTGTTGAGTAGAATTCCTAGAACTCGAACGTTGTCGTACTGTTTTATTATGCTTCTAGTAGAGGAAGGAGCTCTTGGAATTTGTTTTATTTTTATTTTTTAACTTTAAACTTTTACATTTCAAAATTCTTGTTTGTTGTAAAAACGGAGATACGGTAAAAAAAACGAAGTGGATTTGGATTACGAGTTTTTCCCAAACCGAAGGAGGAAGAAAGGTTAATCACTATGTAATTTATTAGTAGGTGTAGCAGGGCATTTTTGAAATAGTCAAAATAATATAAATAAACAAACAACAAAGTATATCTTATATTAGGATGAGCATCACAAAAATAAGATGCCCATCCTAAACCAAACAAAAGTGAACTACCTGTACCTAATGGATTAGGGCATACAATACAAACAGAGAAACCAACAAACTCAAAAAACAAGGAGCAAGGGATTGTAGCAGATGCTTCACAAGGAATCTTGAGAACAATTAATATGATACCTGATTAATGTGTTTTTAAGTGGAATAAGTACAATTAATTTTAACCTAGAGCTGATGAGAGGATGGATGCGATGTTCTCATCTTATCAAGAGGCATGTTGCCTGTGTATATATAAGTGCAAGGGCCAAACTGGTTTCCTCAAATCCTATATGTCTTAGCTATATTATTACTATTATCATTATTATTTCAGTTAATAAACTGGTTTGTTATTTTATTTTGTGGGGAAGAATGGCCAAGTCTGGTAAGTTGGAGACGAATGTTGAAATCAAGTCTCATGCCGATAGGTTCCACGAATTCTTCGCACAAACGCCATATGAAATATGCAATATCAGTCCTGACAAAGTTCCGAGTCATAAATTACTTGAAGGTGAATGGGGTAAAGTGGGTTGTGTCTTCTTGTGGAATTATATAGAAGGTAATTAAGTTGCTCCAAAGATTGTTTGACCACCATGTCATGTCACAAATATGCATATGGATTAAACCGTTTTGTCAAATGATGAGCAACATGTATGTTTTTTGGATGAACTAATTATTGGTTTTGCCAAATACACAGATGGGAAAGCTACCTTTTCCAAGGAGTTAACTGAAGCCATAGACGACGAAACTCATTCAGTGACTTTTACAGTCCTTGAAGGAAACCCTCTGGATCGTTACAAGAGCTTCAAGATTACTCTTCAAGTTAGTCCAAAATCAGGCGACATTGACAATATTGCTGATGAAGGCAGCGTTGTGCATTTGGTGCTTCAATATGAAAAGCTGAACGACAGTGTTCCAGACCCACATCTCCAGCTCCAGTTGGCAGTTATTCTCGTCAAAGAGACTGATAATTTCCTTAACCAAGCATAATCCAATTGACCACAAAGGGTTATCTAGTGTGGTATTTATTTACCATATCCGTATGCAATAATAAAAAGTTCAAGTTAAGTTAATCATGCTTGCATGTGTTTTTTCCCTTCTCTGTTTTGTATAATATGTTTGTGTACACGTGTGTTGTTACAACTGTGAAATCTTGATCATTACCAGCAAATGCAAAATGAAAGAAAATTCAAGCTGAGAAATCTTGATCAACATCCCAATGGAGTGTGTTCAATTGTTTCTTATAATATTTAATTTCTCAACGACCACTCAGACAGTTGACATATCTGTTACAAAGAATTAGAGAGAAAAATAAAAATTATACGGAACTTCAAATTATAGTTGCAAAGAATTAGAGAGAAAAATAAAATGGCTTACTTGCAGTTGAAAGATAAAAAAAATTCTTGAAATTGATGAAGATTATCTAGTAAGGGTAGAAATTAGGGTTGTACTATACAATATATATACTAGCTCACGCATGTGCCAATTGGTTTTTTTTTAAATTATTTTTTTTAGTATTAAGAAAAGATAACATGGGTAGTTGGCAGTTTGGCATTGATGTACCTGTGAAAATAATCGCTTAAGAATTTGCTATGAGAGAAATCAGCTGTAAGAGAAAGTAATTTGGTGTTTGGTAAACTTTTTGTTAAAAGTGTTGTTGGTATCGATTTCCGCATAATCATTAAACCCAGCTGCCTTTCGAAACTGATTCATGCATAAACAGAAAATGAAAGCACATCATTAGCGCTTTCCCTTATAGCTTTCTCTTACAACAATTTTTAACAATAAGTAATTTTCTCATAGCTTACCAAATGGGCTGGGCTTCTCAAATTTTTTTAAAAATCACTTATTACCCCGAATAAGCAATGCCAAACTGGCACTTAGGGCCAGTTTGGCATTGCTTGCTTAAAATAATTACTGCAATTTGCTGTGAGAGAAATCAGCTGTGAGGGAAAGCAGTTTGACGTTTGGTAAACTTTTTGTTAAAAGTGTTGTTGATATTAATTTCCTCATAATCAGAAAATAATTGTGGCATAATCATTAAACCCAGCGCCTCTTCAAAACTGATTCTTGCATAATCAAAAATGAAAGCACCTCATTAGCGCTTTCCCTTATAGCTTTCTTTCACAGCAATTTTTAATAATAAGTGATTTTCTCATAGTTTACCAAACGAGCTGGACTTCCCAAATTTTTTTAAAAATCACTTATCACCCCAAATTAGCAATACTAAACGGGCACTTAGTATTTTCAATTTCATTTTTATTTTTATATTTACCATATTATCCTCATTTAATTAATAATTTCAAGTCTTAATTTTTGAATTAACCAAGGGCATTTTTTGGTATTTTGAATGTTTCACCATTCTCTGTCTTTTACTTTATATATATAGCCTCTTTGCACGCGCTTCCGATGCTTGCGAGAGGCTTTTTTTTTAATTTAAATTTATTTTAAAATTAAAAAAAATAATGAGTAGTTGTGTTTCATAAAAATAGAATCCATTATCTGATTTTTCTTTTAATTTTAAGTTTTTTAGTTTGAAAAAGTGTGAATTTACCATATTATCCTCATTTAATTAATAATTTCAATTCTTAATGTTTGCATTAACCAAGCGCATTTTTCCTGGTATTTTGAATGTTTTACCATTATCTGCCTTTTGCTTTATATATATAGATATATAGATAAGTCCATGTGTTAATATATTAATTTAGAAAAAGAAAAAAATAGAAAAAAAAGGTAAGAAAGATATTAATTA
>CM031920.1:21986346-22314355 GCA_018703695.1 Prunus fruticosa | reverse complement strand
TTTTTGGTTACAACTTTAAGATTCCTTCGTTCTACGAATTTCCTCTAAAAGAAGCTATCGTTCCGTCTTAATAACGACTTTTGTTGGTTGTTCACTTTGTCATTGCTCTAAAACACTAGTAATTCAAAGATGTCCTTCTGTGAACCAAACTTATTGTGTAAGAGTTATGCACACCTTGCTTTTATTGTTACGTAAACAGACCGAAAAGTTGCGCAAATGGTACAGGAACAATATTGAAAGCTTACAGAATAGTGATAAAGAATACATTTTGTGTAAAGGGAGGAGCCAATCGCTTCTCCAAGACTCAGAATCCACACACTCTCAATAGCAATCATATAGGGATTCAGAAGTTCTCACATAATACTTTCCCACCACACCCTCCATGCATGGCACGCATGATGAATCAGATAATGAACACAAGGAGCAGTCCAATTCAAATTTCTGGGTTAGAGTTGTTGAAGAGAATTCAACAGGGGTTGGTTTAAATTGCACATGAGCTTCACACGCTATGGAACAAACTCAATAATAGCTTCTTCTGCAAAGAAACTAGCAAGGTGTTATACTCCAAATACTTTACTTCTCGAATAAGAAAATACATTTATCAAGCCTTCCACATTCCGAACATTAGCATCATTGCAGTTAGCTACTATCCCACCTTATAGGGTTGCAATGATACTGTTTGGACCACATGTCCAAATTCCCACCAAGTAAGATTTGTACCTCTCTGTTTTCAGGACCAGGATAAGGGATTTCTCGAGCAAATCCTGATACATTGAAGGCAAAAATGATTTAAGAAACAATTTGCAAAATAAAAATGCTACAAAGATGGTCATTCCTAAACTGGAGAGACTGAAGTTAAAATTGTCTCTCGTCGAGCTTCTTACACTATTTAGAAGAACAAGACTTAGTATACTCCTAACGTGACATACATCTAGCACACCACAGAACCCCTAATCCCTAGGTTAATCAACAGCCTTGGTTTATACATATGGCAGTGGTTGAACTAGTTGCTCACCATCAATCAAGGTCTCTACACCTGATAAACATCAGGTAAGGCTAGTCTTCATGATTTGAAAGCATAGGTCCAAAAGGAAGTGACATGGATACCTAAAGTTAGCCAATAAACATTGAATACTTTACGTAAATGTCCTATAAATTGAAAGCCATTTACCATAATTACCTGCAGAAAAATGACACCTACAAACACATGAAACCACATCATATGGCTCCTTAGGAATAAATGGTAACACTTCTCTTTTATCATCTCCTTCTTTACTAGCTCTGTCTCATTTTCCCCCAAATCTTCCCTCTGAAAGGCATTCAACCTTTCCCCTTATGCCACTAATATATCCCGTCAGGAACCCCATTAACACAGAAGGTATCAACCTGGATGGATGGTGTCTCCATATCATATGTATATACACCCTGCAATTTGATAAGTTGAAATACCTACTCCAGTCAGAAATAGGTGGTTAAGACTTATAAATTTAAAAATAAAATATTAAAAAAACCTATTATTTACAAGCAATGATACGTGAAAGCATAACACGAAAGATGTTGCTTTTCAGAAAGAATGACTTACCACAACTGAGGGCTATCGCTATTAGACAAGCAGGAACCATTGACAGTCATGCTAAACAAATTATTTTTGGATCTCAGTTAGTCCAACAATAAGAAAAATCGAACCTTCTCCAGTATAACAGCACAGTCCATTAAATTGGACCCCAAATTACTACCCAACACAATTCCTCTCCATATCATGCTCGCAGACACATCAATATTAGACGCACAATTCGACAATAAATGCCCTTTGCATTTACCTAGGTGCAGTAGTAGTTGTTCCTAGCCTTGTCCAGTAAACCCACTTTTAAGTGAAGTAACTTCAAAACCACCTTCCAAATATCTAAAAGTGGAAAATTTTCACGTGTGTCAGTTGCACCTTGGATTGAGGTTGCATCAACAATCCTAGAGAAAGAGCATTGTGGCTGCTAAAACTCTTTAAATTATTTTTCCAATATGTACGTGTCTGGATCCATTATATAGGTGTTTTTTTACAAATCATTTGCAAACGATTCTAACTTGAAGTTACTATAAGCAAAAAAGTAGACTCATTCGCAGTGATTTCCAATGATACTAGTATAAGTGATGCTATTAAAAGCACTTAAGTTCATCTAATCAGGCTGTGACTCAAGCGAAATCACCACCATAGTTTATGATTTTTCCAAGAGGATACAAATGATTAGAAGAAGGAGAGATGCACACCTAAAATAAATGAACAATTGCCAACACAATTCCATAACCTTAAAACACACAGCCTGTTGCATCTGGATTTGTGAAGCCAAAGCAGATAGGTAAGGTTAATAGATCAAATGCAAAAGGCAGTGATATTTAAAATGGTTAAGGATCTAATGGACTTAGGAGAGACAGTCTTGGTAGCTGCTTGCTGTTAGGATACTTAGTTTCATACTTCAAGAATATTTCTGACTGCTTACTTTCACAATGAAAGGATAGCTCACTGTTTGGCTTTGGTTAGTAATGAGGTTAATGATGGGAAAGTTGAGAAAAAAAAAAGTTTGATACTGGAGACAATACTATGTCGTAACACAAGCAAGAAAACAGGCATTAGGTTGAAGTTTTACGCTGGTAGATTTGGACCTTGTTTTATAAAATGACTCGATCTTTGCTTTATATGTAGTCCATTGTTTTGACTTTTACTTCCGCTTTAGCAATTTCACAGATTTCTACGTACAAAGATATAACACTCATCCTAAAGGAAATTCAGTTATGCAGAATATTTAATAAGCAAAAAGGCTCTCTTAAAAAAAGGGTAACCTTTGCAGACTAAAAGAATCCAGAAAAATCCCAATTATTAGACTAAATCAATGATATTTTCTATTGTCTTAAATCACCAATTCTTAAACTACTACTTGTTGGAAAATGAACTTTTCAGATCGAGATATTATCTCTCTTTCCATATTTTCAGAAGTTCAATCATTAAATAACTAAAGGCTTTTAACTCATAACCCAAGGAGTGCCAGTACCCCTCTTCTAATTGGCACAATCGCTCATCATACAACTCACAGAAAGTTGGATTTGGTTGAATGAAGACTATGGTATAGATGGAAGCTCAAGGAAATTAAAAAAGTATACAAAAGTACATAAGTGGAATTCCCATAAGGTAAACATCATGGCAAACACCTTAAATTTAAAAATATGTATCTGATCAAAGTAATCAAACTAGATTACTAGAAATGTCATGCACTAGAAATGAGACAACATACTTCTTTAAGTTTAAGGAGAAAGTAACGCATAAAGGGAATCAAATTGTGGTAAAGCATGAGAACTGAGATAGCAAATTTAGACAATGAATTTCAGCTTACAAATACAGCATAAAGGGAATTGAATTCTGGTTCAAAGTACCTATGAAATAATATCCAAGGTCGCTGGGATCCCCAGTAAACTCAGCAATCTGCTCAAGACTCACATTCAAGAATTAGCATGGGTATCAGCATCTCTGACAACACCAGTTTCTCTGGTCTGAATCCTCTCAACAATTGCCAAAGACCCCCTTGTGCTTTCCAACAACACGAGAACCGATCCACCTCGCTCTGGCAGTGCAGTTCTAAGAGATCCTAGGGCACACCTGCACAAGCTCCCTACTCCCCATCCATACATATATCACAAGTTTTGGGTCCAACCACATTCATCACCTCCCCCTTTTTCAAGTACAATTTCCCACCTTTCAAAACCCTTGCTTATAACCCTAGACTCAGATGTGACGGCAAAACCACGTTGAAGAACCCCTCTGCTTTCTCGTCTTCGCTTACTATCACTACCCACTTTCCTTTTGGGCCTCCTTCAATTTTCTTCAAGCACTTTCTCTTCTTCTTTTCAAACCCCAATTCGCAATTTCATTCATTCACCTTCACTACCTCTTGCTCTCGCTCTTTGCCCCTACTCGAGAGCTTCAATACCAGTTGCCATTGCCCAATTTCTCCACAATACTCACCCCTCAACCCACATAGTCTCTACCCAAACAATCCTCACCTCCTTACCCAAATCCCCATCTTTCTCTTCTCTCTTTCTCTTGCTTTTTCTCTTTCTCCTTCGATTCATATGAAAACCACAACCCTGTGCTATTCAGGTACCCCTTGTGTACTCCACCTTCGCATCTTCCTTCACATTCTCCTCAATCCCTCTACACGAATACCACCCGTACCCAGAAAGCAACGCCTCGGTAACCCTCTACGGCATCTCATCAAACTCCTTCCAAGCCCCTGTGATCCCCCACAAGCGCTCAAGTCGTCTTTAAACTTCTGAAGGAGATGTCCTCCACCTCTCAAACTCGGCCGTTCATCACCACCGTCCCAATTCTCCAATTCGCATCCATTTTGCCACACTGAGACCGTACGAAATCTTCGCATCGGGCGTCGTGACCCACAGCGTCTCAACCTCCAACTTAAGTTCTTGGCCTCCGGGCTCGGTGATTGGAAGCTCGAGATTCTCATCTTCTTGTGGGGCCGCCACTCGTTCGGTTCGAGCGATTACGCGGGTTTTGGGGATCGGTGGAGAGGGTTTTGCAGGCGTGAATGGTTGACGAAGTGTTTCGAAGCGGCGTCGTTGGGTTGCCGTTGCCGTCGTCGAAGGTGGTGGCGGTGGTTGAGGGTTTGATTTAGGGTTTGATTTTGAAGAGGTTAGGATGGCGGAGGAAGGAGAATTTCATGGTTCGTTCCTTCCTTTGAATTTTCAGAGAAACGATGATTAGGCTGCTACGGCTATGTTAACGCTTTACTCTGTTGGTCTAAGGCTCCAGCTTTTTATTTTGCGTGTTTTAGGTGTGGCCGGGAGCATTCATGGGCCTTCCCTTTGCCCCGATTTAACCCCATTCCAGCAGGATTGGTAAAAAACAAAAACCCGATCGACTAGGGACGACAATGGCAAATGGGTGGATAGGTACATTTTCATCGTAGTTAGTATTTTTTTCCCCGTCCTGCATTTTACCCGTAATATTCAATTTAGGGGATTCTCCATTTCCTGCCTTTATGAGAAGGAATTCCTGCCCTTGCCCATTACAATATATAAAAGATATTGCTATTTCCACCTCCTTTTCACGTTTTTCCCTATTCACCATATAAATTTGAATAAACACTTATACTTCATTCACCAATATTCACTAAATACCATTAACTTGTATTTTTCTCATATTTACTATTACAATAAAATAAAAATAACTAAATAATTCTTCAATTAGCCTATCCCCATCCCCATCCCAAATGGCCTCTCCCTCTCCCTCTCCCTCTCCTCTCCCTCTCTTTCCCTCCTCCCCCACCCCCAACCTACTCTCTGGCAAAAACCCAACAGTTAAAACCATTGACTTAGAAACATTTAACTCTACCTTTCTTCAACCGAAGAAAAACTCTACTTGATATCAATCAAAAAAACATTCCCCTCCTATCATCCACAAAAAAAAAAAAAAACTCACATTGATTACTCTATTTGTTAAGAAAATGAAAACACATTTGTTTTATTTTATTTTTAACTTGAGAGAAATAGGTGTTGTCGAGTTTGAAATTAAAAAGGAAAGAAAGAGACAAAGGAAGAAAAAAAGGAAATGGCCATGGGTTTGTGAGATTTTAGAGTTGCCCAGCTCAGAGTCGATGTAATTATGGGACTACTTGAGCTTTAGAGTTAGAGAGAAAAGAAAACGATTAGATTATGTGTGATGAAAATAAAATTGGGGTTTATAGTTCTAATTAAGGTTTTCTTATGGTTCTAATTTCTGAAGAACACAGGGAGATAAAGAGGTTGTTTTTGTTTTATTTGGTGGTTGGGTGAAGATCGGTGTGGATTTTGAACAGAAAGTAAAAAGAAGAAGAAATATGATGGTGACAGTTGAGAGAGACTGAAAGATTATTTCCTCATAAGTTATATTTACAGAAGGAGTAGGTTTGCCTTTAATTTTTAAAAATAAGGTCATAGAATAAAAAAGTAGGTGGGAATAGTTAGCACTCAAAAAAAAAAATGAAAAGCTATTTTTAACAGAAAGTGCAATATGAGCACAATATTACGTTGTTAACCAAATATATATCGAATAGTAGGGTTTTGTAAATAAAAGAACCTAGTAAACAGTGGAGAATTCTAAAATTAACTACATATACAGTTCTATAGAGATATATGGTGTTTAAACATGTGGCATTTGGGAAGGGGTCCAAAAACCCCGCCTCTTTTTCAAACGCTATCTTGAAAATTTCCAGAATTTGTTTTTTGCTGATTTTGTATTTCAGATCCTATTTATGTTAAAAACCCTGAGTGCGGGAAAATAACTCATGCATTAGAGACAACGACTACCAAATCAAACAGGTCGATATTTTTCTAAAGCAAGTACATTGTAGGAAGGATTTTCAACTCTGAGGTATCAATCCTCGTAAAAGATTTTTTATGTTTAATACCTAATTTTTTCTTATACAATTTTTCTTATGAAGGCACAACTAAAGTCCCAACTTCCTCATCTAATGTTAGATTTTCTCATCTCTTTCTCATTTACATCAAGGTTCTATTGTTCAAGCCCAAACAGAGCATCGTAACTGGTACTAGTCCTTTTAATTCAACGCGTAACCATCTCTAAACCCGAGCATCGAACGTACGAGTCCGTTGTGTCACATCGTCGTTCTTCTTTCTTCTAAATTTGCATTATGGTCACTGGTACTTCTCCTAAATTTGCATTATTGTCATGATCTGGAATTTGAATTTGAACTGTTCAATAAAGCGTTTATATATACTTTAGCCTTCAATTAACCAAGCTATTTATAAATAAATTTAAAAAAAATTGAGACACAGAAAACACTTTGTAATTATTGGCACTTCCATCCAAAGAATCCTTTTTCATGCTGGTCGTCTACACGACCCATACGAAACGCCTACGTGCCTGTTGTTCGGTCTCCGATTGAACTCCACCGAGGCCTCCAACATCTTTCTCAGCGTCTTCCCTGCTATTCCTTTGCCCGGACACCCGTACCCGGCAAGCAACGCCGACCGAAGCCCTCCACCGACACGTCGTTGTACTCCTCCATTCCCCTGTGCTCCGGCAACCGCTCCAAGTCCTCTTTTAATTTCTGGAGCGCCAGCGCCTCCAAATCTACGCCTGAAGCTCAACCGTTCATCGCCTTCCCCGTTTTCTCCATTCGAGCTTCGGCCCAAGAGTCCGAACCGTTTGAGATCCTGGCAGACAGCGACGAACCTGGAACGATTCTCGGATTCGGGTTTCATGAGCCATTCGTTAGGGATTGGAGGGATTACGCGGTTTTGGGTCGCCGCGTAGGGGTTTCGAGGCGTTGACTTCGTTGACGTATTGAATTGAACCGTCGTTCGTTTGGTCCGGGTTGCTGTCGTTGAGCGTGGTTGAAGGTTTGGGGTTAGGGTTTGAAGAGGCTTCCATGGAAAGAGACCGAGAGTTTCATGGTTTTCGTTTTGCCTTTTGTTTTTTCTCCAGTGAACACTTACTTTACCAGAAAATTCCCTCCCTTACACTAGGTCCACTTTTGTATTGGATGTTGTCGGTGCGGGTAGCTCGAAAATTATGGGCCTTCTTTTGCCCAACTTACCCATTTTATTTTTTTTATTTATTTACAACATTGCTCTCTCTTTTTTAAGAATTATATATTGAAGACATCCAAAAATTTGTTTTGAATTTTTTTATTTTTATAAATTGATGGGTATGTAATATATCTTCTTAGCCATTTCCTGTTGCCATCATCCTAAACCATTTTCTGACCAAAAAACAACACAAGGAGGAAAAAAAAATATTGGGAAAGTTTTTAGGAGTTGATGGGATTGCATAGATATAAGGTTCTTGGCCAAAAGTTAGAAAATGGCATTTCTAAAACACAAGAAGTATCAGCCAAAAACCAAAAAACCCATGAGTTAGAGGAAAACCTAGCTTCCAAACGGGAGTTACACCACTTTGTTATCCGGGATTTTTTAGATGCAACGTTCTTGAGTTAGGGCACCTTCCGGTGGAACATTGTAATTATGAGTGTAACATTTCTTAGAGCTAATGTCATTGCCAAAAACCCAGTTGTTTCCTAGATGTACAATTAGGATGATACGTTAAAATCACTGGGTGATATGAAAGTACAGTTGTAGTTGAAGTAGTTGCACACCAGCATATTCTCTCTTTTGGCTGGTTGGTAAGAACAGAACAGATAAGGAACAAGAAAGCAAGACTAACCAGTCAGGACTACTTAAAATAAAGCTGCACAAGCTTCTTTAAGTGTCAAGACACTCATTAAGGGGTCAATTTGGACAGGCGTTCAGAATTCCGAGGCGGAAATTGATTGTTGTTAAAGCCTGTCGCATTTTTCAGACATGGCATCATTGCAGATACCATGACTCTGCGTCATTGATTGACAGTCTTTATGGGTGTCCGTGATTTTGCTTGGGTCACATCCGAAGTTGGCCAAGTAAAATTTGACTTCTCTATGTAAATCAGGACGAGGGTTAGGCGTTCTGAGTAAAATCCTGAAATATATATATGCAGATAAACATGAATACTTAATATTCCTATAAAATGTAAAGTCATTTCATGAGTAAGTATCTGTATAAAAACCTATCTTTTGCTCCTGAAACAAGCGCAAATTGTCATAATCAGTTGCGGATCACATCATATGGCTGCTTCGGGATGAAAATGGCAATGTTGGAAAACGGAGGTCACTTCTCTTTATCATCTCTTGCTTCTCGCACCGTCTCATTTTTTCCAAATCTCCTTTCCGAAAGGCATTGAACATTTCCCCTTATGCCAGTAATATATCCATCAGGGCTACCATTAACACAGAAGGTATAGAACCTGCATGGCCGGTTTCTCCATATCAAATGTATACACACCCTGCAATTTATTAAAGTCGAATGTTTTTGCAGGCAGCATTAGGTGGCTAACATTTTGGGAGAAAAACTGCTATACAGTACCAATGAGAAGCAAAGCATGACAAGAAAGCTGATATTGCTTTCAGATGATTTTGACCACTTGCAATTTGGTAAGGCTATGCATAGACAACTAAACAGCTCACGAATGCTTGATGAAGAGGTTGAACAATTCAAACTGCAGGTAAGTCCAATGCAACAGAAGGGTAGAAACTGAGAATTCCTTATCATATCTACATTATTCCAGATGCCAAGATTTCAACACCAACTTTCGCAATAGCTACACATACCGAATTTACCTGGGTGCAGTGGCAGTCTTCCTGACCTTGCCCAGAAAATCACACGTTTCAGCGAAGAACTCTCACCACCTTCCAGATATTGAATAGGGTTGAAATTCTTTGCAGTCATGCCTCTCATCATCATTAGCTTCTCACCTCCTTCATCAGATCCCTTTTCAAGCGGAAGAGTAACTGTTTTCAGGGGCATTTGCAAAGTCATAAATTCTTCGTTTATGGGAAGCATCTGATGAACAGCCTGCCCAAAAGCAGTAAAAGGCATCAAGTACACTCTAGCACCTGCAATGACACAAGAATACCTAATATCTATTGTTATTACAACCGTATGGAAATCTGCAGTTTTGGATAAATTCCTTTATAAACTTTCTATCCATCAATCCAACGAATTAATCGTGAAAATCCTAATCTAAATTAAAGTAAGTTGCTACAGAGTGGAGAATTGAAGGAAATGGACAACTCATTGTTCTACAAGGTTTTAAATAAAAGATTAAGAACACAAAGCTCAAGAATCTCTACCAGAAATCTTCTGCAATCCCAATATGGGAAAGAACTGAAACAAATGTAGATCTGCAGGGGCTAAATTTTTACGAGAGTTATAAGATGTAACCCAAGGAAATGATTGGTCCAACACCTATGCTTTTTAATGTTTTTATACAATTGGATGAGTTAAATTTACCAGCTAGGAATATAAATCTTCTGCTTCTCCTGAAGGAGCACGCTTTGTCAGAACATAAATTTTCAATTCTAGCATCCTATAACACTACAAAAGATTAAATCTACTAACCTGGTTTATTTGAGAGACAAATACTAACGTTGCAGCAAAGCCGGATAAAACATGTCTGGTCAGAGGCTTGCTGCTGATGATTGCTCTGAACAGCACTTCATCATTATTTTACCAGGCACTCCCCTGTAAAACAGGAGAGCAAAATGTCACTCTTTGGACTAAATAAGAACAGGGAAAGAAACACAACACTAGCTTGCAAAATGTGTTTAAAACCTAATCGTATATAATTGGTGTCGCTTTGGATCTGAGAACAGAGAGGCATATTTGCATTTGGAATTACATACAAGTATACAGTACCATATGGGAATTGCTATAGTTGAAGATCAAGATCAATGCTCATGGTGTGCATCTAAAGTTAGCTTGTCAAACATTTTGAAGATTATTCACTCAAAGAACAATCACCTTTCTTTTCCAGCATTGACATTTGACAGTGCACACCTGAAATACAAGGATTTGTTTTTGTGTCCATTACTTATACTCACCATTTGCAACAACCCCATTTGAATAACCAAAACCCAAAAAGTCTACTTCTCATTTCCCATTATTTTTTTTCGATGCATTTTGGCACCAGAATGAGGAGCATAATAAAAATTTAAAAACCCAAGAAAACCAAACCATTTATGAGCACTTGTAACAGAGCCAAAAAGAAAAAAACGGGCAAAGAAAATGAGAGAATTTTAGCATTAACATTGATTCTTTCAGAAAAGAAATAAGCTCGAATTAGAGCAGAAATTGCCTCATAATAAGACAATTATAGACTGGGAAATGAAAGGTGGTGGAGATTTGTACCTACAGTTAGAGATATGGGGAGGAGGAGGATGAGAACATTGGAGGAGAAGAGGTGCTGTTTGAACCAGAGCATGTACCATTTCTATGCTTTCGTCTCAAAGCTTAAGGATTTTCTAGTTTCCACTATTAAAATCTCTTTCCCTCGAAAAATCCTGGTGAAACGTCACCGTCCTGGTCTTCGCTTTGTCCTTTTCAACCACCAAGCAATCCAAAAGTCCCCAACGAACGAGCCTCCTCACCCAAGCCCTTCACTTTTATATAAGTCTTTTCTATTTTCTTTCTTAATTTGTGTTCATTATCTACCTGTATTTTATTTTTATTTTTATTTTATCGAAACAAGAAAACTTTTTTTGTTTTTTTTGGGTCTGAAAAGAAACTTAATTGAACAACGATTTTAGGATACAAAATAAAAACTGGACTTCAGTGAGTGTGGCCCCTTTAAAAAATCTCAAATGAAAGAAAATTTGGTTTTAAAAAAAGGGTACCACAATATCACAACCATTATAAAATAAAAAATTAAGAAAATAATTTGTCATTGACAAAACATCATAAATCCACAAAGTACCATCCTCTAGCCAAATTTAAAATCCTAAGACAAAAGTGCTTGCTTAAATGCGAGCAAAAAGATTAAAAAAGGCCCCTGACTTCATCCATAAGGCACCCTCCACCGACACAGCTTTGCTCCGAAGAAAGCTTGTAATAACCCCTGCATCCATTGCGTATATCATCAACCGTCAAATATCAAACGGTTTTATATACAACGTAATTTAATTCAAAATTAATCAAATACTGTTATTAATTAATATCTATAAATTAATGAAAAGTTTATAGTATATACCTATATGACTGGGGACATTCTGAAGTAAATAAATTAGAAGGTGAAGAAGGAATATTTAGAATCACTTTGGATAACAGTCCTTCGAAACTTTTTCTGCGAATGGTATGGATTATCTTATATGTCACAAAAACCACAATAACAAAATGGGCAAAAATAACTAATGTGATGTGCGAAGCATATATTATCAAGTGAAATGTAATCTTCATTGAACAAAGTGGGGAGTCATGTGTGGACAACCAATAGACAGATTCAGAGGTCGTTTGGTACGTCAGCTGATTGACTAACTAAATATGGATTAGGCTTGACTTGGCCTAAGCTAGATAAGTCTAGTACTGGTGTATGATTAGATTAGGACTAAATTTTAAAAGAGAAAGCAAATTGTTATAAATAATGGAAGTGGAGCCCACAATCAAATTATGAGTTTGAAAATGAGGCAAAATTTCACTGTTCATTGATCTTCACTCCCGGATGAAAATGATCGTTTGAAAATTGGGACGAAGTGCACTTGCACTAATCTACGCTCACGGAAGTATTTCAAAACGGCCTATAAATAGGCTTATTCTATCATTGTAATACACACCATAAGAAGAGAGAAGAAAGAAAAGGAGAGAGAAAATTTGAGTGAGTTCCTATTTGGAAGGAAATTCGTCTTGCAAACACCACAAGGGAAAGATTTAATTTCACTATCAATTTTCAGTGGTAATTCCATACTCACAATTATTTTATTTTATAACACGTTCTGACACGATAGTCTCTCCACTGTTAAATTTTCTCAGTTCAACACTATGTGGTTATTTCTCCTTTTCTCTCCTCTCCGTCATATGTCTCCTCTCACTTTACTACTAAACGACATGCAAACTTTTTTTTTTGTGTTCTCACAATTTTTGTGTTGTTTCATCCATGTTTGCTTAATTTAATTCTTTGTAATATAATTTGGAATGGACACGATTCCAATGCCCCATTCTCGTTGTTTTATGGTGGTGTAATTTTCATTATCATCTCGTTGTAACACAAATTATCATAATGGTGTGATCTTAAAACCCATCTATTATACAGTGGTGCCTATATTGCCCACAAAATATAATATGTACTTCCTATATTTTAGTGGTGGTTTAATTCCCACACTTATTTTATTTCCTGTAGTGTAGGTTTATTACCCATACGCAGTATTTATTTAAAGTGTGGAGCGGGTTTATAATCCACACAACTGCCTTTTATTTAAAAGTATGGAGGACGGGGTAGATCTCCATACAAGCACGTTTATCTCACTTTACCGCACGTTTACTTTTCATTTAAAGTATGGTGCGGGATTAACGTCCATACAACAAGTAATTTACTTACCGCACATTTACTTTTATTTAAAGTATGGTGCGGGATTAACGTCCATAGAGCAAGCAATTTACTTTATAAATTTACTTTACCGACATTTACTTTCATTCAAAGTATGGTGCGGGTTTATAGTCCATACCAGCAAATTTATAGCACTTTATTTTTATAACCAATTGAAATGAGGCCTGGATTTCCTCAAACAATTCCGGCCTGAAGTTCTGTTAATAAATGGCTTAATGTCCCAGATCCAAATATGAAATTTTGAGTAAAATATTTTTGGCCCTGAAGTTCAAAAATATTTTAAGCCTGAAGATTATTGTGAATTCTAATGCATCTCATTCTTCTTCCAAGATGGCAAATGTGCTGAGTTGATGGAATCACGCCCTAGAGCTTCTTGGGGACAATTACCTATCCATGGGTCCTGGATGCCAAGATCCATCTGTGTGCTAATGGCCTTGGCAAAGCCATTTGAAGATGGAAGTGATGCCTCACCTCAGGAAAAATGCGAAGGCCATGATTTTCCTTTCGGGCCACATTCATGAAGCGATCGAAGAGCGAATATGTGGTGATTGATGAACCATTAGTCCTGTGGAAGCCTTGTGTGAGAGATACAATCATTCAAAAGGGTGACTCTCCCAAAAGCTAGATATGAATGGACACACTAAGATTTCAAGACTTCGAGGCAGGTCCAAACAACAATCCGACTATAAGGATAACCTCCCTTATGAAATTATGTGGTGAAATATATTGAGGAAGATATCCTGGAAAAAACTCTGAGTAATTTCCATGCCTCAAATGTGCTTCTGTAAAGGCAATATAGGCATAGTGGTTTCACAAAGTACTGGGAACTTAATCTGTTGCCTATTGCTAGCTGGGCAGAACAACGACGCTTTTGTTGAAAAATCACCGAGTCTTCAACCAGACCAGGCTGAGCACCACTTCCGTTTGAAATAAATGTTGCATCTCGGGAGTGAATGCCACCTCATCTCGTGGGCAGTATCCACAAACGTTGGCGAGGAGGAGGCAAAAGTGGCCGATGGCAAGGCGTAGAAAAGATCGTGGTACTCACTCATCCAGGATGGGCCAAGAACAATCCACCCATGAATGGCCAAAATGCACCCAGGAATAAGGGAAAAACACAAGCAAGCTATGTGACTAGAAAAGATGAAAGCGCTTGCTATAGATGTGGTGCAAAGGGACATTGGGCGTACATGCCGTACGCGGAAGCACTGACGGATCTTTATGAACTTCACTAAAAACGGGAAAGTGGAGACAAATTATGTCACCAATCCGCCGCACTGGGCGGCTCATAAAAAATATCACGTCGTTTTATAGACAGACGCATCTAGATGTTTCCGAAGTTTGTCCTGAAAGGGGGAATGAAATTTATGGGTCCGAACTCGGATTAAATTCCTTTATGTACCATTTTGTATTATTGAAGCACTGTTTATTTTCCTTTTCTCCCTTCAATAAAAGTTCAATGTTTTGAATGATTGTTGATTCAACTTATTTATTTGAAGGCATGGATGTAATTATGGATGCCCCCAACAAGAGCTCTACAAAGATATTTGTCTTTGCGCAGTACACTCTCATACAATCCTTCCAGAATCAAAGTATTTCTCCAAATTGATGCTTACAAAGGTAAAGGTAAAAACCATATTACGAACTACAGACTTCATTGAAGGCTAGGCATAGCCCAAGTTATGTTACCAATTGGCACAATACCGTCCATTCAAGAATGCCTTGTATTCATTAACTCCGAAGAAAATCTGTTGAGTTTTCAAAGATATTCGTTTGAATGGTTACCATGTTTGAAACAAAGAATGAGAAAAACATGGAATATCTTTGTATTACTTCCAATGATACCAGAAGCGTATATTGGAAAAGCTTTGTGCGCTCTATCGGGTTGTACTATACAACCATACAAGCGGTTAAAGCACGTAGTCTCATGGACCAGAAGTCCATTGACTCAAATACTTTCAAGCTTTGGCATGACCCGGTTGGGTCATCCTGGATCCACCATGATGCGTAGGATCATTACCAACTCTTAAAGGACATCCCTTATTGACAAAACATATTATGGTATCAATGACAGCTTTTGTCAAGCTTGTTCACAAGGGAAGTTGGTAATCAACCATCACAACAAAAGGTTGATGTTGAATCCCATCATTTCCAGAGAATTCAAGGGGATATTTGTTGGCCTATTCATCCTCCCTCAACCATTCGGTACTTTATGGTCTTGGTGGATGCATCTTACCCGATGGTCACATGTTTGCCTTTTGTCCACTCGGAATATGGCATTTGCTAGGCTCTTGGCTCCGGAATAAATTACGAGCCCCAATTCCCACATTATCCATTAAGTCAATCAGACTTCTAAAATGCTGGTGAATTTACATCTTCAACTTTTGATGACCTCATGTACCGTGAGGAATTGACATTGAACATCACATCTTCACATGTTCATACTCAAAATGGCTTGGAAGCTTGATTAGCGTCTTCAATTGATAGCACGCACATTGCTAATGAGAACAAAGTTGAGCTTCTCCTAGGGATATGCCATTTTACATGCAGCATCCTGGTGCGATTGAGGCCGTCGACAATCAATATTCTCCAATTAAGCTTGTGTTGGGCAATCAACCAAATGTTTCACATTTAAGAGTTTTTGGTTGTGCGGTCTATGTGCCTATTGCACCACGCAACGTACTAAGATGGGCCCTCAACAGAGATTGAGAAATTTATGTTGGCTTTGATTCACTATCTATCATTAGATATTTGAGGCCCTAACTGGTGATATATTTTAGGCACGATTCCCGGATTGTCATTTTAATGAGATAATTTTCCCACTATTAGGGGAGAAAAACCTGTTCCTAAAGAACAAGGCAAACTCGTTCATGAAGAACGACGTAATTATCAGTGGGATGTACCCACTTTGTTTTATCTCGATCCTCGTCCTGCTCAATGCGACAACGAAGTAGAAGGATCGTTCACCCTCCAAGCATTCACATTAGATGCCAGATGCTTTAATGATGCATGAAGGTGATGAAATCACATATCCCAGCTGTAATGCACCTACAGGATCCATGTTCATAATGAGAAGGCAATGCGCGAGCAGACGCGGCTAATCTGTGCACGCTGAGCGTGGCAGACCACTAGACTCAAAGGACTTCAGTTCCTCCAAAGAGGGAAGCCGTGGCCAAAATGAATGCAAATGAAATAAATGGAGAGCCCATAATTCATGATTTAAATCCCCCTCAGAGGGACGGGTACTTCCTAGAAGGAAAATGTCTTTGATGAGACATGTGCTCCTGAGTGGTAGCTGTACCCATAAGCCAGAGAAATCTCCATAAATTATACATCCACTAATGAAGTGTGGAACAGGAAATGAGATAATCATCGATAATATATTTGCATTCTTGGTGGCTCCTTGAGGATAGTAAAAGTTGATGATGTTGAGCCTTGCTCCATTGATGAATGCACACAGAGACAAGATTGGCCTAAGTGGAAAGATGCAATCCAGGAAGTTAGACTCTTTGGAAAAAGGGAGTGTTTTTGGACCTATTGTCCCAACCTCACCCAATGTGGACCCGGAAGGTTACAAGTGGGTATTTACAAGAAAGCGCAATGAGGAAAATGAGATTGCAAGGTATAAACACGACTTGTTGCGCAAGGTTTTTCACAAAGGCCTGGAATTGATTATGTGGAAACATACTCCAGTAGTGACGCAATTACGTTACAGATGTACTTTGATAAGCCTCATAACTTTCAGAAAAAACTTGACATGAGACTTATGGATGTCATTACCGCATATTGCTGTATGGAGAGTTGGATACGACATATACATGAAAGTTCCAGGAAGGACTTAAGGCGCCGATGCAACCGTATAAAGTACGGGCTATGTTCTCAATCAAATTGAGAAGATCATTATATGGGTTGAAACAATCTGGGCAATGTGGTATAATCGTCTTCAAGAAATATTTACTGAATGAAGGATACACAAATGATCCTGCTCCATGTGTGTTTATTAAAATGAAGAAGCCCTGGATTTGCATAGTGGCAGTCATGTTGATGATATGAATCTAATTGGAACTCCTGGAAGCTCCAAAATCATGATTATCTCAAACGCGATTCCAGAATGAAAGATCTTGGAAGACAAATATTGTCTTAGCTGAGATTGAGCACAGTGCTGTCGATGGAATTTTGGTGCATCAATCAAATTATCCTGGAAAAGTATTAAAGCGGTTTGGCATGGATAAAGCTCATCCACTTAGCACTCCAATGGTTCGTTCGCCCTCGACACTAAGAAAGATCCATATTGATTCCGAAGGGGATGATGAGATGGTACTGGTCCAGAAGTGCCATATCTTAGTGCAATAGGTGCTTTAATGTATTTAGCACAATGTACCGACCTGACATAGCATTTTTCAAGTAAATTGTTACAAGGATGCGAGTTTGCTCCGACAAGCCGACATTGGACCGATGTTAAACATATTTTACGATATCTCGTGGAACGCAGAGACATGGGCTTATTCTATTCCGGTGAGTCGACCAATGCCCAGGGTATTGTTGGATATGCTCGTGGAGGATATCTCTCAATCCACATAAGGACGCTCACAACTTGGGGTATGTGTTTACATGTGGAGGACTGCAATCTCATGGCGCTTCAACAAAGCAAACGTTGGTAGCCACATCTTCCAATCACTCACTGAAATACTTTCCCTCCATGAAGCTAGTCGTGAATGCGTTTGGTTACGGTCAATGATTCATTACATTTAAAGCACCTGTGCTTTGCCCCTCAACAACGGACACTCCAACCATTCTAAATGAGGATAATGCAGCTTGTATTGCTCAAATATGGAGGGTACATCAAGGGTGACCGACAAGCATATATCACCAAAGTTTTTCTACACGCATGAGCTTAGAAGAATCAAGAAATCAAAGTTAGACAAATCCGTTCAAGCGATAACTTGGCAGATCTCTTCACCAAATCTTTACCCAAGTGCACATTCCAGAAGCTAGTGCATGGCATCGGATTCGACAACTCTCCAAGCAATCAAGTTAGAGCATGCAAAATAAGGGGGAGCATTCAAGAGTCCTCTAACACAGGACATAAGCGCGTTGTAATCTTTTTCCTTCGAGCTAGGGTTTTTCCCACGGGTTTTTCCTAGCAAGGTTTTAACGAGGCAACATGTGCGCACTTCACATTACTCTAATGTCCCAAGTAAGGTTGTACTCTTTTTCCTTCGCTTCGGTTTTTTACACTTCTGGGTTTTTCCAAGCAAGGTTTTAATGAGGCAACTAATCTAGGGATATGTGGTCTCCAAGGGGGAGTGTTATAAATAATGGAAGTGGAGCCCACAATCAAATTATGAGTTTGAAAATGAGGCAAAATTTCACTGTTCATTGACTGTTCACTACGGATGAAAATGATGGTTTGAAAATTGAGGACGGAAGTGCACTGTGCAATGCACTGCGCTCACGGAAGTATTTCAAACACGTATAAATAGGCTTATTCTATCAATTGTAATACACACCATAAGAAGAGAGAAGAAAGAAAGGAGAGAAATTTGAGTGAGTTCCTATTTGAGAGGAAATTCAATACTGCCAAACACCACAAGGAAAGATTTAATTTCACTATCAATTTTCAGATGGTAATTCCATACTCCAATTATTTTATTTTATAACACAAATGAATTTTTTATTTTTTTATTTTTAGTTTACTTTCTTCTCTCTCCCTCTGCTCTTTCTTCTTCATCTTCTCTCTCTGCATCTTTTCTTTTTCATCTCTTCTTTCTCCCTCTCTATCCTTTCTCTTCTTCTCAATCTATATTCTCTCTTCTTCTAATTTCTACCCCACTTAAAAACATCATCCAGTCTTCGATACTTTGGCTTGGTGTGGTAAGTAATTTACAGAAACAATTTGAGGGAGAGGCATGAGCTACACCTAAATCATGGCAGAAATCCACAGCCCACACCAAAATCATCATCCACAAACAAACTTGAGAGAGGCAGAAGCGAACTCAAATTGATGAAGACCCAAGGATAAATCATGGAAGCTTCAATCGTCGTGGTGGTCACCGTCGTCGCTGTCATCGCCATCTCCAACCCATAGTAGGTGGTTGTGATTACCGTTGGTGGTCGGTGGTTGCGGCTGGCGCTTGGGTGGAGTTAGTTGCGAGAGCTTTGGTCATGACTAATAGTCCCTCATTTTTCATATGGGTTTAGCTAAGAACACCTAAGAAGGTGTTTTTGGTGGACATGGGATTACTAATCCCACTTCATACCAACTGACAACAAACGTGGGATTAACTTTTAGCCAAGCCAATTCAAGCCAGGAGGTGTAACAAACAAGCCCTAGTTTGTTTCTTGTTGGAGGGTATGCTACGTTCATGTATACTTTGTACACTAGGAAGTACAACACAGAGTTTGTACACTAGGTAGGACAATACCACTTCAATAGTTACTTGCTAATCTTGTAATTATCATGATAACAATTAATACAAGCAGCTCCAACATCCCCAGATACTAACTTTTCAGCATCCTCCAATATCTTAATTTTTTTCTCTGGAACTAAAATAAACGTCATTAGAATTTAGATGGCACCTAATATCAATTACATTGAATCGAAAAATTACAAGTAGCTAGCAAGTCTTTAAATTACTTGTATCACACAGTTTACATTTTACACCTACTCAAGAAAAAACAGTTCGGCATTTAATTGGAATCGAGGATGGTATGTATGAAATGAAACTATGATTTGCTACATCATATTTGCCCTCGTTAAAAGAATGAGGAAGTAGGTAGAACGAAATATTTTTTGTTTTGTTTTAATAATTAGCTACAAATTACTTGAAGAACAAAATAATAGGTGAAGTAAAAATTAAGAATTCTTTATGTTTTATTTTATGGGAAGGAAAAATATATGACCTTAGACATCCTCCAAAGAGAGTTGTGCATGCAACTACGAGAGGTTGGTAAAATTACTTCAATAGGAGAGTTCAAATTTTATTAGTAAAGTTCCTTTAGCTTAACTGGCCAAAAGAAATATATATAAATAAATAAATAAATAAAACCCATTTTTTTGCGTTTTCTTTTTCTGGACTGGGCATTACGAGCAAAATTCAAGACAATTCTGAAGATGGATGCTCATGCTCCTTAAGCTTCCATGCCCTAACGTTTCAAGTCAAAATTTCATATTGAAAAAGAACAATTCAGAAGAGACTATTCTTTACATTTCCACTAGAAAGCAAACTGAACAAGGGATCTTCTTCCTCGTTATGGCTATTGATGTCAGTTTCTTTAAAATGGATTTCAGTCGTATTTGTTGTTGAGGTTAAAGGTCTTTTGACTTGTACAAATGCCACTTTAACAGGTCCAGACCTCAGTTTTGATGCATCGGAACTTGGAAGGTGAGCTTGAGTCTGGTAGCAAGCGACCTTCTTCAGAAAGCTTCTTGCTAGGAGTCTCCGCAATGTTTGAACCATCTTCACAACGTTCAACCAGCTTCCCATCAGTACCGTCGTTGGACAGGCCTGACAACAAATCAATCTTATCCTCCATGACGTGGATTGGAACTTTTTCAATAGCGTGGTTTGCATATGCCGTCTGGGGAATATTTTCATCATCTGGCACAAACCAAAAATTTAACAAGACTCTCAACAAGTAATATTTCGATAATCACATTAAACTACAAGAAACCAAAACAACAAAATATACGAGGAGTAAAAACAAAACTTCAGAACAAAGTTACTATGTACTCTTTATCTTTTGTTCTATCTGGTATCACTAGAAACCAAGTGGATGAATGTAGACCTTTGTTTAACCAAATTCTTTATGACTTCTTGTCGACTTTTCAAAGACTTGAACAAACGAACCTAAGGAGAAATTCATACAGACTAGAATTACATCATACAGGAAAATGTGTTGGGAAACATATGATGTATTCCTATCGCTCCAAGACAGATGCATAAGCACAACTTATTATGCTTTTGTGCAGAGACGCAGAAATCCAAAAGGTCTTATTTTATGAAAACACAGATTTTATTGATGGGATACAACCAAAGATACAAGCAGGGGTTATTCATCTAAAAATGTGTAGAACCTCTAACCTACCAGTTGCTAAAGACATCATAAAAGTCAAAGAACAGAAAAATTGTTATAAAATAAAATAATCAGAGTATGAGAATTAACACTGAATATTGGGAGTTGAATTATATTTCTCTTTTGTGGTGTTTATACAGAATTTCTCTTCCCAGATAAGATTTCACTCTCTCTTTTTCTTTCTCTAGACTCACTCTTTTCTCTTTTGATTCGTGTGTGTTTACAAGCAGATATAATGCCTATTTATAGGCAAAGCAAATGGCTTCTAAGGAGACATAATGATTTCTTCCCAACATTATAATTTCATCTTTTGACTAATACCTCCTAGCTTTATTTATGTGGACTTCACTTTTTACTTTATAACACTCCCCCTTGAAGGCCACTAATCCCTTAATTGGTTGACTCATTAAAACCTTGCTGGAAAAACCCAGTGGGAAAAAACCTAACGAAGGAAAAAGAGTACAACATCATTTGGGACATTAGGGTAATGTGAAGTGCGCTCATGTTGCCTCGTTAAAACCTTGCTAAGAAAAACTGAGTGGAAAAACCCTAGTCGAAGGAAAAGAGTACAACGCGCTTATGTCATCTGTTAGAGGACTCTTGAATGCTCCCCCTTGATTTTGCATACTCCAATTTGATTGCTTGAGAGTTGTCATCCGATGCCATGCACTAGCTTCCTTGGAATATGCACTTGGGTAAAGACTTGGTGAAGAGATCTGCCAAGTTATCGCTTGAACGGATTTGTCTGACTTTGATTTCTTGACTCTTCTAAGTTCATGCGTGCTAGAAAAAACTTGGGTGATATGTGCTTGGTACGGTCACCCTTGATGTACCCTTCTGTGATTTGAGCAATACAACTGCATTGTCCTCATTTAGGATGGTTGGAGTGTCCGTTGTTGAGGGCAAGGCACAGGTGCTTTGGATGTGATGAATCATTGACCTTAGCCAAACGCATTCACGAACTGGCTTCATGGAGGGCAAGTATTTCTTAGTGATTGGAAGATGTGGCTACCAACGTTTGCTTTGTTGAGCGCCATGAGATTGCAATTCCGCCACATGTAAACACATACCCAGTTTGTGAGCATCCTTGATGTGGGTTTAGAGAGATATCTTAAGGGATTAGTGGCCTTCAAGGGGGAGTGTTATAAAGTAAAAAGTGAAATCCACATAAATAAAGCTATGAGGTATTAGTCAAAAGATGAAATTATAATGTTGGGAAGAAATCATTATGTCTCCCTTAGAAGCCATTTGCTTTGCCTATAATAGGCATTATATCTGCTTGTAAACACACACGAATCAAAAGAGAAAAGAGTGAGAGTCAGAGAAGAAAAGAGAGAGTGAAGTCTATCTGAAGAGAAATTATGTCTGTATAAAACACAAAAGAGAAATATAATTCCACTCCCAATATTCAGATGGTAATTCCCATACTCTGATTATTTTATTTTATAACATAACTAATCTTTTCCTTCCAATCAAAATGAATAAGGAAGAATTTATATACCAAAAATCAGATGACATCGAAAACCCACAATGATGCCTATTAACAGCCTCTACTCTTTGTCATATAAAAAGGTCATGTTGATGATAGAAAATAATTAGCCTGCCCCCGAACGTCCTTATCCATGTGGCAGCGATAGTATCATGAGCAGCAAACATTAAAAAAGCAGTAATGTCGATTATGTCACATCAAAATAATAAACAGAGCAAATGGGGGAAAATTGAGATATGCACACAAGGATATCATTGAGTAAGAATGATGTAAATATAAAGTACAATATTTGTTGCTTATACCATTACTTAAGAGAGATAAACTAAGAAAACACCATGAACATACTGACCTCCAAGGAAAGACTTGACACTTTGATATAGTACAGATGATGCCCCTACAGCAAGATCCCCATCATGGCTTGCAATCTCACTCTTATGTGTGCTCTCGACCAATTCAAACTTATCTGATTTCAACACACACTCAAGAATGATAAATTCCTCATTTGTTGGGTAAAACTCCCTAAAGACCTGTATCAATTGAGCATAAAGAAAGCAGTAAATAACATAGAAGCTAGAATGCATCTAACAACAATCTGTTACCAGAGTGATTTTCAGAACAAAATAAGGGGTGACCTCAAGTCCTCCTTGATTAATCTTTTCGGATTGCTTCTTTGGGGAGAGAGAAGAAACCATGTTGAATCCGGAAACAACATCAAGTAAAATCTGTAGAACAGATAGCAAAAGAAAAGTTCATCAAATCAGTCCAACTACTAGTAGTCTATTAGGGATGAACTTGAAGTTTGAAATGTCCAAAATTTGTAAGTGACATTCCTGAGGGCTAGCCACATGGACAAGTTTCACATCCTAAACATGATTAATTCACTCGATAGCTGAACTCCATGTTTAATACCGAGACCTAGTCACCTAGGTTTCTCATTATATCACTAGCCAAATGCTGCTGCAGCATCTACATTTCTTTTTGTTTTTACTCATGATAAATCCACACAAACTACGCACTTGGCTAGCTTGCCTTGTATTCCATGTTGAATACAAGGAAATTACTGTTTTGTTGGATAACTCAGTTCCATGTATGGTGCTCTCCAGGTTTATGCGAATTTATGAACAGGTTCAGCACTTGAACTATCTGAAATGATTAGGACATGAGCACATTTTCCATAAACTACCCACATTTAATAAATAATCTGTACATTTCAATTTTAAATGTATTGGGGGAAAAAAAGACTTGAATTTACTTGTTGAACCAAAACTCGAAGTCGATGCAAGCAGAGCTAAAATAGTCAGAGAAAATCCCATGAAAAATGATCATGCGAGCAGTGTAGATATCTCGCTGTAGAATGGTCAAGGGTAACAAATTCACAGGATGCATATTTCAATTTATGCTTGGTGATCCAAGCACTAAACTACTGTATACAGAATGGCAAAGACCTGTTTCTGAATTTTCTCTACAGATGAAAAGTAGCATATAAACACCCTGGCAGCAGTAAAAATAATCATGCTTCAATAAGAAACAAATATATCTTTTATCAATATAAAAAGATACATCACAAATCTAATACCGTGTAAAATCACTTACAGCTTACTTGTAAAACCATGCGATTCTGTTATACAATTTTTTTAAGACTTCCAGTTCCAGGAATATCATAAGAGTTCGGAAACTACTGTTAAAGTGGAGACTTGGATGCCTTAGAAATACGGTAATTCATGATAGTCAATCGGGCAGCCATATTAACCACACCAAAACCATCAAATTTCAAATTTTAGTTATGATCTTATAAAAGTTACAAGAAAGTTACAATATGTAACCAGTAAGCAAAGGATACATAGCTGCCTTCAACATTGGCTCAACCATCTGCAGCAGAAACAAAACACATTTTTAACACATTAGAATAAAAGCAAGTACTTCACTCAGGACCACCTAATGATATCCTCATCACAAACATATAATTAGTTACAGGATCTAAGTACTACTGAGGCCTACTTTATTACAGAATTCCATCTTGGATTCTTAGCTCATCAAGAAGGATGTTTACCTAGTAGACAAATCTACAGTAAAGAACTTGTCCTGTGACAGAAAATCCACACCCACACACAGACAAAAATAAACGAACAGATAAATCAGTTGTGTTTTTTTTTATTGCTAAGTATTTATTCTCAAAACTTGAGTTGGCCTTATTACAGGACACAATTTACATTGTTGATTGCTAACCAATAAGCATACATACTTATGATTTGCAGATACAAACTTCCTCAAAACCTCAAGAACATGATACCTGCATTCACTCGTATCAGACATTTCTTTGGATGCAGTTTCATTGGCTTAGAAGAGTGGGAAATTAATAATGTCTTGGACAGTTTTGTCAAGAAAATTGTACTTCGTTATTATTTTTGCAATATGTTGACATATGTGGATATTTACTTCTTTTACAAGTAAAGATATCTTGAAATATAGATACAGACATCCATTAGAATCTAAAGGAAACATATGAGATTACGTGACCTCATGATTGAACTTTTGAAAGTTAACACGTCAGATACCCACATCCTCAAATCCGGTCAGGCATAATCATGAAAAACTTGGAATAACTCTGTAAACCCAGACTAGCAAAACTGGAAGGTTTCTCCACTTGTATGAAATCCCTAGCAGTTAACATTGTTTTCATAAAGCAGAACAAAACAATGTTAACCACCACTATGAAGTTTAAGGAAATGAAGCAAAATTAACAAATTATTATGAAAACAAGAACACACCTGTGACAGAAGGCGTGCAGCTCCCAGAAGTCGCTCCATGAAATTATATTTTCCACTCTCACATTTCCTTCTCTTCAAGCTGTGACACAATGATTTGGTAAGTGATTATAATATAAACTACGTACTCAGCTAGTGGAAGCTTTCTGCCTATCAAGCACACAACTGAGATTTTCAAATTGGGGACAAAGTTCCAGATCCATAACAAAAGGGAAAATTAATGGAGCATATATATATAAATAATATACTGATTAAATCCCCACTCTACTATCCCATTCCATCCCTCCCATCCCTCCCCACCACCCCCCACCCCCACCCCCCACCACAACAACAAAAAAGGGGCGAGGGGGGATGCAGCATCAGCCTTTATCTATATAGGATCTGTATGATGAAAATATAAATTTCATCGTTTACCTTTCTAATAGATATACTTTTTGCTTAGGTCTCTTCCCAGTGATACTTTGAAAACAGCAACCCAAAATCTCCTCCAGTTTAGTGGATTGTAAAAGCCTCAAATCCCTCCTTACCTGACATTAAAAGAAAGAAAAAAAAAGTGAGCCAAACCACGTACATACATACATAGCAGTAAAGTAAAACATAGAACAGATAATTAAATTGTAAGATTTAACTGACCCTAATAGGCTAAGCAACCCAAAATTAGTCAATTAACTGCTACTTTGCCTGAATGTATATCGAAATTCAGTTTTTTCTTCATCCATCAATTTTTTCTCAGCAAGCAAACAATAGAGTAAGAAGCTTATAACTACAAAAATAGCTAAGTTTGAAATCTAAAACTGACTTTAAGACACTATGCAACAAAAACCCACCACCCAAATTCGCCAATTAATCATTCACTGCTATCAAGCATACTCAATGCAAGTAAAAAGTATTTTATTTTCCTTCTATTTCATCAATTCTCTCAGGAACCAAACAACTGAGTAAAAGCTTCGTGATTATAAACAAGGCGTGGATTGCAAACCTTCATAAGGTACTGGAAATACGAGCCACGCCTATGCTGGTTCTTGTTCTTGTAAACCATTCTTTCCAGAATGGCACTCTCTGTTTGGAGCTGTCCAAGTAAAGATGTCAACTTCTCCTCAAGAGCTTCTGCTTCTGCTTCTGAATCCATTGAGTCAGACTGCAGATTATTATTGTTAAAGAAAGTATGATCGGAAACTTCTATCATATCCGTGACCGTGAGTGAAAATAAAATTCAGCAAACGCTATTCGGGCATTTTAACAAACAGTTTATGTGCAAATTGTACAATACCCACAACACGATATGAGATAGAAACCTAATCCTAAAAGGAGAAAACCCATCACTGAACAGTCATAGGAATAGAATAAATAGGTTCAGACCAAGTGACAGAACTCTCTATTGATAGAAATATGGGGGAAGTTCCCATCAGGCAACAACGGTTCTGCCTGACCCTACTTAAGCATGCATGTCAGTGAGGACTTGGTGCGAAGCCTTGGAATCCTAATTGAATACCACCAGATTTTTATTGATTACTTACAAATCCTAATTGAATACCACTGGATTTTTAAGCTGCAAAACAATCCATTAAAATCTCAATTGAATACAACCCCCTTAGTATGTGCAATGTCTTTGAGATAAACAAGCAAGTATTGTCGTACAATTTGGACAATAGTGATACCTTAGAAGAGGTGCGTATTCTTATGAAGAAAGCTCCATTCCGCCAAGCTTACACAAGTCGATGAAACCACAAATTCGCACGTTCGGAGAAACGAAGTAGATCGTCAGGTTCAAAAAAGATACGGCAGTCAGAACGCACAACCCAAAATAAACTAGGGACAGAGGCTGGGAGCAAGAGAGAGCGAGCTGTCTCCAATATATGTATATCCTCTGCCCAGATTTTCTCTAAGGCGCACGTAAACTTACGGAGATGGATGCGGGAGAGGGTGCCTTTTAGGAACCGTTGGATGAATTTAGCGGTTCCGAATAATAGAAACAACTTAGACCGGCGTGGAGTTGGCTTCTGCTAGGGCTTTGATTTGGGCTTTTGTTATGGGTATATTATTTTGTTGTGTTCGGCTTCATTTATGGTTCTGGTTGGGCTTTGTTTTGAGCTCAATGTTGTATCCGGGCAAACAACTTTTGTATATTTTTCTTAGACGACCTTTTTTGTTGTTGATATTTTTGTTAATTAATATAATGTATTTGCTTTCTTATTACAGGGCTGGGTTATTTTCTGCATTTAAACTATGTATTGTATAGTTTAGGGAGATTTTCGGAATATTATTATTATTTTATTGCTCTTTGAGGGGCAAGAGTTCCATGTGTTTATCATTTTCTCATGTGTTGGTTGATTGTGACAAGTAATTATAGTGTAGTAGGGTAATGCGGTTATGTGGTATAACTTATCTACATGTGTACAAGCAATACCACAAGAACGTACTCCAATATTATTTTCTAATTTCTCAATTTGTTAGGTTGTTCTTGAAGTGAGTGCTTCCAAATCCACATTAAGTTCCCTTGGGTTTGGCTACACCATTAGTTCGAAGCTTAAACTAAATTAATCCGGCCAACGAGGTCTAACCCAGTAGAAAGGGTTGTGACTTCCAGAGCAATGGTCTCAGGTTTGAACTCTCATGGCACCTTAATAGTGTATAGAAAACCGTGCAAGTTGAATTGGAAAAAATCCTATTCCGACCAATTCTAGTTTGAAAATTTCTGATTTTGGCAAGTCCAAATCAATTCTGACATCCAAAACTTATGAAATCCGAAAATTCGGATAAAAATTGGATTGGAATTGGAATGTATCTAGAGATTGCAAGAAAATTAATAATTCTGAAATATATCGGGGCTTCCATCTTAGATTGCACACAATTACTAATTTCATTTTGAACTAAATATAATTTGATGACCAAATATACATCGACGAGTTATTTCATAAAGGATAATAACATCTAAGTACTAGCATATAATAATTTTTCAAACTTTGTAATAACCCGATCCTAAATTAATATTTAATTATTAATTTATTCAAGTAAAAGATGAATTTACCCCAAGAATATTTTAATGGTTTCAAAGTTGACTTTTTGCTTGGGAAGGAATTTGGAGATTTCAGTTGTACTGTTGCTTAAGCACGTTCGAGATAGTCTAGACACATAATGGGCTCAAATTGCAGTTATAACGAAGAAGTTACGATAAAAAATAGCAAATGGCATAACCATAATTATCTCAAAACTCATAATTTTTAGAACCCAATCAGACCTCTCATTCTCTCTCACGCGCATCACCTTTCTCTTCTCTCTCCTCCCTCCCGATTTTCTTCTTTGTTTGTGACAGAAAACAACCGGCCATTTTGGCCTGCAAACTCCTCCCTCGGCCACCATTTTTCATGCCACAACCTCCAAATTTTCAGCTCTCTTCCCTCTTCATAACCTCCTACTTTTCACATATCAAAACCTCAAAATTTGAGCTTTATTTTGAGCCAAAAACGAACCCAAACAGGCTGTGCAAAAACAGTGGGTGTTTGTGGTTTTTTCCTGGCCAATTCCAGGGTCGCAGCTCGTGTAATTACACCCAAAATACTCTTCTACCTTTCCTTTGTGTTATCACTCGAAAACCCAACGTGAATTCATTCCAAAACCATTCATTTTGAAATTAGAATCTCTAGGGTTTTCAAAAATAAAATCGTTTGTTCGAGGGGCTTTAAAGGTGGAATTGATCATCGAACCAAGGTATAAAGTTACTCCTCTTGATGTGCTTAATCTATAAGTATGAATATTGGCCGGCGGTTTGGAGTTTTTCGATCACCAGAAAATTGCTCTATACACCCACCGGCGGGGTGTCAAGGTGGGTTTTTGTCATAGAATGTTGCCCACGTCGTCTTGAGACACGGCAGAATGCTCGGATTTCAATTTGGTTACCATTTGATCGTCGATCGGAATTGCATATTAGACATTATCCTAGTCGATATGTTCGGACTGTTGGATCAACTTCATTTTCAATTATGTTAATTTAGACAACTCTAGGATTGTGTACAAATTCGCGGATTCGAGAATTGGAGTTCCAAATACTCCGATTCAATAATTCAAAGTTTAGATAAACGATAACGTCCGACATTTGCAATCGTGAGTGATCTAACCGTTCGATTCGACCAAACTTGCAGGGCATGTTTAGTAAAATGTGTTGACATTATAGGAACTCTCGGATTGGTAAGTGGAGGTCATGGACCCCACAGGGGTACCAGATTGACCATTACGGAAAATTAATCACTTATTGAACCTCAGGTCTTTTCAAACCATTACACCTATGAAAATGGGCCTAGGAACTTTCTTACATTATGTACACGCACTTTTGAGGCCGAGGGTCAAGGTTTTGATTAAATATATATGGTTGAGCTATGTTATTAATTAAATATTTTTAATTGCTTAAATAGGTACTCAAACTTCACAAAATCCGCAAGAAGGACCCTCAAAGGGTCATGCTAGCTGAACGCTCAATGAGTGGACTTTTGTTTTATAAATGGATTTTATGCAATTAAAGTTTAATTATTTATCTTGAATAAATTATGTATAGTTTTTACTTTCCAAGCAATTAGTAAAATTTAAATATTTTTATTAAATTCCGTTTATGTTTAAAATGTGAATTGCTTGGAGAGTAGGAAAGGAAGTGATAACAGGATTTAAGGATTTAATGAGAAATAGTATGATAATTTTTCAGGAAAGGTTTTTAAACCACCATAGGTACCCAAAAAGGTTGCCTTCAGATAAAATGTTGCCTTCTGATAATTTGTTGCCTTCAGATATGATGATGTCCACGGACATTCTAGTTGCCTTCGATTGAGTCAGCATGCGTTTTGACATTTGCCCCACGAGTCTTAGGGATATCCGAACTGTGAGGAGCGAGGATGCGGCTAAGGTTGACCAAGTGTCCCCTGAGTCTTGCGAGGAATGTGGCTCGGGTCGACTTTGTGTTATCAAGGCATGCGAGGATTTGTCACACTACGTGACACAAGGAATTGACGGTATAATGTGGAAATTAAATAGAAAATCATGGAATTGACATATTTATTATGGGTACACCTAGGTGGAAGGAAATTATTTCTTTTCAATGCTTTCAATTGATTCTGATGATTTGATTGAATGCATGATTAATAATATGTATATAAATATGCATGTCTTAATTCTTATATGAATATAGAGCATGGATATAAATGAATTTTCAAATTGTTTTAACAGTGGGGTTAGTATGTTAATATTCTATTTTTTTTCAAAACTTTATTTTGTCCACTTACACTTTTAAATGTTTTGCGCCCGGGCAGTAGGTATACTAGAGCACCACCACCGAGCAATCATCATCACTCTTCATCCCTTTTCCATTATGTAGGATATTCTCACGTATTCGTGCTTCTCTTGTAATTAATTAGATTTGCGTTGCTCCTGATATTGCCCTAGGTTTTTTGTAAGGCCTGATGCCTTAAAATCGTGTTGATGGATTGCATGAATTCTAACTTGATGCATGATGAACAGTTGTGGTTATAAATTGCTTTTCGTACAGGTGTAAATTTTTGGAAAACGAGTATTTACAGGGGGATCCTGCCGAATTTTCGGTAGAAGTCAAATTTGAAATTAACTTTGGTTTTTGTTAGAAAGGCAATTTGGTCAAGAGTGTTCAGCACCTGCCAAGTGTCGGATACACAGGATTTGGCACAGATTCCAAAGTGAAATTTGGGTAGGGTCCTGTCAAACTTACTGGATGAGTTTTCAATTTTGAGTCAATTTTAATCCTTCAAATGGTTAAGCATGTTTAGATTTTTGAACTAGTTTCCGAAATTTACCCAACAAAATCTAAAATATGTAAGTTCTGAAATATTTCAAAAATTCCGAAATTTTGGAACGGAATTGGAATAGAATTTTCATTCCGAATTTTTTTGGATTGGAATTGGAATCCCCTTATTCCAATCAGATCTGTCCGAAAATCAGTCCTATCAATATTGCTTATATTATAAAATAAAAACAAACCAAACTAATCCGAGTCATAATGTTACATGTATTGGTTCTGTTGTTGGAGGCCTAAACCGAACCTAACTACCCTTAACTGATTTCCCCATATGGGGCATCATTAGGATTTTTCAAAAGATTGGGCATGAAATTCAAATTATATGTTGAGATTACAAAAGTAAAACACGACTTACAAGTTCTAATTGGCACTAGAAACCAAATGTTGGCACTAGAAACCAGTTTAACCTGGGATTCCACGACTCAAATTACAAACTTGTTTCCTTTCTTGTAAATTCAATTTAAAAACTTGTTGGCAGCAAAGGGCATAATAGTCAAATCTGATCTTTTTCATTCTTTTGTGATGTATCAACACGTGTGTTGAGCATCAATGTCTGGCACAGAAAGTCGAGGTATGCCTAATCATAGTTCTTTCTTTTTCCTGTGTTTTGGTCCTAATCATAGTTTTCCTTTTGTTAAAGCTTGATCATATGCCGTTTGTTGAGCCCGATGTTGAATTGTTAACAATATGCATGATTTATTATTATAGAAAGTGATATGTTTTGCTTTTAACGATCGTCTTTAGTGTTTTTTTTTGTTCGGAATCAAGTTTCATTGATAAAAAGGAAATGTCAATTACAAGATAATGAAACTCATAAAAATGAGTTCAAACAAATGCAAGAATAAAAGCCCGTTACAAAAAAAACTCAAACAAACCTAAAGCCAGAGCTCAAATTGACATAAAGTCAGAAGTACAAAACTGCCATAAAGCTAAAGCCAACCAAAAACAGAAACACTACCAAACGCCAAATATTGCTGCCGCTGCTTCCATGAAGACTGAGACATCTGTAAAACTAGGCCCTATGCTCTAAAATCCTACAGAGGGGGGGTGAAGTAGGCTAGAGGTCAAAGACCTACCAAATTAAAATTTAAGCCCAGCTAAGAGTAAAATGCGGAAAGCTGGATTAATAAGACAACACCACGTATTAATCCAAACAAAAACTCTTGTGATTTTGGATCAATACAGTGCAATGTCGTATTAATCCATGTTAGTGTACTGATGTGATTTGAACAATATGCAGCAAGTACAACAATGACAGCAAGAGTAAACACATACACACAGATTTGTTAACCCAGGAAAACCCAAGTGGGTAAAAGCTGGGAGCACCAAGCTAGGAGAGATTCAATCCACTCATTAAGAAATACAAGAAATGAAGGAAGACAAAACTCAATCTATCACCTATAGGCAGCTTCAATCATCCTCACAGCAAGCACCATTTCTTTCTTTCTTAGCAGCAGCAAATCCTCCCAAGAGCACCAAGCTCTAGTTGCATGTAATTTGATGTATGTAGTGAGTTATGGTTTCACATATTCATCTATCTCAATCACAAAGTATGATTGAGCTAGACAAAAGAAACCTAAGTGTTGTGATGATTAAACTAGAAGTAATGAACTTGAAGCAAATAGTTTAAATCAATCAAAACAACAATGAAACAAACATTCAGCCGAAATCAATGTAAATTTACTTGGAGGAAATTAATGTGTTATGCAATCATACTCATACTCTCAAGTAATTAACAATGGCTGAAAAATAAAATAGTTTTTGAAAGCTCAAAAGCAAATATAAAAACATTTCAAAAACTAGAACCGGGTCTCATCAAAGATGCAGAATTTCTATTTTTACATGACTAGCATGAATGGTTCTTGAGGAACTTAGAAAAGGTTTTTTCAAAGGATAAGAAAGAGAAGCAAAACCGTTTCCAACACAAGTCCCTCCTCTCTCCAGCCGATAGGTATAGAATATATATAGAGATGACATTAAACACACTTGTTTGTTTAAAGCCACATATCCAACAACTTGACCAAGGACCGGCTCAAGACACAAGGGGGAATAAGGAATAACTTGGATCAATTTGGAGACCAAGTTGACTGACAACATTATGGAGAAGGACATAAAGAGCATGGGTGTATTTGGGAACCAACAATAGCCGTATGTGGCTTCTTCACAAGAAGAACAAATAATAGGAAAAGATCCCATCACTTTAAAAAGGTGGGAGACAAACAGCTTTTGTTTTTGTAAGAAATGATATGGGTTATTAAAAAACAAAAGCAAACTTCCTAGAAGGCAAAGAGCCGTTGGATTCTTCAAGAAATAAGCATGGGATAGAATACCAAACAGCCCATGCTTTTGTTAGAGACACACATGCACAATGACTTTTCAACACAATGATATAAAAAGCATGGGTGTGTTTCTTTAAAACCAAGAGGAGCCGCACATGACAATTGAACAAAGAGAAGAATCAATAAAAAAAAACACAAATCCCATCACTTTAAAAAGGTGGAGACAAGAAAACAATTTGTAAGGAGAAAGAGTATGGGTTATTTAAATAAACAAAAGCATGCTCCCTACAAAATATTATAACACAATATATTATGTCTCCACACACAAATTAACCAAACTCCACACACACACCCGTTGGGCTAAGGAGGAAACCTTCAACAAGGAAAGAAGGACAGAATAAAGAAATCTGCCAACAGCATGAAAACGGACGCAGCATGGATTAATACAAGTGAGAATGGATTAATCCAAGTGAATACAGACAGCATGCAGGAATGTACGTCGGATCAATGCAAGTGAATATGGATTAATCCATGTGAACAATGCAAATGATTTTTCCTTTGAACTGCAACGAGGAGACATGAAAGCCCTTCAACCCACACTGATTCTAACCTAGAATCTAATTAATATTACAAGGGTTTGTTGGTTTAAGAGAAGAGCCAAAATACAATATTGGTTCAAATAAGAACCTTACAACATCGCCACCAGGACTAATGATGAGTGAAAGAACTGCAAACACAACAAAACAAATACAAAAACTACAAATCTGAAAATCCCTTGCAATACATAAACCACCCATCAAAGACTCAATAACTCCTACAAAAACGAAACCATCAACGCACCAAGAGGGAAACAATAGCTAATCCAAGAACAAACCTGGGAAAACACTTCCCAAAGCTAAAGAAATCAACATCCTAAGTAAGGAGAGAGGTGGTAACAACCCAAAAATGGAAGAAGGTGGTGCAAGCACCCGAGCTAGAGTTCTACACATCTTCCGAAGGGACACGAAAAATCGTGTTTGGGATTAGTCGTTACAGCCCATGGGGATCGATAGATCCAAGAGGGAGATAAAGTCCTTGAAGAAACCATATAAGGAGAGAGGAATTTAACGGGAGCTGGGAAATTAAAAGTAAAAAGAAAGGAAGATAACATAGATGGAATGAAGATGAAGATGGAAGATGGAAGATGGATGATAACATAGATGGAATGAATAGGAAGATGGAAGATGGAAATTGGAAATTGAAAGAGGTATCATGGGGTGAGGGAAGAGGGGTAGTGAATAGCTAACGGAAAACAAAAGAGAATAGCTAACTGAATAGCTAATGGAGTCTAAGTCTAGCCTGGTGAAAAAAAGCCTTGATTTGCAAACCAGATAACTTAGGTTCGAATCTCCACAATATTATAATTGTGTGTATGTGAGAAATCTCTCTCTCATTTAGTTTAAACTATCACTTATACTCAAAACAAAAAAGACCAAAAGAGACTAATGAATTCATAACAATTTTATACATAAACAAAGCAAATGAATGCGGGTAGAATGACCCTTTTGTTAACAAGGTTAATTGTGACAATCATAGGAAGGAAAAGGATATGTAGATGCAATTTGATGTACTCAATCATGACCGACGTACAGTTTCATAATATATAATTATATCATATGTTGTTTTTAATATTGAAAGATGACTCAAATTCAAACAATCTCGCCTTTATTGATATATAAAAGTTGTAAGTGTGTCAACATTATTCTTAATCAATCTCTAACTTATTTTATTTTAGTTTGGTACGACCTATTCATGCTCTACCCTAACTCCATTGAAAACAAATATGAAAACTTAGAATATTAAGATTGGTTAGGTGGTTATAGTCTTAGTTAGCTAAAATCTGTGGACGTCCACAAGCATTTGACATCCCTATAGCCCATAAATAGGTACTTCCCAACCAAATGAATACTATATATTAAATATAATATATATTATATTTTCCTTTATCAACATGAATATTGCTTATTAAACTTTATAAATTAACAAATCAAGGACGGTAATATAGTCATACATGCATGGATTGGAGATATATATATATATATATATATATTTAAATATGTGAAAACTTTACTTTATTTTGAACCATGCATATTCATAGGTGTGCAAAAACAATGGAAACTGCTAATATTGCATCAAATTAGGTGCAGAAAAACTTGAAAAGTTGAACCAGATGTCCACTTTTGAGATGCAAAAGCATGGAAAGTTTCAAATGTTCAACTTTCAAATAACTTGAACCTGTTACAGAAAAGCCTTGTATGGATTATTTCTGGTATACAATAGTACTAAATCTATTGATCTATTGGGTCTTCATATATTATTACGACTTTCAACCCCAAAAATTCCAAATTTCATCGTGGTCAATGCCCCAAACACTAAATCAAGTAGGGTGTATTTACTCCCTCAGGTAATATTACGACTTTCAACCCCAAAAATTCCAAATTTCATCGTGGTCAATGCCCCAAACACTAAATCATGCAGGGTGTATTTACTCCCTCAGGAAGGTCATCATCATGGGTTCCAAGTCTTAACATTCGTATATTGTGTGTGAATTTAGTATATTATTGTCCCTCTCAATATGAAATATCCTTAAAAAAAAAATGTGTAATGCATAATTATTTTTTTAATAATGGATAAGTTAAAACTTAAACAAATGCCAAGACCATTCCATTTATCCATCATTATCTCTATATATAAAATCAAAGGTAGAGAATGATAAAACAATTAAAATGCCAAGAAATTCCCTTTGTTTAATTAGGTTTTGAAATCAATCAACTCTCCATGTTCATTGTTGCATGCACATGATTCGTTTGGGGAGTGCTTTTGGAAGGGCTAAAGCGCTTCTACAACGTTTGCTAGAAAAGTTTAGAAGTGCTTTTGGACCATAAAAGTGCTTTCTGGAAGCACTTCGATTTTTTTATGAAATTTTCAACAACTTTATAATAAAAACGTTGTTGTTAGAAGCGCCTATAAGCAGAAGTGTTTTTTAAAAAACAATCATAAATGAGCCTTAAGTATGTTTCTTACTTCACGTGACTTTGTGTGATATTGTATAACTCTAAAAAGAGTACAAATACAATAAATTTACTTTTTAGTTTGAAGTTATAATGATGATTTTTTTTATAAAACAAAAGACTGAGAATGATAAAACATTCAAAATATTAAGAAATACCATTTGTTAATTAGGTTTTCAAACCAATCAACTCTCTCATCTTATATATTCTATCGATTCTATGACGTGCAATATTGTATACACTCTTTAAGTGTGTTTCTCACTTCACGTGACTTTGTGTGATATTGTATAACTCTAAAAGGAGTACAAATACAATAAATTTACTTTTTAGTTTGAAGTTATAATGATGATTTTTTTAAAAGTACACATCAGTTATAATTGTTTTGAGGCTAAAATAGAATCACCGAAAGAGTAAAGAAGAATTTCTTGCCCCAAATAAAGAAATGAAAGAGTAAAGAAGAAGGCAGGGTAACCATTATACCAACCACTGAAATGATCTAAAGTATTTTTTTAAAATTCCTTTTAGCATACTCTCTAAATTCTGATGTAGGTGAAGAAAAGCAGTGTGTTGGGGAGGTGGGGTTTTGTGTCATTTTGATGGGGTTCAAAGCTCTCTCCTTTATTCCAAAAGCCTGAAATTCTTCTGATCTAGATCCACCAATCAAAAGGGCACCAATGTCTGTTTGTTTTGTTTTTTATTTGTTCATGTCAGGAAGGAATCATGCCATCGATGATGTATTATCTAGCTAATAAAATTAGATTTAAGGTGGATAATGTTACAGTTTATCATAAAATGAATTATGTGTTTATCTCTCTTATCATGAAATTTTTACAATTCAATACACTTTTTAATCCGGTTAAAATTGCGCTAATTGTGATCAAAATATAATTGATCAAACTAACACCATTCCAAAACTAAGAAGAAATAAAAATAGCTGCAAAAACTGTTTTAAAATTGAAGTCAGATTTCAATTAATTTGAGAAAAAAGAAGAAGTCAGATTTGTAAGTAAATAACTTCAGAGCCATAAATGATTCACATATAAATATATAAGAAAACAAATTAAAAATCCCAGTTATTGCTGTAACTATCACAAAAGTGAATGTTAAGATAATTTGCTGTAAACAGATAGATGATTATGAGTCATCAACGTATATAGATATATATTACTCAAAGTTTCACATACGTCAACGATTATCTTGCGCATACCCAAGAGCGATTGTTCAAAACAAATACATGCTCCAAATAACAATTTCATAAACAATACTGAAAACGGCTTGCCAAAATGCGTGCACTGCCAGTGCCACTGATCTTATTTTCCCTCTTATTCTGATTTTTCTGTTTGGGAAGGAAGAAAGGAAAAATTTGGACCTGCCGACAAGTATGCCAAAAGAAGTTGTATTAGAATACTATTCTCTACCATACTAGCTTGACACCCTAGACTTACACAGTAGAACAGAAGCATTTAAAAGTCAATATTTAAAAGGTTGCAATTTTTTCTTTTTTATTAACTTTCATATTGAGAGGGTCGATAGTATACTAAACGCACACATACAACACGAACGTGACAATTTGAACTCAGGATCTTGCCTGAAGGAGTAAATACTCCGAATCATGTTTTTTGCAAAAGTCGCATTCTCTATTTTCTTATCTAAAATAAAACACCATACAATAAGCTACTTGCACCTGTCTGTGCATGTCCACAAAGTTTTATTCCTTTTTAAAAAATGCTAAATTTATCCCCCACACACAACACTTCATCCTTTTCACCGAAATTACCATAACGCCCATGCATAACCCGACACCAATATTTTAGTCTCAAACTGAAATGACCAAAACACCCTTTTGAACGAAGTGTTCAAGAAGCCGGCATTTTGGACTGTTTGGGAATCCGCAATAAAATACCGGTCAACTGTCCTCTCTCTCCCTCCCCTGCTTAGGCTGCTACTCAGTCGCCTTCCGGACTTTCCTAGCATTGGGTTAGCTCAAAAGCTCACGTATCAGCCAAATTACCAAAACCCAACCAAAAACACGACAAAAACAAGACGCAAGTTTCCAATTTTTATGAACGCAGAACATTCATGAAGCTGCCACAAACATGACACAACTTTGCAGAAAAATTGTTCACGTCAATCTGCGCTGGAGCATATTCGACCGGGTTTCGATTATTCGGGAGTTTTTCAAGTTCATCTGGGACAGGTTTCTGGTTTGTTCCATAGGGAAGCCGGCGATCAAGTATCAGAGATTGCCCCTGGGGACGACGTTGTCGCCTACTCCGGAAGCCGTAGAGGGGGTTTTAGTAGTGGACAACCCCGCCACTACAAGCTGTAAGGTGTATGAGACGGATGCGGATTTGGTGAGCTTGAAGGTCAGCTTGTTGGGTGATTGCCAGATTGGAAAGACAAGCTTTATGGTAATTATATAAGCAATTTAAAGTTTCTTAATTAATTTTGCTGCTATTAATGATGAACATTTCTAATTCATTTTTTTGTTTTTGGTTCTTCAAGAGCAAATATGTTGGGGATGAGCAGGAACAGAGGTATTTGCAGATGACAGGGGTGACTTTAATGGATAAGACACTGATTGTTCAAGGAGCTCGGATTTCATTTAGTCTATGGGATGTAGGAGGTACGTATAAACGTATAGAAATGTTCTCTTATATCAAACATTCTGATCGGTGTTACGAATTTGATTTGTTATTATAATTTTTTGTGTTGATGTGTATTTTTTGGACTTTGCAGGTGACCAGAGTTCGATGGATCATGTCCCAATCGCCTGTAAAGATGCCGTAGCAATTTTTTTCATGTTTGATCTTACCAGTAGATGCACACTAAACAGGTATGTTCATAATTTTTCTGATATCAGATTTCTGAGTTAAAATTAACTCATACGTTTACTATGGTTAATTAACTGGGGTTTTGTTTTTGGATGAGCTTGCAGTGTTGTTGGATGGTACACTCAAGCAAGAAAATGGAATCAGGTACCATTTACAGTTTTTTTTTTTTTTTGAGCACTTTTCCTATTTAGAATGACGATAATATACTAAAATCACACACACGACACAGATAGAAGTCAAACCTAGGACCTTGCCTAGGGAGCAATTGCTTCAAACCACGGTCCATTGCAATTACAGTTTATTTTTTGCATATATATAACTAGTGTTTTTTTTTTTCCCAAGTAATTATCTACTGATATTAGTAGTTTTTGATTGGGGGGAATTTGTCATTTACTTTTGTGCCAAATGGTTTTTTCCACAAAGAAAATAATAAAAGCACTCTGCATATTTGCAAAGGCAACATGTATTCCATTCATAATGCTTTACTTACGTGTGGCAATGATGGACTTTGCTTTAAGCATAAATCACTGCTTTACTTCATTGAGTAATTAAGCTATTCATCACTTTTCATGATGTCAAAATTGTGGCAACCCAGCTTTAAAACAATTTATGCCAAATTAAGTTCTCTCTAGTTATGCATTTGTATCTAATTAAGTTCCTACTTTCTGTTGCAGACAGCAATTCCCATACTAATTGGGACAAAATTCGATGATTTTGTAAGACTTCCCCCTGATCTGCAATGGACAATCGTGACCCAGGTAAACCAACTTCCTGCAAATTTTGTTTAGTACTAATAGTGCTAGAGTTACCGGATGGACGTCAAAAAACAACCCTATTGATAAAAAACAAAACAAAAAACTTCTTAATTGCAACTAAGCCAAGGAAAGAAAGCCCAAGTCTTGGCAAAGAACCGAGTTGCCTTGACGACTAGGGTAGCTGATGAATTAGTTTTCAAAGCGTGACATGTGAAGGAGAAGAATGTTTGGAATAAAAATAAAAGGAAGACTTGTGGGGTCTTCTTTTGTCAATTCTGTGACTAAAAAACACATGCCAAACTCACTCAAAATTTCTTCTCTTTCCGCGTGGAGGATAAGAGCAGAACAAGGGCCACTTGTTGACTAAAGTTTGCATGTTGGAATTGTATTCGTGCAGGCCAGGGCATATGCAAAGGCTATGAAGGCGACCCTTTTCTTCTCAAGTGCAACCCACAACATCAACGTGAACAAGATCTTCAAGTTCATCTTGGCCAAGCTTCTTAACCTGCCATGGAAAGTAGAGAGGAATTTGAATATTGGAGAGCCCATCATCGATTACTGAGATGTATTTCTCAGTTCACTGATCCATCTGTGTACATATATAATTGAGGGAGAAAAAAAGAAGCAAAAAACAAAGAAAGAAGAGGAAAAAAGAAAAGTGAGTTACAAAAGGAAAAGGGAGATTTTATTTTCAATTCCCGGCTATAATTGACCCAAGAAAAATCCCTTTATTCTTTCTTTTCTTTTGGCCTTAGAGAGCTCACCCCTGTCTTGTTATCTGATCATTACTTACACAATGATAGAAGAAGTTACAGAGAGGTGATAGTTTTTTCTTTTTCTTTTTCTTTTTTTCTTCCTTTCTTGTGGTCATAGTTGATTTACCAATTATCATGGCTATGTAGGATATATGGTGGTATTTAATGGTCGATCAGTGAGTGTGGTTTTTTCTAAATACAAACAATTGTCTAAATTATAAGGAGACAGGCGGTTTGATTTTGCGATCATTAGTCTGCAAGTTAAAGCTCTTTTTTAGGTGGCTAGATCTGTTGGAAAAAGAAAAAAAAATTGAGGTGTTTGATGGAAAAAAAATGCTTTGCTTCCTCAGTTTAAGCCCATAATAATTTGACACACCTAACAACTTAAATTTGGAGGCAAGAGCCCAAAAGATAGAAAACAAAACATTCGTCTGTGTGCAAGCCCGTTTATATCCTTTATAATAACCGAAATAGCAAAAAAAAACAAAAACAAAAACAAAAACAAAAAGGATGACAGAAATAAAAAAGTTTGCAGCCAAGGGGAGAAAAAGTTGATAAATTGAAATTAAACCAAATTTTCTTATCAGAACTCTCGTGTCAAAGGAAAAAACGAGGGGTAATTTTCTCATCATCTTTTGTTCACTTACACTCCATTTATTGGAAATCGTATGTTCCTACTCTAATTTTCTCACTCATCTTTTATCTACTTATATTGCATTTTGTTTTTTCAATACTTTTTTTTTCTCGATGAAATTGGGGAGGCGTTAAACATCCCAGACACAAGACCAAAAACAACTAAAGCAAATCAAACGGGTTCTAGGAACCCTTAATACATCATTGGCTAACAAGTATGCCACCCAAGCAGGGGCAATACCGAAAAGACAAAGGCCAAGGTCTCCATTGAAACTTGCATTAGCCAAACCATCTGCAACACTCTTCTTCTTACGATAAACATGTTGAAGTCTGCACTAACCAAGAAGATCCATCATCTGTTTGCATTCTGTGATCATTCCAGCTAAAAGGTGAAAAGTAATGGATTCCTTCATTTGTATGACATGAGCCACAAGAGCAGAATCCATCTCCACAATCAGAGGAGAGGAGTTATGGGAAATAGCAAGTTTTAGGCCAAAACACAGACCCCAGATTTCAGCATCCTGAACTTGACCCAGGCCCAAATTAACTGTGAAGCCTACGATCCAAAGCCCCTCAGAATTTTAAAGCACTTCTCCAGCCCCAATAGCTCCACTCATGGACCTCCTGAAACCATCCACATTCAGTTTAAATCAATCAGCATGAGGTGGTTCCCAAGCAAGGGGACCTGTACTTTCACCGACTCTAATTTAGCTCCATGAGTACGTGAAACCCACTCATTTGCAGCTTTCATGATAACACGCTGAGGGCAATAAGGTAGATCTTCTTCATCACTAAACACGTATTGATTCCTCCATTTCCGTATATACCAACAGGTAAAGACAAAGACTGAACTCCAAGGTATACCTGCGCTTCCGTTACTATTGTTTAGCAGGTTACAAGAGAGCCACACTTGCATATCAGTGTGGAAAAATTGAGGGGTTTGCATAGGGGGTGAGACATATTTCCAAACCTCCTTAGCTCTTGGGCAATCTCTAAGGAAATGGATAACTTATTCAATACCACATCCATAACTTTTACACGAAGCATCCACAGTGAGCTGTCGCTTAGCCCTCTGTTCATTCAATAAAATCTTTCCATGATACATCAACCAGCAAAAGAACTTCAATTTAGGGGGAACTGTCAATTTCCATAAACTCCCATAAGGGGTCACTCCAATCTTGCCTAAAGAATAACATATATCATAAGCAGTTTTTACTGTAAACACCCATTGGCAGTAGATTTCCAAATTTGAGTGTCTTGTAAACTATTATTGAACCCGACAGGGGTGCCAATAATTTTTTGAACCATCTCTTCACCGAGTTCAGTACGAAGCTTCCCCATGTCCCACCACCCATTCTTCACAAAGCTAACCACATTACAATCTAAGTTACTTGGAGTTATACTACCCATCAGAGTGCAGCAAAGGGCCCTTAGTAATCCAGTGATCCTTCCAAAATTTTATTCTTCTCCCGTTCTAACCCTCCACATCATACCCTTACCAAGCAAAACAACCTCATACAAAATAGAGTGTAAGTGGACAAAAAAGTGGGAAAACCATCACCTAAAAAACAACTATCTCATGTTTGGATGGCCCCAGGTCTTGTGTGAGGTCTCATGTGATCTGAATGGGAGGGAGTTGGAAATTTTTTTGGTATTTATGATTAATTTTAGAGTTAATCAAACAATCAATCAACACTTAATTACGATTTTAGTGTTAACTCTTGAGTTATTATAAAAGTGTTAGAGCATCTCCCACAATAGTAGCAAATTGAACTCTTCAAATATCTATGTGACAATTTGAAAATATTTATATGCTGCTCCCTTAATAATTTGTGCCCTAACATACTTTTTAATTCAATTAATGCAATATTTTGGATTTTTTTTTTAAAAAAAGAAGGAAAAATACGAGAACTTATGACGAAAGTCTATGTATTTATTATTTGAAAAGAAAAAAAAGTAGGTTTTTAGCATTGTTCAATGTAGGTTTTATTCTTCCAAAGCAAAATATAAGGGCCCGTTCGGTAATATTTTTAGGGCATGTTTTCTGTTTTTGTTTCCTGTTTTTCACAAATACACGTTCGGTGCATTGTTTTCGTTTTCCCTCACAAAACGTTTTCTGAAAACAAATCTAACTTTGTGAACAAAAGTTGAAAATGAAAAAATGTTGTTTTCAGTAATTTCATTTTCATGTTTTTCGAAGACACGAGAATGCATCCCATCAACAACTCTAGCTCTCTCTCTTGACAACTGATAAACCCACCAACATGAACAACACCCATCTTCTCCGACCCAGCAAACTAAGAAAAAAAAAATACAGAGGAAAGAAAAGAAAAACATATACAAAGGAAGAGAAAAGAAAAGAACAAAACCCATCTTCTCCTACCCACATACCCAGCTCAACCACCATCATCACCCAATCAAACCACCACAACCATTAATTAGAGAGAGAGAGAGAGAGAGAGAGAGAGAGAGAGAGAGAGAGATGGGTGGGTGTATGGGATTCATGCCATGGAAGGAAGGAGGAGTAGATACGGCCTGGGAAGGAAAAGAAGAAGAAAAGAGGAAGAAAAGGAGAAAAAAGATAAACGGCCTTGGGAAGGAAAGGAAGAAGAAAAGGGGAAGAAAGAAGGAAAGATGATGAAAAAGAGAAAAAAGAAACAGCATGCGAAGGAAAAGAAGAAGAAAAGAGGAGGAAAGAGAGAAAAGGAGAAAAAAAAAAAAAAAAAAAGAAAGAAAGAAAGGAGATAAAGATAGTTTTTGAGCTTTAATTTTTTTCATTGTTAATAATAATTTTAGCCTCTAAAAATATCAGAATTAAAAAAAATTAGAACTGAAATTAGCAAAAATACACCTAAAAAACAATTGTACTATCAGACACGTTTTCATTGTTTTTGTTTTCTAAAGATGTTTTCTAATTAATCTACCAGACGCATTTTCAATTCATAAAAATGCAAATTCATTTTCCGAAGACGTTACCCAGATGGGCCCTAAATGTTTTGAGTAGCCCAAGGTCAACTTGGGAGAAAGAGAAAGGGGTTGCAGTTTTGGTGATTAAGTTTAACAAGTCTGTTGGAGGAAGTTTTGCTGTATGAGTCACATATTTTAGCGTTTTAAAGCGTTGAAGAGGCTATTGGAGATGCTCTTATACTTTTGGCTTAAATCTTAAATAATCCATTTAATTTATATGATCAAAATTAAGGCACATATGTTAAATATATTAATTAAGGCTAGAATTGGTGGACACTAAAATTGCTAGACCAAAAGGAAATATTGTTGTGAAATTATTGCAACCACACAATCCGCACAAGTAATATAGAGATAAGTGAAGTGTTGTTCCCACGGATACTATAATTTCCTTTTAAGTACCAATTATGATTACTTCATAAGTTTATTTGAACAATTAATTAATGAGAGTGATTGATTTTTTAAAATAAACTAAAATAAATATAAAAAATAGAAATTTAATTAACAGTGAAAAATCAAGATGATCACTTAATTTTTATAGCCAACTAACCCTAATTACTACCCATGTTGACAGTTGGTTTCTCCTAATTCATTCGATATCCCTTCCGGGCTCAACCAAAAGTATTCTCAATTAACAACTCATTCTCTCTCAAGAAACAGATTTAGAAAATCAAGACCCATTAAGTTCTATGAAAACCTGTAAGAAAACTGCATGAGTCATGTTAGTCCATCTCAAGCACTCATTTAAGACATGGTATTTGTTACGAGAAGCAAACACCAAACATCTCCACTCGATCTCCGTTTGGATCAACAATTAAATATTAGCTAGATATTTAAGGCATTAAGAATAGTAACAAATACTCAACATGGAGTAGTAATCATAAATTAATATAACTATAAAAATCAAGTATTCATGGCTAGGCTACATCGTAGCCCTAGCAAGAGAAATTAGTTCATGACAAAAGAAAAGATAAACAAAAGAATTGTTGTCATAAAACCAATTTGGCAGATGTATTTGATCTCTGGATTCTCCATAGCAACACCTTCGTAAGCTCCAAAAGCATCGTGGCTTCAAATTGTTGGCTCTCTCTGATATATTTGTGGGTGTATGAAAGTTGTATATGGTAAGAAGATGGTATATAAAGAGAGCTTAGGGTGACCTTATATAGTGTAAAACAACTAAACCCTACTCTAAAAAGGTCTGGAAAAATATCCTAAAGCAAAACAAAATCCCAAATAATTAAGGAAACAAACTAAGAAAGAATCCTTCTTTGACTTGGAAACATATCAGTCAATTAGCACACATATTTTCGGGTCTTTCCACTTCCTAGAAAATTCTGAAAAAAAATATGAGAAATGTAGTTGATCTCTAAGCTTTCCAAGCATATATCACACGTCACTAGGAAAAATCATAAAGGTCTTCAAATCTTCAATCCTCCATAGTAGTGCAGTTCTACGAGATTTCAACTTAGGTTGTCTTAACTTGCAAGTCTGAAGCATTTGGCTTGGTAGAAAATTATGAAATTATGAAACTTTGAAACAATGATCTTTAATGTCTTAGCTTTCTTTTCCATGCCTTGTGCTAAAATTCATTCTAAAATTCAATTTTCAGTCAGAACCCCTCCAAGATCCCAGAATAACTGAAAATAAGGAAAATAAGGTAATAATAATACTATTTTTAATTAACTTTCTCTACAAAAATCAAACATAAGAGGTACACAAATATAGGAAATAATGCACTTATCAAATATCATTACAGTAATGATTAATATTTATTGTGAGCTCACACATGATGGAATAACGATCTATACTTATATAATGAACAAAACAATGATTCTAATTCTATTGAACTTTGAATATGTATATTTTCCAATTATGTACTAATTAGTACACACTTTAGTTGAGGTAACTACTTGGTTTTCCATGAAACAAAATCAAGCTGATAGTTGAGTAGGTCACGTTCATTTATTGACCCATAAAACCCGTAATAACCACTCTTAATTTTCTAGTTATGCACTCGTAAACTGGTTTCCTTCAACATCTCAAGAGGCTTCACCTTAAATGGAGGTTTGTAATGTTGAAAAAGAGGATTAAAATTGATTAATCAAATATCATCATATATATATATATATAATTGAGAGGCCTCTTAAACAAGCTTATTTGAGGGCACTCTTGTAGTGCTCACTTCGCATTGTATTTTAATAATCTAGAACAACTGAATTTTTTTTTTCTCAATATTTGTCAAAATTTATCATTTTTATAAAAGATCACTTGAATTTGAAATGTATTTCATGAACATCGTGTTATCTATTTTGTTGGTCACAACTAAATGTCTACAATGACAAGTAGATTAAGGAAGTCATGCAATAAAATTGATTAATGTGGCAACTAAATGAAGAGATGATGAGTCATGCAGTAAATATGTTACAGTTTCATTGATTATGAGTACCAGAAAAATTCTCCAAGGGCGGATTTAGATGGAAAGAGTCTCCAAACAAAAACGACTTGTTGGATATCATGATTAACCGAGCAACTAGCTAAGCAAGATGAGCCACGTGCCATGTTTTGAGAGGTCATCGCCTTAGCCAAATAAGCCTTGCCACAAGTCACAACTAGAGGTCATGTCAAGAGTCTCACGCTGGAATACAAGAAGTGAAGACTCACCATTACCTATAAAAGGAGATCACTCTCCACTTAGAAAAGGGCTTCTCCCTTCTTCCCTTCTCTTTGGGTCCAACCATATGTATACTGTAAACAACTATATTATTATAATGAGAATATCCTTCTCCGTGGATGTAGCCCATTCATTAGGGTGAATTACGTATATCTGTCTTCTGTATATTTACTTACTTTCCTTCCGTTATATGTCATTACATGCCGAAGGCATACATGAATCCGTTGATGACACTTCTTTGCCGAAGGTACACACACCTGCAGAAGGCCCACACCATCACACATAATCCACCACTTCACATCTATCTAAGTTATGTCCAATTTTAGACATCAACACAACTATTCAAGAAAAACTTGGTGCCGAATTGTTCAAAGTCATGCATTGTAGTTTTTCTGTGTCAAATGTCACTGTAAAATGAGGTCTCTTCATCCCAAAAAAAAATATGTAAAATGAGGTGAGAACAAATGGTTCCAGTCACATGCAAATAACCTGCAAACAATTGAACACATACAAAGAACAAATAAATAAATGAAAACGTGACAGTTCTACACTAGGCATTGCGCGTATATATATATAGTGCCAATATATAGCTAATAGGGCGTGCCTTAAATATGTGGGTAATATTTAGAAAGAAGGGGGCTTTATTCTTGATTTACATGGACGAAAAAGTTTTTAATTTTCTCATTTGATGTGGCAAGTAGATGATGAGTCATTATATATATATATATATATATGTGTGTATGTATGTGTATTTTGTTTGCCTGACTTACGATGTATTTTATTTTGGTTTTCTAACTTTATACAGAGCAGATTTCACACAGAGACATACCCCACAATGCAAAACATATATGCTTACAAATAAACTCATGTTTGAACTGGTATTTCAAGTACATCACTTTTGAACACACAACAGACAAAAAAAAACTGCTATGAATTGATAAAATTGATATTGGACACACCTTCAATGTATGGTAGGAAGGACCATATATTATAAGTTTTTGTTTTTAAAGTACAAGTAAGAGATGGGATTCGAATATAAGACCACTAGTCAGCAATTTAAAGTCCTTTTTTACTGGGCTAGACCGGTTGGCATATAAGTTTATAATAAACTTATAAATGAAAAGTTGAATAAGAGGGAAATTACCTGAAGCATGTAAGAGCAAACTTTCAATGCCTGATGAGGCAAAGTTTAGACATTATCTTATGACAATTATCCTCCCAAAGTCAAGATTCACATCCTCCCAAGTCTTCAATGTTTGTCTACATTTGTGGGGAAACTGCCAACATTGAAATAATACCTCAAATCTACTGCCTTCATTGAATGCGGAAGACCAATAAAACAGGCATCTATCAACCACCACTGTTCTTAGCTTTATGTCCTTTTCAGAGCGTGGAAAGCAGAAAAGTCGAGATGATTGATGGCAATGAACAGTCAGTCCTTAACCTGAAGTTGGGGCTAGCTTGTGCTTGTACTTGTGCAACATGAAAATTTAACAAACTTTCAGGTTATATAAATGATGTGACAACAATGTTCTTATTTTTCGGTCAAGATGTGGCAACCTTAATGTACGACATGTAAAGACCATTTTACCCTTAAAAACGTTCGAAGGCATAAAATTCAGAAACCAAACTGAGGGACTAAAATAAGAATTGAGTAATAGTACTGTGACTACATGAGTTTCGAACTTCAAATGCGCATGAAAATAATTAAAACATCCATCAGATTTTGTTATTTCTCTCTACAAAATGGTAATTTGCAGATGCTGTGAGGCACGTCTCATTGCATACAGTTTCTCAGCTACACTTCGGTATACTGCAGGGTTTCCATGGTTGCTGATTTCCCCTGAGGTAACCACAGTAAGCTTCTGCATGACACGACCATGGAGGACCAGATAGGCCAGCAAATAGAACTCATTGTGTGTCCCCTTGAAGCCCTTGATCTCCACCTCTCTCAGAGTTCGGATTATGCACGAGTAAACTATCGGGTTTTCGATCCAACCATCATAAGGATTGAGTTCATGAAATGGAGCCTCATCTTCCTTCAAGATATAATTTTGATGACATAAGTTAATTAAAAGACTAATTACTAATTAATTAATGAGTTTGATATACCCACATGGAGAAAAATTGTCCCGAGGCGTATGTCGATGGTGAGAGTCTCCAATAGAGGACAACTAGTTAAGAAAAACTTGATCCCCTTTTGTTCATTGTAATGCATTGCAGTCTTTAAGGTCAAGTTTGTGACGCTCAAACGCGGTCCATAACAATTGGCTCAGGTCCCATGGTAATAGCCTGCAAACAATCAACACATAATAATTAATAAGAACAAATTATAACGACGAAAAATTCGTTATGTAAACCTGAAAATGAAATGGTTATGAATGGTGAAATTGAGTACCTGAAGCGTGTAACTGCAAACAGTCAAAGCCCTCGAAGGGTAAACTTCACACAGGAGGTCATAGAGAAGATAACCACTATCTTCATCACATATGGAAGCAAGACCAAAATCAAGGTCAACTTCTTCCAAGCCTGCAGTTGTGTTCACATCAAATATGGGCACAAAGCCAGCAAACCTCAAATATTTTAGGTTTGGTGCCTCAATTGAAATCCTCTGATAACCCGAACACATGCACCTATCGACAACCAAAGAGGTTAGCTTTAAGTCCTGTCCACAGACGTCAACGCTGTTCATGTTCCAACACTGCTTTAGGTTTAGACTGTCAAGCAGCCCGCAGATAACTAACAGAGCCTTGACAGTTGAAGCCCTAAGTTCAACCCAAGCCAACGAAACGTGTTTAAGGAACCTAAAGTTCTTGAACTCAGACACAACAAAATTGCAGGAAGAAAGAGTTAAAGACTCAAGAACATGATGACTGTAGACCTGGGAAGGCAGATCAAACGACACCGGATGAGCGTTGTCGCCAGGATCAGATAAATCCCAGGTGGGTTCAGAGAAATCAAGCCCCATGTGTTTGACATGGCGAGCAAGAGAAAACTTGAGACAGTTTTCGACGAAGATTTGGGAGTTTCTAGGGTGAGAAAATGTGAGAGAAAACTTATCTATGTTGTCTTCTTGGTAGTTTGCAATCCATTGCTGCGCAAAGTCAATGAAAACTTGTCTCTGAATTTCTCTCCTTGCATCGACGTTCGCAAAGAAATGCTCGTTGAACTCGATGTTTGCGGTTGAACGCCAAAGGTGACGCCAACGGGTGGATAAAACGGAGGTTCTTATGGCTTCTTTGAAGGACAAAAGTGAGATTATGATGAGAAGGAGAGGCTCAGGCAAAGATGAAATCCGGTCCATGTTTGTCTCTGTGTTTGTAGGGTGAGATTGAATTGAAAGAAGTTGCAGGGAAGTTAGTCTGCAAGAGAAGAGAAACGTTTTTTTTTTTTTTTTTTTCGAAAAAGAAGAGAAACGTTTGAAGAATTTTGTTTTTGTATAGGACGAAAAGGAGCGGTTACATACAGGCACAACGTTTCGCTTGTGTTGTGTCACTATGTGCGATTTTTATGTGAAAATAGAAAAAGACAAATAAAGTTATTTCTAGAAAAAGAAAGATATTTCTAGAAAAATTAGATTCTAAAATCTTTTTTCAAATTTTTTGTTACATGTGGCGGAATGCATGACAAGTTGATTTTATCTTAATTACATGTGTACTTGACACCAAAGAAAAATAAGTAACCAATTTTCACGATACATAGAAAAAAAAAGGTATTTAGAATTCTTTTTGGTGTATGTATAATAGCAATATTGTTAAAGATAAACAATTCATTTAACTAATTATTCTACCATATCCGTTTCATCAATTAAATAGAAAAGATATTTAGTTAGGCAACGGTGTGAAAAGAAATCTATAGAAAGCCGTCAAATTAATTAACAAATTTAACTGACTGTATTTGCGCTAAGGCACTAATAGACACATAATACAAAAATCTACATACTTCTTTTGACAGTGATATGATCCGCTAAGGGTAATGCTAGGCTTATCACATTTATATACCATATTGTGTATCATCTCTCTAATGAAGGTAGAGCCCACCAATACAATTGGGCGCACTTCTGTTAGAGAGGTGGTACACAATGCGATAACATTTTCCATATGCCAAACATATGCAAGATCTTTGGCACTCTTGTAATGACCAATAGAAGAGAAATTATATTTGTTTCACGGTAAACATGCAACTTGCAAACTTGGCATGACTCCCTTAATGTCATTTGTAAGTGAATCAATTTTCAAGACGGTCTAATAAGGCATAACACTTCTTCATACTCATACTTGATTTCCACCTAAATTAGGGTAGTTGCTTGTTTCGGTTGGAAGTGATTTATAAATGCCAGCGGCTCAGGTGAGAATATCTTTTTGCGAACCTCTATTTGGGGCTTTATCTCAGCCATTGAAGTGATCTCAACGGCTGAAGAGAAAAAACAAGCTCACAGGAGAATCGGGTACAATGCAGCTCCTCTTTTGCCGCTCACGCCTTTTTATTGTTCATTCCTTGCACCATTTAATTATTTTATGAATAATAACTTTAAACCCCCAAAATCTCACAACACAGATACCAAAAGGTCATAACTCCACCCAAAAACCAGATTAAAGAAAAAACTGTTTTCATTTGTGCAAAATCTCACGACCCAAAATCTCTGAACTTCTCAAATACCCATTTCTCAACTTCTTCGTGATCGAGTGTTGCCTCTAATATCAAAACCCTTTCCAGTCGCCCATTCATTCCATCCTCCGTAATCGAGTGTTGCCTAAGAATCATCAGCGGTTTGTCCAAAATTAGCTGTCCAGACATCTGCATTTCTGAACTTCTCCCAAATCGAATTTTGATCTTTCAAAGAAGCATCAACCAGTTCTGTGGTAAGTGAACTGCAATGAAAGCGAAATTTAAGAACTGTAAGATTATATTCTATCTACCGACCTATTGTAACTCTTCCTCTTATCAATTTTATCGCTAAATGGAGTTTATGGATATGGGTGTGTTTATCGTAGTGTGAATGAGTATCCGTTTGAAGTTTGCTTAGTTCCTGTGAATTTTGGTTTTGCTAGATTAGAAGCAGTCTATCTGTGCCTGAATGTTTAAGCCCTTGTAGTTTGCTTAGTTCCTTTCTTCTTTTGGTCGTTTGTATATACACTCTTGTTTAGTGTTTAGAATGGCATTTCAAATGCCCTCTGACTCTTATTCTTCTTATTGAGATGCTGTTCTTCCTGAAATTGATATCCCCTTTGTTGACATTGTGCTTCCTTTCTCTCTACGTGTGTCGTCCTGTGTGGAAGGATGCTATGTGCATGTTTTTTCCTTTACGTGTTTTTATACTTGCATGTTATTCTTTCCAACTTTGTGCTGAATCACAGAGTTAAAGAAAAATTTCTTCCATTGAAATAGGAGATAAACATGCCCTGTTACATCATGATAAATATAAGAAGAAACTAAGCACTCATAAACCTTTTCCTATCGAGACCCAGAACCTTTTCCTCCACCATTAGTCTCTTAATATGTTGTCTCTTCTTCTTAATCTTAGAACACCCAAAGACCATACATAGGTTGTTTCCCAATCTGTACATGTCTGCTTAGTTGCTCAGAATTCTTCCCAAGCTATGCAATTATGAAATATGTTTGTAATTTGATTTCCAATCAGAGCTTTAGTCATCCAAAGCAATAAGTGTATAGGAGTAGTAGGCTAGGTGGTGTTCCATGACACTTCCACAGCTGACTCGCTTAAGTGCTACTAGGTAAAGCCATCACTACTGCCAGCAAATCTTTGTAATTTTTCTCTCTTTTGATGTTTTTATGCTTCTGACTAAGATAAAGATATAGTATAGTTGTGCGCAGCTCTCCAGTTTTCTTTTTTACTATTGGTTTGTTTCTGAATAAATGTCTAGACCCCAAAGAGTTTTTTGTGTTGGTATAATCTCCTTACCATTAAAGGCCACAAGGTGAACACGAAAGTTGCTCTAGCCTAGGTTTAGGTAATGGTGGGGAAGCTGGATGATACCAGCCTCCAGGCACAATAGGGAACATTATGTTTACTATTGATTGTTGGGGTCTTGTTTTATTCAAATTTAAGTCTAAGCAAAAATGTCTTTGTTTATCCCTTTATCTGGTCAGCAGGTAGTAGTGGTAGATTTTTCTTGAATCAATATTACATAACCATATATTTGCAGTTTTTCACTGGGTATATATGAAGAGATGAGCTTTTTGGTTGCTTACTGGATATTTGATTGTAGTGACCATCAATTTCTGTCATTGTTGGAGTTATGGAATATGTTATTTTGAGTATGAGCTTTGGATTAGTTTAGTAGTAGATCCGGGTGAGAACTAAATAATTAATTTGTGGTCTTATTTCAGCAAATCTTGGGAGCTCATATATCATAAATTAATAGTATTTAACTTTTTGATAAAATAAATGTTATATGTAAGAGTTTTAATGGTTTTGGCTTTTTATGGAAGGAATGGTGCCTGCATTCATGGTGAACTATATCCTTTTCCATGTCATGTGATACAGGGCTTGTACCTGGGGACCTTGATCGGGAATGGAATTGAGAAGTTAGCATCGATATAGGTATGTGTTGATCATATTGTGAGTATTATGGACATGAGTATCCAATTCTGTATCCGAATGTGTTGATAATAATGTGAGTAGTATGTATATGGATATGATTTTTGTATCTGGCCAATAGGTGAGTAGTACCGATATGGGTATCATTTTTGTATCTTGCGAATAACTGAGTAGTATAGAATATAGATTTGGGTATCATATTCTGAATTTGAATATATGGGTATCAATTTTGTATCTTGATAATAGGTGAGTAGTATAGATTTGGGTATCAGATTTTGTATCTGAAGGTGTTGATAATAGTGCCAATAGTATGGATATGGGTATCATTTTTTTTATCTTTCTAATAGGTGAGTAGTATGGATTTGGGTACCAGATTCTGGATCTAAATGTGCAGGTTTCATTTTTTATATCTTGATAATAGGTGAGTAGTATGGATTTGGGTATAATTTTCTATATCTGAATGTGTAGATAATAGTGCGAATGGTATGGATATGTGTATCATTTTTGTATCTGAATGTGTTGATGGATATGGATATCATTTTTATAACTTTCTAATTGGTGAGTAATATGGATTTGGGTAGTAGATTATGTATATGAATCTATTGATAACAGTGAATAGTGTGGATTTATTAATTACTCATGCCTGAAATCTTTGTATCACTTTAAGTTCTCCTTTAGTATTCTAGCATGAAGACAACTATGCTAAGTTCAATGCATAGTGAAGCTGCCATATGTTTTTCCCTATAAAGGTCATTCATAGTGCCATGAATTCATCCTAACTATTGTCTATTTAAATTTTTTTTTTTTTTAGAGAAGCGTTGTTGACTAGCTAAATTATGGGTTGGAAAATATATAGTAGGAAATCAAGGCCCAGCTGTTTAGAGTCCATTTAACCAGTTGTGAGATATTTGTGTATGATTCGAAATTAGATTTGTGCAGAACTCAAACATTGATAAAAGCACTGCAGCCGGTTGCGAAATTGATCCCTATGTTGTTAAAAGAAGCTGGATATGTTGACGGTTGTCCTCTACTAACAACTGAGTGGCCAGTTAATCGAGTAATTGATGCTCCCCAACAAGTTGGTGGGTGAGTAACTTTCCACCTACAAATTTACATATGTTATGTACAAATTGTGGAATGATTCACGGTGTCTTGCTAAGTTTTAGGGGGGACTGCGGGATGTTTGTCATAAAATATTGCGAATTTCTCAACTCCAATGTAGACTTGGTGCAAATTTGTGATGAGGCCGTCCATTTATTCTAGTTAAAGCTTGCTATAGACTTGTTGCAGGGATGCTGCAGCATATAGGAGTTTGATTGTGGGTGATGGAATTATTGAACTGTCTGGGTGGTTTAGTTTTTAATTTTGTTGGTAAGAATTGTTTAGGTACTGGATGAGGATTCGGTTGGGATTACCAAATCCCGTCTGATATGCACTGAGGGTACTTAGTTATTTCTTTTCCTGGGGCTATGCCTCCTTTGTTTACACCCAAAAAAAAAATTTGAAAAACTAAACTTTACCAGCAATGCACTCCATTTTAGCTAACCGCAAATATTTTATTATTTTAAATTCATTACAATTATAATATGAAAAAAATTTAATTTTTTTTTTAAAAGGACCCAAAATGACCTTCTCAGCACCGCAGTGTCGACAGCTCTTTGTTTCAATGTTGGCTGAAGAAGTCGACATTGCCCACAATGAAATGCCTATATTGCACGTCTTGACCATATGTATAAAATACACGGGAAAGAAAAACATAGTTGAAATACAAAACATAAACAAAATAAGAATATAACAGACTTGCACGTGTTCCTTCAAAAAGGGTACTTGTGATCGGGTGATGGTACACGTGTTCATTCACTAGTAACCCCATGCCATAACTGGTTCCCCATGTGTCCCAGTGGTGGCTTTGGGGTTGGTTTCGGTTTCTTTATTCTTTTACAGTTCATAATGGAGACAACGACATGAGGGCTTGATCAACACAACCACGTATAATATTAAACATTAACTTGGGTTTTCAAACGTGCACATGTACAATAATATTTAATACCCACCCCAAGTTATTCTTTCTTGATAGCATAAAAACATAGGGGTGACATTTTATACCGAAAAACCGAAAAATCGCAAAAACCAACCGATAATTTACCGCAATGAAACCGCAATCGCGGTAAACCGAACTGCATTTACGGTATTGAGAACCGAACCGCATTTGCGGTTGCGGTTGCGGTATTTGAAAATAGAAACTTGTGGTTACCGCAAACCGCGAATATAATTTAAATAAAAAAAATTACATTTTATTGTTTAATTGTAGCCGTTAGATTAGATGCGATTAGACCTAAGCCTCTCTTCTCTCCTTATGCGATCTCACTCTCTCAACTCTCTGATTCTCATTTGTCTCTCTCTCTCTCTCTCAACTCTTAAAATTTGCTTCTCTCTCACAAACCCATATCGAACTCATCTCCTCCTCTCTATCTCTCAATCTAAGTTCTGTCTCTTCTCCCTCAACTCAACCTCTACCACGCTCACTCAACTCAAGCTGTCTCTCTGTCTCTCTGCCTCTCTCTCTCTCTCTCTCTTTGTATCTCAAGCTCAACTCAAATGATAGCTTGGGGCATTTGGTTTTGCAGAGGTAAGTTCTGTATTTTCGTATTTGGTTTTGGCGTCATCTTAATCTTAGTGTGTGGAATAGATTGATGATAATGATATAATATTATAATCAATTTGAAAGGCAAAGATTGGAAATTTTTAATCTGATGGGTTTTCTTAATCTGTGAGTCGTGTGACTCTTTGACTGGAATTGGCATCATCTTATTATCAACCCATTCAATCTGGTGGGTTTTCTTAATTACACTTCAACAATCTTTCACTCTACAGATTGAGAATTTTTTTTTGTAAATAACCTTCAAATGTCGCAAGTTCATATTAGTCAAAGATTCTCAACAAATAAGTCAAAAAAGAGGTCGCCTACTACCAGTTTAGTTGCGCTGCTCCAACAGTTTTGAATCTGTTAATGTTAATTCTTGAATCTGTTAATGTTTTGAGCTTGGTTTTGAATCTGTTAATGTTAATTAAATTTTGTTTTTGAATCTGCATGTTAATTAAATTCTGTTTTGAGCTTGGTTTTGAATCTGTTAATGTTAATTAAATTTTGTTTTTGAATCTGCATGTTAATTAAATTCTGTTTTGAGCTTGGTTTTGAATATGTTAATGTTAATTAAATTCTGTTTTTCAATCTGCATGTTAATTAAATTCTGTTTTGAGCTTGGTTTTGAATCTGTTAATGTTAATTAAATTCTGTTTTTGAATCTGCATGTTAATTAAATTCTGTTTTTTTTTCTAGGAACTCATTCATTTGTTGTTGTGTTTTAATTTGATTGAGTTTAATTTGTTATTAATATTCTTTTATGTTGTTGCTTTTGTGTTGTGTTGTGTTATAGATGGAGTTTAGCCACTTTAACACACCTAATGCCTTTAATCCCCAAACACAAACCGATACACCCGAAATACAATCTCCAACTCAAACACAAAATCTCACACGTGAGGGGCTTGTGGTGGGAGATAAGAGGAAAGCCCCAAAATCGATTGTGTGGTTACATTGCACAAAACAAATAAAGAAAGATGGTAATGGGGTAGAGAAGGTTATAGGGGTTTGCAATTATTGCAAATTGGAGATGCCGGCGGACCCTAGAAAAAATGGGACAACGGGTTTAAAAAATCACATAGAGAGGAGATGCAAGCTCTCTCCTCTCTATCAACAAGAAGGTGATGCAAATCAACCTTCTTTGACAACAGAAACAATGGGTAGTGGATTGGTTCCTCACACATTCAATCCAAAAAAATGTGAGTTAAAGGTTGTGAAGTTCATCATTAAGGATGAGCAACCTTTTAGAGTCGTTGAGGGCTCGGGTTTTAAGGAAATGATGAATGAGGTGCAACCTCGTTTCAAGGTACCAAGTAGGAAGAGGGTTGCCGAGGGGGTGTGGGAGTTATTCATAGTTGAAAAGACAAAGATAATAAGCGTGATTGGTGAGCAAAGAGTTAGTATCACAACCGATACTTGGACATCGATCCAAAACATAAATTACATGGTTGTGACGATCCACTTCATGGATAGTGATTGGAACTTGCACAAAAGAATAATTAGCTTCACAAAGATCACTAGTCATAAGGGCATTGACATAGGAAAAACCCTAGATGCATGTTTGATGGATTGGGGCATACATAAAGTGTTCACAATTACCGTTGATAATGCCTCCGCCAATGATGGGGCGGTTGAGTACATGGCACAAAGCCTAAAGGCAATGAACACCTTAATGTTGGATGGGAAGTACTTGCACTTGAGGTGTGCTTGTCACATTCTTAATTTAATTGTTAAGGATGAGTTGAAGGAGCTTAGTGCCTCAATTGAGGGTATAAGAAATTGTGTGAAGTTTATTCACTCTTCTCCGGCGAGGTTGGATAAGTTTAGAGAGTTTGCCATTGCATGTAGGATGGACAAGATGGCAAATGTGCCAATGGATGTGCCTACAAGGTGGAATGCAACCTATAAAATGCTTGAAGGTGCATTCAAATATAGGCAAGTCTTTGAAAAGATGGCATATTCTTGTGAGGTGTTTCTAGCTTACTTTATAGAAGAAGAAAAAGTTAAGAAAGTGATGGTTAAAAGAGTGGGACCTCTAAAAGATGATGATTGGGAGAAGGCATTATCTTTTGTGCATTTTCTCAAAAAAATTTATGATGCTACATTGAAACTTAGTGCAACCAAAACTTGTACATCCCCAATAATTTTCTTAGAATTGGTTGCTTTACAAGTTCAAATAGAAGCTAAAATGAAGGATCCTAGAAATCCTACTATGCAACGGGTAGCATCTTTAATGAAGTTGAAATTTGACAAATATTGGGGGAGCTTTGATGTTGTGAATAAACTTATATTTTTGGGCAATGTGCTAGACCCAAGGATGAAGCTTCAAATGCTCCAAATAAGCTTTGGCAATCTTGGGGCAGATTCTAGAAAGCAAGATGAGATTGTGAAGGAGGTTGTAAAGTGTTTGAATGAATTGTATAATGAGTATAAAGGGGTTGGAGGGGGTGTGAGCCAATTGATGAGGAGGAGATTGATGATGAGGTTGCACAAATTGGTGATGATGTTGATGTCACATTTCAACTAATGCAACAACTTGTGCAAAAGAGGAAGGATGAGCAATCCGTTGAGATATCCAATGAAGTGGATAAGTACTTGACGGATCCTTTTGAGAGCCCCTTGAGCAAACAATTCAATCTCTTGAATTGGTGGAAAGGGAACCAAACAAGATATCCTATTCTTTCACAAATTGCTAAGGATATCTTTGCAATTCCAAGTTCTACGGTTGCTAGTGAAAATGTTTTTAGCCTAGGCAAGAGGATTGTGAATCCTTTTAGAAGTTCTTTGCATCCTAAAATGGTAGAGGCATTAGTGTGTACTAGTGATTGGCTTAGAGCGGATGAATTTTCCTTTTACAAGGAACCAACGGATGATGAGGTTGAATTCTACAAGGAAATGGAATATATGACAACTTGTAAGTAATTAGTTTATTTATGCTCATGTTATTTATGCTTCTTCTTATAATAAAATGTACTAAACTTATGTTGTTTTATTTGTAGATAGCATTGGTGCTCAAACAACACAACGGAGTTCTTCAAATCCACTCACCACCACCAACACTTGAGTTTGTAACATTGGTGCATTGCATTTTCCTTTTAGTTTGTAACTTTAATTAACATTGAATTGGATTTTCTTTTGGGATGTAACTTTAATTCATTTTGCATTGCATTTTCCTTTTGGTTTGTAACTTTAAAGAATTTGGAATTGGAATGCTTAAGAAGTTTAACTTTAATTGGAATACTTGGAATTGAACTTTAATTTTCTTTAGGTTGTGAATGCTTGAAAAGTTGAGGAGATTGTGAATTTATGACACAAAAAGAACTTGCGGTTTTAAACCCCAAATTCACGGTAACCGACCGCATTTTGCGGTTTACCGCAATGTGGTAAACCGCAAAAGCGGTCGGTTTGCGGTTTCAAAAATCACCATATCGCAAATAGTCGGTCGGTTTGCGGTTTGGGCAAAAAGTCGCGGTTACCGAACCGCAACCACCCCTATAAAAACATATATAATATGAGAATGAAATGTCATATTTCCATAATACTTTGTACGAGTAACTCGTAAACCCTAACCCCTAACCTCTAACCCCTACCATGTAAACCATAAACCGTACCATTTGTAATAAATTTTGAAGTTTTAACAAATAGTTAATTGGATGAGATGCCAGCTGGCGACATCTCTTGCTACACGTATCCCCTTTCAAAAAGATATAATCAAATTTTGTTGTAAATACATTAAAAATATTAAAATAAATGGGAAAATACCAACAAAAATATGTATGTATTTCTCAGCACCAATAATTCATATCCCAAGCCAAAAAGGTAGTTTAAATTTTTTAAAAAAAAAATTAAAATTGGGTGTCGATCCCTAAATGTGAATGATGCAAATGAAATACATAAATACACTTTGTAAATCCTAAGCTATTGTTTGTTTGATCACATAAGGACTAGATCAAAAATTGAATGTAATTAATGGGAAAAATACATTGGATGCCAAACCCTAAACCCTAATGTAATTAATGAATAAAATTGTTTGTTTGAGTTATAATTAATTTTTAAAGCAAAAAGAAATAGTTATTTATATGACATGAGACATTATCTTCTACTATGTTGTGTGAAAACAAAATTTTGACTTTATAAAATTTGGAGTAATAATTGGAGCAAGATTTGTTGTAAGGGATGTTCAACATAGTATTATTGTTGGTATAGAAACAAACTTGGATTTGAGAAATTATTTGAATTTTTATATTTCAAAATTATATTTTCAAGATTAAAAGATAAAGGAAACGTGACAAGGAGTTGGTGGGAATTTTTGGCGAATTTTCTGAATTTGGATTAATTTATTATGATTTTTGGAAGTTAAAATATGAAAAATACTAAGAAATGGAAGAGAATGACACATGGCAACATCTCATAGGTGGGTCATAAAAATTTATGACATGTGTCAGGATCGCGTAACGAACGCCATATGTCACTAGAGGTTCATTTTTGTATTTTAAATGTAACAATTTCACAAAAAATGAATAATACTATTACTCTCCCGTACAAGAACTCATGCTCCAATTATTACTTCAAATTTTCCAAAGTAAAAATGTTGTTTTCACACATCATAGTCGAAGATAATGTGACAAGGAGATTTTAGAAATGTTCTGTGCATTTTTCTGAATTTTTTATTCACTTTTTGTCAATTGCTTAAGTTTAAGATACAAAAATAAACCACTAATGACACGTGGCGTTACACAATACTGACACCTTTCAGACACTCTAATGATGCACCAATCTGGTGCTGCCATGTGTCATTTTCTTCCATTTATTAGTATTTTCCAATGCTTGAAGTTCCAAAAATCATAATAAATTCATACAAAATCTGAAAATTTCACCAAAGAATCCCACAAACTTCTTATCACATTTCCTTCATCTTTTAAGCTTTAAAAATATTATTTTGACATATACAAAAATTCAAATAATTTCTCAAAGTTAAGTTTGTTTATATACTAACAATATTACTATTACTCTCCCTTACAACAACTCTTCCTCCCATTATTACTTCAAATTTTCCAAAGTCAAAATTTTATTTTCACACATCATAGTAGAAGATAATGTCACAAGGAGTTTTTAGAAATTTTTGGTACATTTTTTGGATTTTGTATTCATTTTTTGTGAATTTTTTAAGGTAAAGACACAAGAATGAAGCTCTAATGACACATGGCATTACGCGAATCCTGACACTTGTCAGAAACTCTGAAACGCACCTATAAGACGCTGCCATGTGTTATTATATTTAATTTATTACTATTTTACAATGCTTTAACTCCCAAAATTCATAATAAATTCATAAAAATTCACAAAAAAATTACTTCATATTTTAAGCTTTAAATCCATTTCGATATATAAACAAATAAATAATTTGATAGATGCCAGATGGCAGTGGTACGATGGTTAGGTGCAAGGTTTTTACCTTGCCTTTTGCTTTGGCAGAGATGACCACGTTGAATGATTATGTTACATTATATGTTTCAATGCTCACAACTCTTTCAACATATTTCCTTGCCTTTAAGGTTGGAAGTTTTCCCATTTCACTGCAATTTCCTTCCCTTTTGTAGAAGCCCTAATGAATAAGTATTGAAGCCCTAATGAAATCTTTGTGGTGCTTTTATGAAACATATTTTGACAAAAGTCAAAATGACATGTTTGGAACTTTACAAATTATTGAATGTGCTAATATTTTCTTCTATTACCCAAAATGATACACCACTGATGCTCTAGTGAATTCGTTCGGACACTTTTATAAAACTTGTTTTGAGAGAGTGATACTCGTAGAATGGATATAATTTATAAATGATTCACTTCCTCCAATTATTACTTCAAATTTCCATAAATAGTAATTAAGACTTCTTAGTAAAAATAAAATAAAACTTAGGAAGCTTTAGTAAAGCGATGTTGAAGCAATAGTGAATCCTTTTGAAGCGTTTATGAAACATATTTTTGTGGCAAACAAGTGATGTTGCAACATTGTGATTCTGAACACAAGGCAACCAAAGCTTTAAACAAGGGCCTGCACAAATTAAATGAACACAATAAAAATAAAACCAAGCTACTAAAATTCCAATATTAAACCCAAAACAAAACAAAACAGTCCCAATTTAAGAGGAATACTCAATAGTAAATGTAGCAGTACCAAAAATACGTTTAAGCAATTTTTTTTTCTTTCTATATTCGATTACATTATGATTTAGGGCCAGTTTGGCATTACTGTGCTGTGAAAATAATCACTGTCAGATTTGCTGTGAGATAAATCAGCTGTGAAAGAAAGCAGTTTGGCGTTTGGTAAACTTTTTGGCAAAAGTGATGTTGGCACAATAATCAGTTTATGAGTGTTTGGTAAATTTTTATGTAAAAGTGTTGTGAGCTTTGTATAATGACTAAAATAGATATGAATTTGAAATTATTTTTGTTATTTAAGTGTTTGGTGATATTTAAAAAAAAACACCAAGTTCACTTTTATTTTTGCCAAAACATTCTCACTTTCAATTATACAAATTTATCTTTTATTAAATATTTTTGTTGAGAGATACCCTAAAACAATAACATTTTAAAAAAAGTAAAACAGAACCTTCTCTGCACCCTTCTCCCTCCCAGCCTCACCCCGACCCACCCTCCCACAGACAAATCCACCTTGATCTTAAGAATCAACACCCTGAAAAGCTCTCACACAGTCTACAATGTTCAAAGCCAAGATTCAATACAAGGAGAGTATTCTGCCAGACCAGCAGATGTTGATCTTTGATCTCCAGAAGCTCTAGGATGGCCGCACCGTAGCTGACTACAACATCCAAAAATAATCCACTCTCCACCTAGTGCTTTGACTTCATGGCAGATAGAGAGTTATGCCTCTCTTTGGTTGTTGAAGTTTAGGGATGAAAAACCCTTTATTGCTCTATCAAATTATTCAAAGATTTCAATTTGTTGCGTGCAATAATGCTTTGTCAATGAAAATGGGAGGAGTTGGAATGGGTTGCTTTATCAAAATGTTTATTGGAAGATTTTAGGAAGTTAAGAAAGTAAGGTCTGAGAGGTTTTCACTTTTGAAACGTTTGTGAGATGGTCTATGTGGGAAGAAGATGAGTAACGTGCTGGTCTAGAATAAGATGAGGGATATATCATGTAAATTATGAAAGTTAACAAGGATATTATAGGCACTTCATTATAATTCATTAAACACCACCAGTTCCGTGTTTTGCTTTGTGCGAAAGCTGAAACAAAATCAGCCATTGAGGTGCTTTCCAAAATCACGGCCATCGACAACTATTTTCTCCCAAAAGAACTTTATCAGAAATCACTTTTTAACCCAAATAATCATTGTCAAATAGGCACTTAGCATATTACTGGTATCAGTTTCCAACGCCGCAGACAAAGCAACATATGCACAAAAAGCGACATAATGAATATATCAAGAACCGTTCAATAATTTATCAATAACCGGTGAATAATGTATCAATAGTCCACCAATATTGTATTAGTCACCCATCAATAGTTTATCAACAACCCATCACTCCTGTCAATAGTTAATCACTGTCATAGAAAGTTTGAAACAAAAACACAACTAATAATTATGTCTTATTATACAAAAACACCCAAATTAATGTCAGTTGTTTTTTCAATTGAGTACATGTTCACTAGGATGTTGTGGTTCTTGAGAAAGCTAAGACTAGACAAACATCTACCCCTCTAGTAAATACATCATTTTGTTGGTCGACAAAGATGGAAATGATAATATAAAGCAACATACGGCTGATTATCTACCAAATTTCAAGTGCTAAAAAGGCTTTTAATAAGGCATACCTGTAGCAATTGCAATTAGTTCCAATTCTACACCACCAACCCATCTCGCAGCAGGCAAGTTCATGTGCATCAATAGGTGATTTGCTTCATCATCAAACCCCCATTGACAGATGACCAAGGTAGCACCCACATCCTGCATATCAGTGATTATCCGTTAGTAAACCTAGATGGTATAGTAATGAAGAAAAAGTTGCAGCATCCCTTTGTAGAAAGGAAAAACCAAGAAAATATGTCCCGTATGCCCATATGGTAGCCCCAAATGACACAAATGGACAAAACATTAACAATATAATGAGTATTCTCATTAAACCAGAGAAACAATGACCAATATGCATAAGGCTAGGAGATGCCAAACAATCATTATCAATAATTGGAGCCCTATGAAACCTATAGCATAACTCGAAACAGGCCTTACCTACAATGAATATCTTTCCAATGAACTCCACAACACTGTTGTCCTCTATCCAGAGGTATATCCAGCTGCAAACTAGAAGAGAAAACACGAATATATCATAAGGAAAATTAAAATTTCTTTTCTTTAAGAGAAGGAAAATAAAAATCTCTGAAGAGCCCCTTAAGGGACTTATTCCTGTTTATGGTAGGAACTCTAAACCTATTATTTGACAGTTGTAAAACTTTTTCCCCCGACTAACCATTCAGTGAAGCGGAGGGCAAGGCAGGCAAAAAACCCCTCAAGTCTACATCTATAATCCCAAATTTGCCACATACCCGCACACCCAATACCCATTTCACCAAAATTAATGTCTTTACATGAGATTTATTCAAAATACCATATTTTTAAATGTTCAAATTAAGAAAAGGAAGAGGAATGTACCAGATTTCTTAACCAGAGCAAGGAAGGAAGGAGATAACCTCTGCAAGAGACAAGAACCAGAGAAAATAAAGAGAAGAGCTCACTTGTGTTAATCAAGAGGAGACAAGAACCAAAACACAGTCTTAATCATCAAACAAACACATAATAACATAGCCGAGTTGTTCAATCCATTCTGTGCTTTTCTATAGCCCATAAATTATAAATATTGGTACAAAGAGTAGACAACAAGCAGAAACATGGAATGAAAAACAAAACCGCAAGATCATATCCTAATACCCACAAACAAACACAATCAATCATATTCAACCCCAATATAAATCATGCCCACCCAAACAAAAAAATCTAGTTTTTTTTGCCTTTCTTCTAAATAAAACACCTCAAATCTACACATACAACCCCAAATTTTTCACATACCTGCACATCCAAAACCCATTTCCCAAAAAGAAAGCGATATATCCAGATTGGTAGCCAGTCATGATAGTTTTCACGAAAATATTTCAGAAGAGAAGAGTGATGCTTTGTATAGAAATGAAAGCGAGGAAGCCAGTCTATTGATCCGTCTCTGTATATGGGTAGATGGAAAAATAGATGAGAAAAAAGAGACGTATTAGTTCAGGGAGATTGAAAAGTCATCTAGAAAGGTAAAGCTGATAGCTTTAAGTTTTTTAATATAATTTTGGGGCTAAAATATCAACATTCAAGGACATAGTCAACAATGCGGGAAAAAATGGCGCCCACGCGGGAAAGAAATATTTTCCGAAAAAGTTTTGGAGGAGAGAGGAGAGAGAGAGAAAGCAAATTGAGGGTCAGATTCTAGTACAACAGAGTACAACAGATTCACTTAGAATTGCTTTTTATGAGCCATTAGATTAAATCCAACGGTGTTCTCAAAAAGAAGTTTCCACCAGAGAACAGCCCTTTATAAATTATAACAACTCTGGGCCATACTTGGAGCTTTTGGACCTGAGAAGTCCTGTCCATTAGACTTACCAAAGCAAAAAAAAAAAAACTTACCTATTCGTTTTTGTGGTGGCACGTCACAAACTTTGAAAGTATATTTTCTTCCAAATACAACAACATATATACCTAGGACACACAGAGGTACTATATTGTGCTCAACACTATTGTCTACTTCTGCTTTCTTTTTCGTGTTCTACTAATTTTACCCCATGAATAATTACGCTGATTTATTTGAGAGTTTGAAAATTCTATTATTTTATGTACTAGCCCCTGGGTGCCAATTGGTTTTTATTTATTTATTTATTATTTTAGAATTAGATCATAGGTTGTTGTGTTCCATTAAAATAGGACTTATTATTTGATTTTGCTTTTAATTTTTAAAAAAATCAATATAAAAAAGTGTGAATTTACCATATTATCCTCATTTAATTAATAATTTCAACTTTTAATGTTTGTATTAACCAATGACATTTTCTAGTATTTTGAATGTTTTATCATTCTCTACATTTTACTTTATATACGTAGATAATAGTGAAAAAAAAATATTTGTCAAAGAACAAAACACATACATGTGGTCTATTCAAATGGATTCACGTTAATAAAAAGTGGGTCCTATTGTTAATTTTTAACATTTTTTGATGGTAAAGCACAATATGAGATAGAAAACATCGGTCAATAGAGCACCGTAGGTCACTTAAAGTTTCGGGGTCAGGATGTGTAGGCCTCATCATTTGGCCCGCGGGCTCATGGGCCGATGGGGGCCCGCCCGGCCCATTGAAAAAAAGCCTGGTCCGGTCCGTTATGGGCTTTGAGATGGCCCGGCCCGCTTTGGGTTGGGCTGGGCTTGGTCTTGAGTGTTTGAAGCCTGGCCCGGCCCGGCCCGCCCACAAAAGCCCGGCCCGTTAGGCCCGCATACGTATATAATTATGTATAAACAAGAGTTTAGGATTATGATTATATCACTTAAATCACATATATAATTTGTTTCATTTCATTTACTTTTCTTTACTCATTCCTAGTTTTATAATTGGATGATTAGTACATTAATTTAATTTGTGTCAATTATTAATACAACAATTATATATATATAAATAAGATGAACAATATATCATATCACCAAATATAATCATATCACGAAACATAATCGTACCACCAAATATAATAATGCTTTTCTTGAACACATCACCAAACATTTGCATATTTATTCATACAATCCTTTAAATTTTTTTTTTTTTTTTTATACTTATTATTTTTTAAAATTATTTCTTAAAACGTATTATGGTCTAATTATGTAATAACCTCAAAAACAATACTTGGTTTTATTCTTTTTGTAGAAAATCTTATTAAGTTGTGTGACTTTATTAGGTGTTTTATGAATTTGGTTTGATGTGAAAATATTGGAATTAAGTGAGTTTAATCTCAAATTTGGACTAAAATGCCCTTATGATTAAGTTTATGATTTTTTTCGATTGAAGTAGGCCCGTTTTGGCCCGGCCCGGCCCGGCCCGGCCCGATGGGCTTTCTCAAACCCGACTCATGGGTCGGGCTTGGGCTTTGAATTTTCTAAAAAAATCCGGCCCGGCCCGCTATTTTCTCTCTCCTCTTTAAAGCCCGGCCCGGCCCATTGACGAGCCCTAAGTATGTGATTTGATCATAGTTTCGAGGGATACTTATAACAATTAAGCCTTAACCAAATAAAAGAAAAAACTTGTGCTTTTCCCAGGCAGTAGGCGTGTAGACCTAATGATGCCTGTAATGCGTGCAACACGTTGAAAATGCCATGCTTTGGAGGTGACATGAAATGAGGAAATGAGGAGAAACTGAAACTAAATTAATGTGATGGGATATGGGGCAACTTGTAGCTTGACTTTGTGCTGTAGGAGTTTGATGAGCTAGAGGATTGATTGGTGAACTTCATATTCTAGAGATCACTCAGGAGAGAGGAATAATTGAATCATTACAAAAGCAACTTTCTTTTCCAGTCTTTTTTTCTTTCCCCTAAAAAACGGCTTTTGGTGTTGAGAAGTATCCCCAGTACCCATCAATGGAAAATTCAACTTCGTCGAAACTGCTCATTTTTATATAAAATCCAATTCTGTTAAAAAATATTCATTTTTAAATTGTTATTTTTTTATTATAAATAGTTTAAATCATATTATCATTTTTCATAAATGAAAAAATCGAACATATGACATCAGATGCATTTAAACTACGTAAAAGCTCTTCACCAGTCCGTGATCATTTTTCGTGCGCTCAGAGGATATCCGATACATAAATTTATCCATTATTTTAGATCATCTAACTATTCTCCTTAAACGTTTGATAATAAAATCGACAAACATCCACTCCATGATTTGATAGAAAGCACCAATAATTCACCAATGAAAATACAACCAAATAAATAGTTCACATTAGTCATTCATTATTACATCTGCTCATGTATTAGTTGTTGTCCGAATCTTCTACCTTCTAAAAACAAGTGATTCTTGGGTAGGGACTGAGTCCAATAATGAAGGGCCGTTGCCGTATGAGACAGTCCCTATACAAGAATTCTCCTCCAAAACACACTAAACTATTCCTATCACTAGAGGCATACAACAACAGGTTGATCAAGTCATTTGTCATTTAAAGAACCGTGATGAGCAGATTTTGCGAGGCACTTTTGATCATAAGCGCTTGTTTGGCAATATTCCGATAAACTGTCGGGTTTCCGCGATTGCTCATTTCCCTCGAAGTAATCACAGTAAGCTTTTCCATGACACGGCCATAGGTGACCAGATAGCTCAGCACGTAAATCTCATTTGGCGTCCCCTTGAAGCCCTTGATCTCAACCTCTCTCAAAGTATGAGTCACGCACAAGAAAACTACCGGATGGCGGATCCATAGTTCATGAGGATCCAGTCCACTATACGGAGCTTCATATTCCTGAAGAAGATATCAATGTATATATGTAACTTGCAGTTCATTAAAAGGCTACGTACTTCGTAATTAAAATTTAAAAATTACCCACATCATGAAAAATTCTGCCGGGGCCTAATTGGATCTCAAGAGTTTCCAAATGCGGACAGCTATTCAAGAAATATCGGATGCCGACTTGTTCGTAGTCATGCATTGCCGTTTTTAATGTCAGGTGTGTAACGGTAAAAGACGGCTCCATACCAATGAAATCCTCTCCCATGCTAACAACCTGCACGCAAATAATTAATTAGCACGACGTCAAGCTTGTAAATGCATGCAATTTATAACAGATTTTCATGGAGTTTGTTTTTTCTAAATGTGGATGTACAAAATATAAATTGGGACAAGTTTAGCTCTATTTCTAAATATTCAATACTTAGAGAGTCACGGCAGATTAGTGGTGAGTACAGTTCGGTTTTATTCGGTTCAGTCACAATTGATGTAATGTATTAAGTTATAAGAATTAATCTAGTCACAGTATAAACATGAAACGTGATAAAAGAAGTAACTAAAAGATCTTCTAGCGCGACGTTTAGTTTACGAGATAACAACATAATTAACACTAAAGCAGATTAATTACGCTAATCAACATGCATATACGCCTACGGAAATATAAACACCTGATACATTAAAGAACTCAAGACACTTTCCTTTTCTGTTCTCCACCACACACAAAAAGCGCAGCACAAGTGTATGATAAAAGGTCCCAAATAGCCAAACGTTAAAGTGAGATCCAAAGTTGCAGAGGGAAATTGAGTACCTGAAGTATGTAGGTGCAAACAGTCAATGCCCTCGTGGGGAAGACTTCAAAGAAGAGCTGATGGAGACGATCAGCCATGGAACAACTGCACACAGACTCAAGCCCAAAGTCAAGCTCCACCTCATCCAAGCCTCTATTATTTCTGGATATATCAAATATTGGCAGGGTCCCAGTGTACCTCAAGCAACTCAAATTTGGTGCCTCAACTGCAAAGCAAGGATAATAAAACCTGCACTTATAAACCACCAAAGTTTTCAGCTTTAAGCCCCTTCCACGAACACGACGGAAGTTCTCCATGCTCCAACAGTGTTTCAGGCTCAAACTCTCAAGACACCCACAGTTCACAAGCAAAGCCTTGAAAGTGCATGCTCCCACTTCAACCCAACCCAACGAAACTTGTTTAAGCAACCCAAAATTCTTGAACCCAGAAGGATTAAACTTGCAAGAAAACAGAGTCAGAGATTCAAGAACTTGTTCATGGCCATAAACAGAGAGAGGCAAATCATACGACGTCGGATCGGCAGGACCTTCAAAGTCATCTTCATTCCATGTGGGGTCAGAAAAATCAAGCACCAGGTGTTTGACGTTGCGCGCAAGAGAAAAGGTGATGCAATTTTCCACGACCATTTGGGAATTTCTCGGCTGAGAGAGTGCGAGAGAGAATTTGCTTATAGTGGCTTGTTGGTAGTTTGCGATCCAGTGCCGCACAAAATCAAGGAAGACTTGTCTCTGCGCCTCTCTGCTTGCGTCGACGTTGATGAAGAAACGCGCGTTGAAGTCGATGGTTTGGGTGGAACGCCAAAGGTGGCGCCAACGCTTGGAGAGAAGAGAGGTTCTTGCTGCTTCTTTGAAGGGCAAGAAGGAGATTATGGTGACGAGGAGGGGCTCGGGTAAATTTGAGAAGCTGCCCATGTTTGTGTGTGGGATGGGATTGAATCGAGAGAAGTTGCACGGACTGGTTGTAGAAGAAAGAATTGTGGAGGCACAGGCACCGTTTTGGGGGTGGTGGTGGGTTGGCGAAACAGTTCGTGTTTCGTTTTCTTTCATTTTCCTAAACGTGGGGAAGAGGCGGTTACAGGGCACGCAAGCGTTTTTCGTCTTGATAAGGGCACACAACAATTTTCTTTTTGATAAAGGCACACACACAATAAATTGATCGAAAATAACAGGTGTTAATGACAGGTGTCTGTTGATGTGACAATGTTTTTTACTCTCATTGTGATTGTGATTGTCACGTCAACGGTCGTCAACGGCATTAGATTTAGGAGTACGTAGTAGAAAATTAAATGAAAATAACAATAAGATTAAATTATTTGAAATTATACCAATTAGTTTTGATTCACGGCGAGCTTCATTTGGCTCTATTAGTTTGTGAAACTAGCTGACTTGGCAAAGGGAATCTTGTTCAAATTTTGCCAAAACGTTCTTACTTTAAATGCAATAACAAGTGGCATGCTCGTTTTTGCTAGTGGGGATTAATCAAGGTGCGCACAATCTAATCTAGACACCTTACGGTAATTATAAAAAAAATAATAATAATAACAAGCACTTAAACCTAGTTCAAATGAACAAATATTGAGTCGATATATGTGAGAGGACATGATAATGTATATATGCAGTGATCGTGCCATGTGAGAAAGCGTTATATGTGCGCATGCATCATTGTGTGTGTGACAAGCCTAAAAAATAAAGCTAAATGTTAAAGTTGTCCAATCCTAATAGGAAGTTCTATATGGGAAGAAAAGAACGTTAAAAATGAGTCTCATTGACCAAATTAATAGATGACACCGAGAGGTTGTTCATTTCGAAATGACGAAAGTGTGCAATTTGGTTATTTGATTTGGGAAAGTTAATTAACTAATTTAACTAAAACATTCCCTGTAAAAGAAATTAACATCCATATAAGAAACTTATATACAAAAGTGAGTTTTGCATGTTGATTTGTGAGTGTGACCAATGTAAACTGTTAAGATGTTTATGTTTATTAGTGTTTTTTTCTCGTTGACAGTAAAAACCAAAAAAAATAATCTGAGATTTGTATTTATTTTGTTATGAAGATACAACAAAAGAAAAAGTTCACACCAATTAATAATAATTCATATAACATCTGCTCATGTGGTCTTGTTGTATGTATTTAAATAATTATCATCTGCAGATTTGGTGCGGCCGTTCTAGCTAAATCCCGCGCCTTTTCAGCTACCATTCGGTAGTGCTGTGGGTTTCCACGACCGCTCGCTTGGCTTGAAACAATAATAGTAAGCTTTTCCATGACGCGGCCATAGCAGAGCAGATAGCTCACCAGACCGATCTCGTTTGGCGACGCCCTAAAGCCCTTCATCTCAACCTCTCTCAGAGTCTGCGTTACAGACGAGAAAATAATCGTGTTCTGGTTCCACATATGTTCAGGTTTCACTTCAGCACATGGAGCTTCATATTCCGTCTGGAGCCATAACAAAACCAGAATGTATATATGTTAATTAAAGTCTAATTAATTACTAATAATATATATATATATATAAAAAGGGCCTTACATAATTGATAATTCTGGTACGGGCATGGCTGCCTATTTCGATTTTCAGAGTCTCCAGCTGGGGACAGTTTTTCAAGAAGTACTGGATGCCGTGTTGTTCATAGTCATGCATCGTCGTTTTTAGTGTCAACTGTGTAATGCCCAAAGGAGAGCCAATGCCTTCCTCTCCCATTGGAAGAACCTGCAGACAACACAATTGATCATTAGTTAACACCGTCTCAAGCTTCATTAACAAATATGCGATTATTTGTATCATGTTTACTAACCACACATCTGATATAGGTTCTGAATTCTGCATTTATTAGTGGAATACACCCTTTTTAGAGAATTGATAAGCAAAGTAGTCAATTCGATGTGATACAAAATAGTACAAAACCAACCAAACTTAAGATTACAAAAATGTAAGAAAGGTTTTTTTTTTTTGAAGGAAAAAACGATAGTAATTATTAATGAAACATAATGAAGTACAAAGCGGCCTTATGATGCTGAATATAGGTACAATATCTTCAATGACCAAACACAAGTGATTTCATTAATTATATTTTTTGAAAGTGTCAAAACTTATGTACCTGAAGCATGTAGGTGCAAACAGTCAATGCCCTCATGGGGTTGACTTCATCGATGAGTTGACCAAGAAGATCAGACACTGACTCGTTCCCATGAGTCTCATGCCCAAAGTCAAGATCCAACTCATCCAAGCCTCCATTTCTGAGTAAACAAAATTTTGGCAGGGTCCCAGAGTACCTCAAACAACGCAGATTTGGTGCTTCAAATTCAAAGTAAGAACAAATAAACCTGCACTTATAAACCACCAAAGTTTTCAGCATTAATTCCCCTACTCGAACACAGAAGAAGTTGTCCATGTCCCAACAGTGTCTCAGGCTCAAACTCTCAAGACACCCACAGTTGGCCAACAAAGCCTTGGTAGTGCTTTCCTTCATTTCAACCCAACACAACGAAATTTCTTTAAGCACCCCAAAATTCTTGAACTCGGACATATTGAAGTTGCAAGAAGACAGAGTCAAAGATTCGAGAGGATGGTTATAAACAGACAGAGGCAGATCAAACGGCGTCGGATGAGCAATATCGTTGAGATCGTGTACATCCCATGTGGGATCAGAGAAATCAAGCGCTAGGTGTTTGACATGGCGGGCGAGAGCAAATGCGATGCAGTTTTCGACAACCCTTGGGTTATTTTGAGGCAGCGAAAACTTGAGAGAAAGTCTGTCCACGGTGGGTTCTTGGTAGCTTTGAACCCACTGCCGCACAAAATCAATGAACACTTGTCTTTGGACCTCTCTATCGGCATCGACGTTGGCAAAGCAACGTTCGTCGAACTCAATGTTTTTCGACGAACGCCAAACGTGACGCCAACGCTTCGACAGAACAGAGGTTCTTGCCGCTTCTTTGAAAGGCAGGAAGGAGACAATGGCGAAGAGGTGGGACTCGGGCAACACTGAGAAGCGGTCCATGTTTGAGTCTCTGTGGTGGGAAGGAATTGAAGTGAAAGAAGTTGCAGGGTTTTATAGAGGAGGAGGTTGTTATTGGGGGGGTGGGGTTGGCGAAGAGTTGTCTCTCTTTGATTTTTGGAGATGATGGATGGGGGAAGAGCAAATAAGTTAATTATTTCAAGATTAGGAAAAGGGACAATGGTATTAGAAACTGATCCAAAAGTTTTTTGAATTTTACTTTACATGCGGCGGTTGAGAGGAAAAGTTTTTGAGAGGGTGATTACATGTGGTTGTGGACGTGACAATGTTGGTTGATAGAAATAAATGAGAATCTGATTGACATAAAAGTAAATGCTCTGTTGGTATATATACAGAGAGCTTCTATTGAGAGATCCCTCAAATAAATTTATAAAATGATATATGCTATATGGTAACATTACAAAAAAATTTAATATAAGCGGAAGCAAATTTTTTTTTAATTTCAAAAAAGGTGAATGTAAAGTGTATCATGTTTGCATGTCATAATTTTCTGACTAAAAATTAACTTTAAAAATGATCGACTAGCAATTTTCATTTTTGACTTCTATTCATTTGATTAATTAATACGATAAAGAGATATAGTTAAGTAAAAGCACGGGAGAAGAATAATGAAATTAAACTATATGAGGCTCGTAAGTGCGCTTCCCGAGTTGATGATTAACAACAACAACAAAAAACTTCAATTTAGTAGTTTAACTTAGTTAATTGTGTTTTGCGCCAAAACATTGAGATAAACACGTGAAACATGAGTCACGTGCTTATTTGTGAGTCACCAATACAAACCGTGAAGAGTACGCAAGACCATTATCTCTCAAGAGTGTAACATGACATGTATCTTGGTTTTATGCATGAGATGCAACTCCTAGAATGCAACAATGGACATTCGGCAGAGCCACAATTCGACCTATAGTGGCCGTGACCCATCAAAACTTCAGCTTTTCATGTCAGTTCAAATCGGTGTTGCTTGATTCGAACTTTCATGATACCTTATTAATGTATGTGCAAGATAATTTGCGCTGTGTAAAAGTAACATAAACAAATATACACATACGATTTTTAATTTCACTTAACGACCAACTCATCCGTATTATACGGGTTTATGTTATGTGTATGAAAACCGTTTGAAGTGATCGGCTGAGCTCCACCCCCTTCACACGTATGGATCTGGTCATCATGTACATCGTCTCCAATGACAAACATGAACTGTGTACGGTCTAATGGCCCAAGTGTGGATGTGGGGTTTATAAATTGGAAAGGAAATGAGTACAGATCAGAGAAAAAGTAAAATAAATCGTGAAAGAGATATATTTAATTTTAAAATCTATTTGTTTGTCCTATGGGTATTCTACAGATTTTCTTATGATGGTTGACAAAGGGGAATTAGATGATAAACTATTAATTTCATATATTTCCCTATATACATTCTCTATTTTCCTTCTTATCCTACAATGTCATTTCATCTCATGATGATAAGTGTTCATTTTTTTATGATCAATTCTACAAAAAATTACTCAAATAAAAATTATTTTAATTTAGTCGGTGTTTGGCAGGACTGCTCCTTTAAGGATGACATCAAAAATGGAATATTGTGATCACAACACCATGTTGTATAATAAGGAGATATAAAAGGGAAAATCAACTAGCATTCATCTTGCACAAAGAGCGATATTAATGGGGTGTATACAATTGAGAATTCAAAATACTATTTTAGGATAAATAAGTTATGTGGTATTCAATTAAAACTTTTAATTGATCTAAACAAGTCATATGGTATTCTATTAAGACTATTAAGATTTTTAAAAGAAAGTGGCCAAATCTAGTAGTATTCAATCGAGATTTTAAACAAGTAACAAAAAGTTTCGTGGTATTCAAAAACTTGCAAATTTCGAAGGATTTTTTCAAATGTGGGATTGTGTGAGATTTTTTGCATGGAAAATATAAATACCAAACCCTATCTCAAATCTCACCCTAACCCATAAGATTTTTCACATGGGACTTTTTCTCTCTTTCTCTCTACTAGAAAAGATGAACACCCTTTGATATTCACGTTTGAGTTCAAAGGCCCAACGAATTATATAGCCAATGATTTTTTTTCTTTTGTGTTTGAATATATATATGAGGCCCATTAAAGGTTCAAAATAATGCAGATTTTGGGCTGCTTGGGAGCCCCAAAATCCAAGCCCATTTTCTTGAACCCACTAAATGGGGGCTGATTCTATAGTGAGTGGAAACTTAAGAGTGTTAAGTTATAAGGGGTTCACTTTATAGCCATCAGATCAATCTAAGGGCTAGGGAGAATTGAGATAAAGTTTTGCAATCGGGTAGGTGAGGAACCCAAACCCGAATTTAATATCCAGCATTGAAGTTGGTTCGAAAAATTAAAAAAAGAGGCAAGTTCGAAGTTTGAACAGAAAAAACTCATCGCTCGCTCTAAAACCCATAGCTCTAGAAACCGCTAAGCTCTGAGAAAAGGTTGAAGGCAACTGTTAACGACGGTTGAAGGCAAGGCAACGGTTGAACGCAACTCCTTTCTCTAAACCCTTAAAAAGTATTTATTTTGAGTGGAAGGGGCAAAGGCGTGGATTCCGAAAACAGTGAAGAGGCGAAGCGGTGGAAGGGGAAGGAGAGAAGCCGTATTCGTTGGAAGTGAAAGGTTCCATTTGTGGAGCAAAGCCGCACAAAGACCCCGCACAGACACCTTGCGATTGTTCAATAACCAGCATTTGGTGAGTAATTTATGAAATTTGAGTTTAGGGTTAGAGTAAAGGTTTTCCCCAATTTGTACCATCAATGTTGTCGGATTTGGCATCTCTTCCTTGTGCTTCACTTGCATGTTAATTTTTGCTTGTGTATATGTTAAAAAATGAATGAAAATCAAGTCATTAACATGTTAATAACATATCAATAACATGTCAATAATTATATGAATAAGATAATGGTGTTGAATTGGAGGAGATCTTCAAAACCTTCCACATTTGAAGCAGTGCAGAGTGCAGATTATCTCTTTGGCGCTAGAATATGGGTTTATTTTGAAATAAATATTATTTCCCTTGTTGCTAAATTTGCCTGTGAAAAATGAGAACATATAATAATAAAGTCATGAATAAAAGTGCAAAGCATTTGAAATAAAGGTTGATCCATGACCATAATGGCTGACTGAAGAAAAAGCTAGAAAGAAAGAAGGATGTGGCAATGGCTTAGCAAGCAGATAGCAGAGCAGATGTTTTGCTTTGCTTCCTTCCACTATATTTCTTATTTATTTATTTATTTTGTGTTGTGTATGAGATGACAATAATTGTCATGTGTGTGAAGTGCAGAACTTGCCTAGATTGCACTCATACTCACTCATGCATCAACCATTGATTGGAGTTTGGATCCATAAATAAAACACATGCTATTGGTTGTAATTCACAGAATCATTGCATTAACAGGTATTTGCTCAAAATTTGTCATATTGCTTTGATGATGTTAAAGCCTGTGATCAGTAATCCCTATGCGCATGTACTTCATAAAATTTGTAATGTGTCTAGTTGACTAGTTGTGTAAATACCAATATGATTGTGTAAATACGTGGTGGTAGTATATGTGTTGACGTTATTTCATCTTGTATTTTAGGAAATGGGATCCAACGTGCAGCTGGTATGGCCAAAGTTAGAGGCATATGCGTCACGGGTGAACAACTGCTCACATGCAAATTCAAGCCTAACTGCAATTCGAGCGAAGTTGAGTGCGGAACAATTAGAACGATTCAAGACATCATGCTTTGGCCATCTTCTGAATATAGACAAGATTCAGTTTAGCGGGCAGATTGTGCATGGAGTTGTGTTGCGTCGAGTCGCGGGGCAGGGTGTGAAAGACTTGGATGGGCTGAGTTTCTTAATAGGGTGCGACGTTGCTCAGTTTACTCGTCAGGATTTCTGTTTGATCACAGGGCTTCGTTTTGGGGAAGTGCCTGAAGTTTCCAGTGGAGAAAGTGCTGAAATTAGACTTCATAAAAGATATTTTATAGACGAAGGAATTACATGTAATGCTTTAGAAGAAGCATTTATGAGGTGCAAAGAGAGAGATGACGTCTACAAGCTAGCTCTTGTTTACTTTGCTGAGTTAGTGGTTTTGGGAAGGGACAAGCATTTGAACATCAATGTAAACTACCTGACCCTTGTAGAGGACTTGGATGCATTCAACAGGTATCCGTGGGGTTCGGTGTCGTTTGACAAAACCCAAGACAGTCTATTTTCTGCACCAACAAAGTATATGAAAAGCTTTGAAAATGAAGAGGGAAGAGAGAAGGGGAAAAGTAAGGTAACGGGAACAAGCCGGAAAAATGAGAAGGGCAAGAAGCATAAGCATGGTGAAGTGCAAAGGGGTGGGTGGAGTTTTAAAGGTTTCACGTATGCTTTCCAGGTACATGGTAATAATGTTCATGTCAGTTATGCTTTGTGAACTTTAAAACTTAAATAATGACTTTTGTCCTGTGAATTGTGTAGATTTGGGTATATGAATTAATTCCTAGAATGGCGGACCTGAATTACTGCAAGGTTGTTGATCCAACAGCTGTCCCGCGTATTTTGCGATGGAGAACGACTACGTCTATGCCCGAGATGAGGAAGTTGAACAATTATTTTTTCCAGAGCAAAGAGGTTTGGTTTGCAGCCCTTGAAACTGTTTATAAGATTCAATGAAATTATTAAGTAGAATGATTGAATATGAATATTGTCTGTATTCTGAAATAGTTAGTTCAGTGCGGGCGCTACGTCCGAGTGAAGAGGAAATGAGACAATCATATTGGAGTTGGCCACAGGATCGCCCTGCTGTTGTTCTCGGCAGAGTCAATTCCTTCTTCATGTGCTGATCTTGATGAGTTGAACAAGCTGGTAAGCTTGTTGAGGTCCGAGTTGTTTCAAGTAAAGCGGGAAAATGACGTCCTTGAGTTAAAGGTCATACGGATGGAAAAACTTTTGGACCACTGTTTAGGTCCTCAGCTTGAGCAGGAAGTAAGGAGGGACCTAGCTTTACTGAAAGAGAGGACGAATCGTTGTGCCTTGTCACATCTATATAGGGGATCTGACGAAATGGATGACAGTGAATGGGATGAAGGGCCAAGTAACAGATATGAGGGAGAGGAAAAGGACGAGGAGGGGATTGAAGGGGGTGAAGTGCAAAGAAAACCAAGTGAGGTAGAGGAAGCGCAAAGGGAAAGAAGTGAGGGAGAGCAAGTGAAAATAAAAAGCAGCAAGGGAGAGGAAGCGCAAAGAAAGAGCAGTGAGGGAGAGCAAGTGAAAAGAAAAAGTAATGAGGGAGAGGAACTGCAAAGAAAGAGCAGTGAGGGAGAGGAAGTGAAAAGAAAAGGCAATGAGGGAGAGGAACTGCAAAGAAAGAGCAGTGAGGGAGAGGAAGTGAAAAGAAAAAATAGTGAGGGAGAGGAACTGCAAAGAAAAAGCAGTGACGGAGGGATTTGCAAAGAAAAAGCAGTGATGGAGAGGATCCGCAAACAAAAAGAAAGGAGGGCAAGGAAGTGAAAAGAAAAAAAAGTGAGGAAAAGGAAGTGCAAATAAAGGAACGTGAGGAAGAGGATGATGAAGTTATTTTGGTTTGTGATGACATTGGCGAGAGCACGGCGGGGGCAACTGTTGAGTTTACTATCGGGGATATTGATTTGGATCAACCTACAGCTGTGCTATCTGAGTTGAACGTTTGGTTGAATGATAAAGGTAAAGCTGTGGAACAAGGGGTCCAATTACGAAAGAGGAAGAGGATTATTCCTATGTGGAAGATCATTGAAGCTATTGAATTGGTGAAAAAAACTGTGCCAGACAACCCCGACTTCAGATGGTAGACCCAATGAAGGCGATTCCGCATGATGATATGGTGAAATTGCTAAAACTTTGTTGGGAATGGCGCCATAACCCAAAGTAAGTCCCTTGTTTTTTGAGATAGAAGGCATTAGTGTATATATTTTTTAATTGTTGTGATCTAAAACTTTGTTATATTCACAGTTTAGTGATGCAATTTGGCCACGTGGAAGCTGAGATTGAATTCTTCGCTTCCCTCGTAAAAGCTGACGGTTGGCTGGCAGGAGATGTAAGTTTAATTAATTATGCATTTGTTTTAATGTACGTAGATTATGAGATTGACCAGAAAAACATGTGCAGCACATTGATTTGGGGTTGTATCTCATCCGGAAGCGACAACAAGATTTGGAGGTTGTACAAATATCGAACTGGACAACGACCGATGTATTTTTCATGGTATGTCATAGGGCTTGACCAAGTGCAGTTCATAATTACAAATTATCCATACTTGCTTTGTGGAGGTGTTTAACCATTGATTGTTTTCTATTTCACAGAATCACATCCATACTTGCTTTGCGGATAATAAAAGAAAAAAAGAGCAGGCTGGGTGGAAAATTAGAAACAGTTTAGTGAACGTTGTAAATGGAAAGGTTCCGGCGTGTGGGGTGGATTGGCAGAACGTGTATAAGGTGTATGCCCCTTGTATGTTGACGAAGCATAAGCATTGGGTGGCTCTAATGATTGATCTGGTTAAGTGTGAAATAAAAGTATACGATTCAATGGTTTCACTTATTCCAGATGAGATGTTAAAGGAAGAACTCGCCCCGCTTTCAATTACGATTCCAAATCTTCTCAACTCCATCGACTTTTACGAAGAAGGTGTTTACGCAAACGACTTGCAGCAGAGATTGGTGGTGTCCATGGCCAATAGAACGTGTGGATGTTCCACAACAATCTAATCAGTGAGCACAACTTTTTCTTTAATTTTATTACTTGAAATTGTCAATTACGTTACAATGTCATTACTTGAATTGATCGAGTTCTTGATTTGCTTCAGAGGTGATTGTGGCATGTTCGTGTTGAAGTACATTGAGCTTTTGAGTGCTGAGATTCCGTTAGCTACTTGCACCTCGCAGAACATGCCCTTTTTCCGGTTGAAGTTGGCTGCAGAGATATTACGGGGAGATGCTTACATGCCATGATAGTGGTTGAAATGGGTTCAGGTACGGATGATGATTAAATTGGTTTTGGAAATCTCCAATTTGAAAGTCATGTAAATACACAATACAGATCCACGGCTCCTTTTCGAATTCTACCTCTGCTCCTCAATTCTTCTTCGTCTTTCTCAATCTTAGTGTATTTTTGTACTTAATTTTAAGTTTAAGTTATTGGACAACAATTAGAACCAAATTTATAGCGGATGCATGCTTTCATTTTGATTAGTGTGATACTACACTACGTTTATTCTCATATTATGCTAAATGTATATAGTAGCTGGATGCAGAGCATAGACAGAAAAATGAAGAATCTGAAATGGAGATGCAGAGGCTTAGTGAGGAGAAAATTAAATGGATCTGTAAATCTAGTGCACGTGGGCAAATGTAAATGGATAGGCATATGCGTTTTTGAAGTTAGGCACATGCCATTCCCATAAATAGAATGTGCATCTGGAGTGTAAAGTTTTTTTGGATTTAATGAAACAAACATCTCTGTAATATTGCCCTAACTCCTTCACGACATTTACATAACCTTAACCAAACTGCATTGAATTGGGATTGGAAGACTGCATATGTGAACAATGACTGATGGCTTTTTAAAGTGTATTACATTATTGCAAAGTAATATGTCATGATTTATCCAAGCCACCATTCCAAATATCAGATCCCAATCTTTAAGCCGTTCACCATGCCTTAACTTAATCGCAATGAGTTGCGTGTGTATTGATTGTAATTCTGTAAGGGAAATAGGCGGCTATGCCCTCGCCTCCAATGTTTTATTCAACCATGCCCTGTTTATTGAAACACATGCGATATACATGCACTAAACCTTCAGTAAACATTCAGTAAACCGTCAATAAACCTCAATACAACTTCAATAAACATTTCCCATCTGCAATGCTATAAAAACTTCCTATTGGTTCCGTACCGCCCATCGGGTTTGAATCCCTCTTTCCTTTATAATCGGTTAATAAATTCGTTGATTTTCTTTATTTTATTGGTCTTGGGCAGCTCAGTAGCATAAAAGTAATGTATATTGGTGCATCTATATTGCTTGTCTATTGCGTGCATAGCGTACATTTATTGCGTGTGTCTTGATTGTTTATTGCTTACGAAGGAAATAAACAACAATACACAGGCAACAGACAAGCAATATACACGCAATAGACATGCAATCTATACGCAATAGACATGTAATATACATCAGTCCCTAATTTCACCATCCATAAGGGAGTCATATCGATTAGGAAATTCTACTTAATAGTTGTTCTTCCTACTAATAAACAATTAATAAACCTTCAATAAACATTCAATATCAGACAATAACATGCGAAATACATGCAGTACACAATCAATAAACCTTCAATAAACATCCAATATCCGATAAATAACATGCGATACACATGCAGTAAACAATCAATAAACATTCAATAAACATCCAATATCCGATAAATAACATGCGATACACATGCAATAAACACTCAATAAACCTTCAATAAACATCCAATATCCGATAAATAACATGCGATACACATGCAGTACACAATCAATAAACCTTCAATAAACATCCAATATCCGATAAATAACATGTGATACACATGCAGTACACAATCAATAAACCTTCAATAAACATCCAATATCCGATAAATAACATGCGATACACATGCAGTAAACAATCAATAAACCTTCAATATACATCCAATATCCGAGCAATAACATGCGATATACATATAGTAAACAATCAATAAACCTTCAATAAACATCCAATATCCGCGCTCTAACATGCGATAAACATGCAGTAAACAATCAATAAACTTTTAGTATATGCCAATAAACAATCTACCTATTTCAAGAACAATAATTTAAACTCAATGCCAATCCACCTATTTCAAGAACAAATATTACAAAATGGATTTGAAAACTCATTGGTGGTGCGTGCAACATGTCTTTTTGGGGAGAACTTTTACAATCCTTGAAACTGTGCACTTAATTGGTCATTAAAAGAACAAATAATATTAAAATTGATAAAAGTAATAAAACTAATACCAAGTCCTTAATGGACTTCAGGATATTCAGCACCGTAGCATCATACGTGTCATCTGGCTGTTCTGCTTCAGCGGAAGTTACATCAACCCATTCAAATCCATTGCAACTGGTGGCTCCCTAATTGCAGGCATCATATATGCAAAATAATTGTGTCAGAGTTATGCCAAAGTTTTTCTCACCCACATACATATTCTGGAAATGAAAACTTACATAGGAGGTTAGGCACTTCCAAAATGGCTTCCCTCGATTTTTCTCTGATTTTGAAACCCGAAGCACCATTGCAGCTCCACAGGACGGACACCTCTTTGCTTGAGCAGGAGATGAAGACGAAGACATGTTGAATCTTCTCACTTGTACCTTTTCTCACTCAGATCTTCTCACTCAAACCTCTTCGGACTCATACCTTCTCACTCAGATCTTCTCACTCAAACCTCTTAGGACTCAGAGCTCTCTCATCTATGCCCAAATGCGATTATATCCTCTTTTCTGTCCGTGGGTGGGTTGGGCATGCTTTCGACACATGTACCGTCAGATATGGGGCACCGTTACCCCATAAACCAATATAATATTTAACTACCAAAATCCAATATGAAAATTGAGGGAAAACTACCCTAAACCCTATATTATTTTCATTATATTTCATTAAACCAACTAGTTGGATAAACATTCATCACATTTTAATAACATTACTACTGTATTTCGGCGTGGGAAAATGAAAAGTTATGTGATGGGACGTTCTGTGACTAGTCAGGAATCCGTCACATTTGTTTCATTGACATAAAAAGGGCGGGAAAATCCTAAAAATGGCTATGCATATAGGTTCTTAATTCACTTTTTGACTGCTACTTCGCATTTCGATGACATTTTCCTTCTCTTATGTTTTTCTGTAGTTTTAGGGTGTTGGTTCAGTTTCTTTAAAAAGGGTCAAGTGAGAAAAACCTCAAGTGGAAACACATTTTCCAAACGGTACAACAAACACACCCTATAACAGAACCAAACCCCATCTATTCTCATTTCTCCCCTCTTCCACTCCTCAAATCGTTCCATTCCAAAAAAATAGAAACACATGAATTCCAAATATTTCACTACAGTCGGAGGAAAGAGAAGGAAACATATCCACTTGGAGATGCCCCAAGCCTTCATCCCGGAGTTGGCTTGGTTTAAAGTGATGTTATACGTGGCAACCCAATCTTCGGAAGATCTCTTCCGTATGGCATCTGTGTGCCCATTATTCCGGACGTTGGCAAACACTCCACAAGTGTGGAACACCATTTCAATGGCTAAGTATCCAGACCATCCTAGCTGGTACCATGATAATCCTGCGGTCCAGCTTTTCTTGCAACAATGCAGAGCTTGCGAGAACCCTGAGTCGATATTTAGAGAGGCGTTCGAAGTGTTTTTCATGCAGGGTAACGTGGAAGCGTTGTATGGGATGTGCATCGCAGCCACGGCAGGCCATATGGAAGCGGCATATATAGTTGGACTTCTTGGCATGTCTGAAATTGGTCAGTCAAAAGAGGATGCATTAGAATTTTTGTGTTCTTTGAATCAACGTAACAACATTGATATGAAAGGAACCAGGGATGCTTTGAGACGAAGATTAAGCCGAGTTTGGAATGTTGGAAGACATATCGTAGATATGTTTTACTATGGGAAGATTAAGTTCAATCATTGCAGCGCTTGTAACAACAACGAATGGTGTTTTGTTATTGAAGGCTGGCCTCCTGAAGCAAAGATAAATCCTTCGTTCTGGACTTGTTGCAATCGATGCAAATGGCACCGTGAGAGTGTTTTTTGGTTCAAGGTAATGCGTGTGTATGTTGTGCCAGGGAATCCATACCCTTATAATTAGTTGTAGTATGTTTTTAAGGTTTTTATGCTTTCTGGACTTGCTTCTCTTCAGTTCTACGTTGGCTGGCTACGTTGGCCAAATGTTGGGTTTTAATGTATTTTGTCTGGTGTTTGTGCAGTCATAAACCGTTTTATATATAAATCTATGTATATATATTTGTATACATGAATGCTTACTGACATCATAGATGTGTAATATGACATTTTACTGACATAGATATTTTGGCCAACTACAATCTTAATATTTGGTAAACGAAAAGGCGTGCATGGAGTGAGCTGTCTGTTCACCAGTGCTTGGAAAAGACATTTTCCCACTTATCATATCCTAAACTAATTTTTTTCTGATGCCATACAATGGTTGACATGTATTTTTTTCATTTACTTTTTCAAAACATCCCTTAACCCTAATAAAAATTAGAAGTTAATAAATTGAAGAAGAGAGAAACTAATTGGCACCTGAAATGGTCTTTTCGCATAACAAAATTAGAAAAAAAAAAAATTTAGGGTCAATAAAATTAATAAATATAGAAGGTAAAAAGTCATATAATAATAATTTAGGGTAAAGAACAATATCATAATAATTTAGCGTCACCACGAAACGGGGAATTCAGGAAGAAAGATGAAGCCTCAATGAATTCGTAGCAATTTTCCGAAGTTTTTTTTTATCATTTTTGTGTATTTAGTTATGAATTTTGTAAGGCAAAACAATAAAATAAGAATTTAGGGTAAAAAGCAAGAATGTTTGGTTGCAACTGACGTACACTTGTGCAAGTGGTGAAAGGTATGCACTGAGATCGCGCCATGTGTCCACTTGCGATTATTTGGGGTTTTTTAGTGCAAACAACTTGAACAAATTGTAATAAATAGTCGGAAAATCGTAAAAATGCCCCGAAAATTACTCCGGCCTCCTTGTGACGTTATAAAACTAGATGAACCTATAAAGCATCCATTTCGCAATGAAAAAATCCAAATTGTTTTAGAGAACTGACTTTCCTCTTAACCCTAAGTATATATGTTTGTTTACTTTAACAAGTATATTTCCTTAATATTCGTTAAATAATTTGTAATAAGACAAGAAATAGTTTCCTTTCAAATATAAGGATGTAACATAATCTGTTTTTGTTTTGTTATAATAATGTACATATATAATAATTGCACACTGCTTTGAAGCCATCATTGCAACTGCGCCTAGAGCTTTGAACACGTCATAGGTATTCAATAAGTCGTCCATATGCAACTGCATCTAGAGTTATAAACCGTCACAGGTATTCAATAAGTAGTCCATCGGAATCAGGACAAAAAATCCATCATGTCCAATCACATAAAATAATGCCATACTTTTTTGAAAAACCTCACACCACTCAAGCAATTTTAAAATATTAGTGAATATTTGTCCTAGTCTATATAAGTGATTATATATTCACTCTGCATTTTTTCACAGTATATGTTAACTTTGAGGGATTCCACAAACATATAATATAAAGGAAGAAAACAATAGTAGGAGATGAAACAGTACAAAAAAACAATAACATAACCTTGTCACAAATGCTTTTCCATAAACCTTGCCCTAACATATAATAAATAAAGGCAACATTGCATATGATGCAACCATGTCCAAATCTGATACTTGATCACACAAAAATGGACATGGCAGCAACATATGACTGAAGTAGATGGCCACGTTGCATCACGTGTTCTCATCATTAAAGACATCAAAATGTGAAGGTTGAAATCTTCCATAATAGTAAGCATCAAAATAGGTTTGAAGCAGAGTTGAACGAAAATTCCAATTCCACTGATTTGCCTCTGCTCAAACACGATAACCAAAATGGTTACTTCCCTTGGTGAGTATATTTGTTAACGTCGGAAAAGGTAATAGATGACCAATCAAACCCGGGTACGACGAGTTTTGCATAGGACCGGAAGTAGTCGAATCCAGCTTGCATCACACGCCTCTTTGACTCCACTGCATTAGATGAGTTCTTGTATTTTTGAATAGCTACACTCCGAAGTCGTTTGTGTCTACGCTTCATGCGCTGCAACTTCGCCCTATCCAAATTGGCCTGCCTTTTGTCATCTTCAATTTGGCCTTCAACAAATTCCAAACGTGCCCTTGCCCTTTGGATTTCATCACCATGTTGAAGATGCCTCTCCTTCCAGAATCCAAGAACCCTTTCAGACACAAAACTTCCAACAAAATGGTCATTCTGTCTAGGAATGTGACACTGCTTGTCTGGTGACTCACTCGCGTGTCGAAGGCGGTCTTTGTTTGGAGGGGTGTTTATTATGCTGACATCAAACTTGGTTAGTAAATCCATTCTATGGAGGGAGAGAGTTTCTGTGGAGGAGAGAGTTTCAGTCGATGGAGAGAGCTTCGGTGGAGGAGTCAGTTTTTCATGGAGGGAGAGTTTCTATGAAGGATGTGATAGTAATACCAATAAAAAGGTTCCCGCCAAAAAATATATGGTTGACAATGTATAAATTAATTTTTTGTCTGATACAATCTAAGTTTAATCCTAACCACTGTGGTTGGGTTCACTAACTAGATGTCACTTCCATTGAGTTGCTTTCAGCCACTGACAGTGGTGTAATGAGGTTGACATGCTTGAAAAACAAAACCTGACACCTCTTTTTAAAAATTGAAATAAAGTACATATGTTGACTACACGCAAGCTTTGGTATGTTGGTCTATAAAGCTATGTCCCCTTCCTCAAACGAAATTGCATAAGCAATCCTCATCCTCTAAAAACAAATAGGATTATTCAAGCATGTCATCCTCTTCAGGCGCCAACAACACAGTTCGAATATGAAAAGTTGGAGCTGCAGGCTCCATTTCCACGTTGTACTCGCCGACCCTTCGATTTTCAACATCATTTGGGAGTGAGGGGACTCCGATGATCCATTAGAGGCAATACATGCAGTCAGTAGCAAGCTAGATTATAATTCCAGACTGATCAATTCGTGGCACAAGAAATGTGTTGAAGACGAGGCCATTCTGGCTGATCTTAACATTAGAGTTAACAAAGCATTCTCCCAAAAGAACAAGTACTTGAAGTTGAGTCATACAAGGAAGTTGAAAGCAGAGGAGTTGGATACAGTAATGAATGATGAAATTAAAGGTTGTTTGATGAACCATATGCGATGCGAAGAGCACCATAGTGAACTGGAGATGGCATTCAACGAAGGATTCGAAAATTTCCGAGCATTTGCGGCAACTACTCATACAAGTTATAATTGGGACTATGTATCCCCTGATGCTGTGAGAGAGATACTAGACGATGGTGGTGACATGAGTGAGCATAAGCACGTCAAAGCTGCTCTCGGAAGAAGCCGACCAATACGACTGACTAATTGCGGCTACGGCTGTTTAGTTGGTTGGGGTGATCGTGGTATTGCTAACAGGGACCAAATAATATGCTTTGCAATGTAAAACTATCTTATGGGACCATTATGTCAGTCGTCAGGAATTCGTCAATTTTGTATGAATGAATGAAATGTTTGGATGCAGTAAATTAAGCTATACAAATAATGGGTTATTCATGGACTTTTTTATGATGTTATACAATACTTGGAATGTAATTTGTTCTTTTTATTTTTCAAAACATCCCTTCACCCTTATAAAGGAAAAAAAAATTAACAAATTGAAGAAGAGAGAAACTGATTAACACCAGAAATGGTCTATTCTCACTCAAAATAACAATAAAAATAATAATTTCGAGTAAATATAATTAACAAATGTAGAGGCTAAAAAGTAATATAATAATAATGTAGGGTAAATAATAATAAAATACTAATATAGCGTAACCATGAAAAAGGGAATTCAGTGAAGGAAGATGAAGTGTCAATGAGTTCGATCAATTTTTGAAACATTTTTATCATTTTTGTGTATTTAGTTATGAATTTCATAAGAAAAAACAATAAAATAACAATTTAGGGTAAAAACCAAGGATGTGGCCATGTGTATTGACGTACACTTGTGCAAGTGGTGAAAGGTGATGCGCTCAGATCGCGCCAGGTGTCAGCTTCCGATTATTTTGGCTTTTTTTAGTGCAAAAATCTTGAAAAAAGTTAAATAAATAGTAGGAAAATAGGAAAAATGCCCCGAAAATTACTCCGGCCTCCTTGTGACGTTATACAACTGGGGGAAGCTAGAAATCATCAATTTCATAAAGAAAAAATTTGGATGCCTTTAGATAACTCACTTTCCTCTTAACCCTAGCTATATATGTTGTTAACTTTAACCTAGATAACCTACATCAACAAGCATCTCCCGTGAATGCTCGAAATTGTCTTTTAAAATGAATAACCATGAAACGGGGAATTCAGTAAGGAAGATGAAGTGTCAATGAGTTCGTATCAATTTTCGGAACATTTTTATCATTTTTGTGTATTTAGTTATGAATTTCATAAGAAAAAACAATAAAATAACAATTTAGGGTAAAAACCAAGGATGTGGCCATGTGTATTGACGTACACTTGTGCAAGTGGTGAAAGGTGATGCGCTCAGATCGCGCCAGGTGTCAGCTTCCGATTATTTTGGCTTTTTTTAGTGCAAAAATCTTGAAAAAAGTTAAATAAATAGTAGGAAAATTGGAAAAATGCCCCGAAAATTACTCCGGCCTCCTTGTGACGTTATACAACTGGGGGAAGCAAGAAATCATCAATTTCATAAAGAAAAAATTTTGAATGCCTTTAGATAACTCACTTTCCTCTTAACCCTAGCTATATATGTTGTTAACTTTAACCTAGATAACCTACATCAACAAGCATCTCCCGTGAATGCTCGAAATTGTCTTTTAAACTGAATAACCATGATACGGGGAATTCAGTAAGGAAGATGAAGTGTCAATGAGTTCGTATCAATTTTCGGAACATTTTTATCATTTTTGTGTATTTAGTTATGAATTTCATAAGAAAAAACAATAAAATAACAATTTAGGGTAAAAACCAAGGATGTGGCCATGTGTATTGACGTACACTTGTGCAAGTGGTGAAAGGTGATGCGCTCAGAATCGCGCCAGGTGTCAGCTTCCGATTATTTTGGCTTTTTTTAGTGCAAAAATCTTGAAAAAAGTTAAATAAATAGTAGGAAAATTGGAAAAATGCCCCGAAAATTACTCCAACCTCCTTGTGACGTTATACAACTGGGGGAAGCTAGAAATCATCAATTTCATAAAGAAAAAATTTGAATGCCTTTAGATAACTCACTTTCCTCTTAACCCTAGCTATATATTTTGCAACAACCAACATCACAAGTATATTTCCCTAATATTAATTATCTAGGTTTTAATAATACAATAATTAGTTTCCTTTCATGTAAAAGGCTGTAAACGTATCTGTTTTGTTATAATAATCCACATATATAATAATTGGACAATGCTCTGAAGCCATCATGGGTGCGTGCATCTAGATCTTTGAACACGTCAACGCTATTCAATAAGTTGTCAATATGGCTCCGTCTCGGGTTCGTAGTAAATATCTCTATCATGTCAAATCACATCGTTCGATGGCCTACTTTTTCTGAAATACCTGACACCAGTCAAGTAATTTTGAAATAGTACCTGAATATTTGTCCTAGTCTATATGAGTGATTAGAAATTCACACAATATTTTATTTTTCACAGTATATGTTGCTTTGAGGGATTCCCTAAACATATAATATAAAGAAAGATAGAAAAAGTAGGACATGAAACAGTACAAACAACAACATAAAACTGGGAAAAATTAGAAGTATATTTCCTTAATGTTCATTATCTAATTTATAATAACACAAGTATTACTTTCATTTGCTTCATATATAATTATTGGGACTATGTATTGCAATTCCTTGTGTCTAACATTGTATTTTGCAAAAACTGAAATATTATTCAATATGTCGTCAATATCACCACGCGTTGGGAATTCAGTAAAGTCGCATTATCATGTCCCTTCACATTAAACAGATGGCGTACTTGTTCTCAAAAAATTGACACGTCAGTCATAAGTAACACTCTCCTAATTCACAATAACATGTCAATGTGCTATACATTCTTTGGTGAATGATTTATGGGTTATTTATATAACAAAATATTACAAATATTGCTGAATATTTATTTCGTATATATGAGTGGGGACACGAGTGACCATAAGCACGTGCAAGCTGCTCGGAAAAAGCTGACCCATACGACCGAGTGAATATGGCTACCATTGTTCAGTTGGTTGGGGTGATTGTGATATTGCTAAGAGGGAGCACATAAAATGCTTTGCAATGTAATTTTCTTGTGTGTGTGAAATTACGAGTAGTTGAAATGTTGGTGTACACTTTAATATTCTCCAAGCATTCGAAATGTGATTAGCTGCAATGTACTTATCATGCATAGAAGATGTTGTATTGTAGTTTGTATTTTACACGCTGATTTCTAATCATTGTGTTCCAACATAGTGCAAATTTCAAGTATCCTTCAGGTACGAATGTTTACAAAATCGTGCACCAATATTGCTTCATAGTCAAGGTCAGATCTTAATAACCAGTCAAGCACTAGAACATAACATTAGCAAAAATTGGTTGCTGCTGTAAATGATTAGTGTTGCTGGAAATCATTACTGCGATGGAAACAACAGCTCCCTGCTGGAAATGATACATTAGCCTGTGATATAATCAATGAATCTGTGTCACTCGTTCATAATTCAGCATAAACTACCCATTGTACATGGTAAAAGTCATTGCTTCTTCACAAAACTCAAAATATGATACTTTATCAAATGTCTATGAAAATTTCCAAATAGGGAGAAGACATGTAAAATTAACATGTGCCCAAATTTCATGCAAGAAGTAAACCAACCAAATTTCCATTTCAATTAGCAGTGGACAAAGTAAGAGCTTATCAGTGGACATGAACAAACAAATAAAATAAGACTGCATATAGAAAACTTAACCTGATCATTAGCCTTCATAACAACCGGCCTTTGTATAATACAAACATAAATCATTCGGTAGGTCCGTGCATCCTGTAAAATTCGTCGAATAATGGGTCACTGAGATCTATTGGAGTTGATTCCTCATTGTTCGACGGTGATGTCCTGCATAAACACCAAACACAAGCACATAAAAAATTTAACTATTCAAATTTTAGGTGTTATTATAAATTATTTTAACATCTTACGTGTGTTCAAATTTCTTGGGCATTGTCTTCTATCATGACCAATGTCTCCACACTCCCGGACAGTGTCGAATCCCTCGCTTCATTGGCTTTTCCTTTGCTCCCGTTACTTGTTTCCACCTTCCTTTGCACCTTACTCTCTTAGGGTCTTTCATATATTGTGTTTGAGAGCTGGACCCTCCAACTTCGTTATTACTTGGTTCATCCTTCAACAACTTCAACTTCACCCGCAAACTTTTTAGAGTCTCTGACACTAGCTCACATCCTTCTTCACACATTAATGCATCCTCAACCACATCTGAAGCAAGTCGGGACATTGTACTCCGCTTTATTAAAAGACCAGGATCTCCAGAGTCTTTAATTTCGTTGCCATTTGCATCTACACACCAATCCAGCTTTGGCAGTTTTCTTCCACCTTTTCAAAATATATTTATCGGGCATATATTCAATCTGGTCCCTTCTGAACAATGCTAGGATGTGCTTGCAAATAATCCCAACAAAGTCAAATTTTTTGCAGCTACACGATGCGTGGTCAGAATCTTTGACATATACGACTTCTGCCACTCTTGTTTGCCAATTTTTCCTTTCGCTCACATTAAAGACAACTTTAGAAGCATCCTCTGTTTTGAGCTCTAGGAAACATGCTGTACTTTGTATTAGTTCTTTCTCAAACTTTTGAAACATTGCCCTTGTGTACAAGGTAGCCATTTGTTTGTTCATTGGCATTGGTAGAATACATTGAGCCACTTCAAATGCATCTACGTGATCAGCAGCTAACTCTTTTTGACGTTGATGGGAAAGTGCCCTCTCAAATCGTATTATGAAATCCATCAACGAATTTCTCCTTGATATGTATTGCTTGAAGAAAGCATGAGAACCTTCCGCTCTTTGGCTGCTTGACATTCCAGCGGCAAAAAAGTCTCGTGTGTAGGCTGGAACCCAAGATTCCCTTAAATCAAACATTGAACTTAGCCATTGATGGTCAGTCAAACCAGCCTTTGTAACCACAATATTCCACTTTGCATCAAACTCATCCTTTTTGTCAGTATCCCATATGGCTTTCTGAAATTCACGCCAATACTCCTTATAAGCAGAATGTGGTAACTTAACATGGAACTTTGATGTGATGTGCCATATGCAAAGCCGATGAAATGTAGTCGGGAAGGCTATTGAAATCGCTCTGGTGATGGCCACATCTTGATCTGTAATGATCGTTTTAGGTTCGCCACCTTGCATGGCTTTCTTAAACTCCTCAAACATCCAAATAAACGACTCAGTTGTTTCCTTGCTCAAAAATGTGCATGCTAAGACAATTGTCTGACCATGGTTATTAACTCCCAATATTGGTGCAAATGTCAAGTCGTATCGATTCGTGTTGAATGTGGTATCGAATACAACAACATCTCCATACAACCGGTACGCCCGTCTAGAAGTTGCATCTGCCCAAAAACATCGACTAAACCTGTCTTCGCCATCTCCCTCAATCTTGAAATAAAAAGCCTCATTTTTTTTCTGTTCAGCCATAAAATACTCGGTCACTAGTTCAACATCGTGGTTCCTCAACTTCCCATTCACACTACATTCAAGATTGTAAATATCCTTTTGATAAAACCGATTTTATCCATTCCTCCGGATTGCACCTCCAAAATACTTACCTTCTGATGAATGGGGATATTAACCGAACCCAACTGTTTTGTAAGTACTTTTGTAGAATCCGAAATACGACGGTGTGATCTCAATAAATGCACTCTTTCTGAGGCTGTCATCTTATGATTGTGTCCCTCTGCAAAAGAGAGATGGCATACTTCTTGCTCCCATTTGTCTTCACAACCACAATCTTAGCTTTGCAATTGCATCTACTTATTCCCCGTCTTTTTTTCTCTCCCGAGTTTCATCTTTCCTGTATGCACCTTGTTTGCAACAAACAAATTCTTTCCTCAGAATCTCTTTCTTATTTGTCCCCCGAAAGCTGGAATGAAGTCGAATACCAAAGCCAGCCAAGAATGCATATCTGTTATAGAAATTATAAGCGAGGTCAAGCGAGTCGAACTTCATCCCAACCGCTGGTGTTTCCTCATTTCTTACTTCAGGAATGTAAACCATCCCATTAGCTGTTACACAGTCATCACTCTCTAGCCCCTAGACATTTTACCCACATATATTTTTGAACTACTTCTATATCACTGCATAGCAAATATTAATTCATTAATCAATCATTACTGCATTACAACATATCAATGCATTCCACTTACACAAAACATTGCCCAAATTGACACAAAAAAGACGCATAGCCTAGCTTGTTTGTAAGAGCCATTATTACACAAAATTTAATAATAGTTACGTCATCTCTTGTGCAATAATCTGGAAAAAATAACATTAGAACCAACATGTTCAACTAAGAACACAAATGTAATTCAAACCAGCAATTACAGAACTTCTCCCAATATCCTCTCCAAATGCTTACTCCTAATGTCATTAAGCCTAAGTTTAGGATCTTTTACCTACATTTTATAATTTTTCACCCCCACCAAAAACAATCAACTAAATATATTGAATATTCATAAGGAAATGACGCATTATTCACAGCTGAACGACGGAGAATAATACATTATTGACCGCAGAAATGACGCATTATTGATGCCACAAATGACGAATTTCTCACCCTCACAAAAAACAAACCAAACCCAATAAAATCAATCCAGCAACAGTAAACTTACCTCTCAAACTCAAGCGGGAGCTCCGAAGTCAATCAGCTTAAGAGAATGTGGTGGACATTAGAGAAGACTATTTGGTAGTGGAGACTCCATCTCTACCACAATCGAGGAACAAATGCTGTTGCGGCGTCTAGCAGATATGCTACTTTGCTTTCATCTGGAATCTCGTGTGAACGAAAAAAGAGAAGGGGTTTTCACTTCAGCCATAGAATCAAAACAGGGCAATAGCTAGATAAGAGCCATTAATCGTCATACCAGGATGCCATAGATCGCAGGCCTCCCAAGGAGCTGATGACAATGGAGCGACTATAGGGTTTGGGAGCTTTGGATCTTTCTAATTCTGGGTTTGCGTTACATTCAAAAACAGAGGACTGTGTTCTTGAATTTTTCAGAGGGAAATATCTTCAATGAAGTTGGGTTTCCAACGGGTCAGATTTCAACCCGGTTCTACATGCACCCTCTTTTAAAAACTCATCGTTGGATGAAATCCAACGGCTCTAACATACCCCTCAAATAAACCCCTTATAACTTTCCCCTCACTATAGAAGCTCCCCTAAATGGGCAAGTAGAAAGATGAATTTGTCACTTCAACAGCATCCAACACCTACCCATATGTATAGCACCTCTCCTATACGACACTAAACCAACCATACGGCACCAAAACCTTATCTTTTCTCCCAAAAAAACCAACCACCCGGCACTACATAAAAGAAAGGAGCCTCGTCATCTCAACTGGGAGACAAGAGTGCATAACCGAGCAGCATGTACGACCACCTTGATACCGGGACAGCATGTGCGCATAGAGAGGTGAAATCCAAGGCCTATAAAAGGAAGAACATACCAACCAGTCAAGGCAACAATCTCACTGCTGGAAAGAAGAAAAGTTACAAGCAAGCTATAATCTTACCTCCGGAAACACTAGAGTTTATCCTAGAAGCCATCCCCCTCCCTTTTCCAGAAACTTCGTCCTTTTCCCCCAAAAGCCAGTCTCTCATTTTTTCCAAAAACCATCACCTACCTTCTTTGTTTTCCATAAATCAAAAAGCCATTCCAAGCTGTAAGAGAGCCTTCAGCCAAAATCCCATTTCAACTCAAGCAGACTCTCTCGCTAAACTCATGGAGACTTAGCTCCCACGCCACAAGCCACTCAAGCCAAGCCAAAGTCTCAATTCACAACAATTATTATCAATTTGGTGAGAAGAAACTAGAGCACCCCCTAAGTACTTTCTTTCGGAGTGTTTTGAGGTTTGATTCTTGAACTTAGAAAGGGGTACTTTCTCTTTGCAGCGGTCCAAGCCCACAAATAACTGCAAGAACAAAATAAGCCCCCACATAAATTGGCGACTCTGCTGGGAATCAGTCCAATACTCTCACCAATGCCTCCAAAGAAGAAGACCATGAGCAACAACGTGGCTTCCCAAGACGGGCCAGACCATGGTGACTCATCATCAAGAAAAAATGGCACCCATGAAGAAGAAATACGAACAAGTGAAGGAGACTTCACGCTTTCAGACCTCATTGCAGCTGTAAGATCCCACATCAATCAACGGAGAGGGGGTGATGTGCCTTATATGTGCACACTCGCATCCATATAGCACGATGCCTTTTGGGAGCTCACTGGCTTTGGAGTCATAAGAACTCCAAAGTTAAGCGAGTTGGGTGCGAGAGCAATCCCAGGATGGGTGACCCACTGGGAAGTTGGTCATGAGCTCCCAGAAACAAAACCGTGAGGGCCAGAGAGGGGGGGCCCAAAGCGGACAATATCGTGCTATGGCGGAGCCGATCCGGGATGTGACAATTTGGTATCAGAGCCACTCTGCCGTGTGGTGCGAGTGTGCCGACGAGGACGTCAGGCCCTTAAGGGGGGTGGATTGTAATATCCCACATCGATCAACGGAGAGGGGTGATGTACCTTATATGTGCACACTCGCATCCATCTAGGGAGCTCACTGGCTTTGGAGTCATAAGAACTCCAAAGTTAAGCGAGTTTGGAGCGAGAGCAATCCCAAGATGGGTGACCCACTGGAAAGTTGGTCGTGAGCTCCCAGAAACAAAACCGTGAGGGCCAGAGAGGGGGGGCCCAAAGCGGACAATATCGTGCTACGGCGGAGCCGATCCGGGATGTGACAGCAGCCGTCCATGCAATGGGACAATCCCAGAAAGAAATGGCAGATACGATTAGGGAGCCGAAAGACCATGTCTCAAAACAGAATGGCAAAGATGAAGAACGACCAGAAAAAACACCACCACATGAAGAGTCGCTGCCGCCGGAAAAAGTCCTAGAGCGGAAAAGGGCCGTCTTTTGTTACCCAGGAAGATGTTATTACTATGCTGGAAAAAGAATTGAATCGCAGCAAAGAAGATTGAAAATATGTTCCTCAACCACCGTATCCAGCAAGCTTGCTTCAGCAGCCTTATCCTAAAGGCTATGAAACCCCAAGCTTTGTTCTTTTCGATGGAAGAAAAGGAAGCCCAAAGGAACACGTAAGTCGTTTCATTGACGCTTTGGGGCCACATGCAGGAGATCACAATATGCGGCTTCAAGAATTTTCAAAAAGTCTCACTGACCGTGCATACACTTGGTATACCACACTGGCACCAGGCTCCATCCGGTCGTGGGACGACATGGCAAGTAAATTTTGCAAGAAGTATTTCCAACATGAAGAAAGAGTTACCACAACTCAGCTCAACAACACCCGCCAAAAAGCACGGGGAAAATCCTGGAGACTTTGTGCGCCGATTCCGAGACTTAACTCTTGATTGTTATGATGAGAAGAACAAGGAGTCGCTTGTTGAAATTTGCATTTGCAACATTGTGGCAGAATATAGAGTGTATCTTGAGAACATTGGCATTAACCAGTTCTCCAGGCTTTTAGAGGCAGGAAGAAAAACAAGCATGTCTGCAAAACCAGCCCTGGACAAAGGACCTGGAGAAACGAGAAGAAGGAAGCTCAACAAACTTTGGTCGTAGAAGACAAATTGTCAAACGACTCTAACCCACGCAAACGAAGGGATAGAGAAACGTATCCGCCACTACCGTGCAAAGATGAAGAATTTCATGCTATTTTAGATACCATGTTTGCAGATGGTGCCATCAAACTACCAAGACCTTACAAGGTACCTACTAGAGAAGAGAAAAATGACACAAGGTATTACCGCTATCACCAATTTGTAGGTCATCCGACCACTGCTTGCCAGACTCTAAGAAAAATCTTGCATGCCAAGACACATGATGGAACTCTGGAACTACCGGCCAAGAATCAAGCTATTGATGATGACCCTTTACCGAAACGCAGAGGGAAGGAGGTAGTTGCTGTAATCACATGCTTTGATGATCTGATGGATGATGATGAACTATGCCACCCCTGGAGAAATGATCCCAAGCCGTCGGAAGCTATCTGGGAGCCATGCGGGAATATGGACAAAGCTTACTGGCGCAAATACTCGAAATCCTTGAGCTACGATACTCCATGGCCGTTTGCTGACGAATGGGAAACCAAATCAAGCTATGAGGTTTTTTCTCTAAGCATACAGGAAGACTCGGGGGCTCCTTCAAGTCAGAACAAACATCAAGAAACTGTCGCCGTGACATTCCATGATCTTACGGAGGCTGAAGCAAAAATAATGGAACGATACCTGGCTGTAAAACAAGGGCCTACTGCCTCACAAGTCCTGCAAAGAAATCCAAAATTTAAGTCTCTTTTCGACCAACTGGGTTATGGACCACATGCGAGGGAAGCGGCTGCTATAGCTTTAATGAATATCTCTGAGGAGTATGGCTCTCATTGCTTCACCACCCAGTGAGCATTCTTGGAAAATAACAATGTCATCGTCTTTACTGATGAAGACATGGAGGTCCCATATCCAGATCATAGGAGGCCACTATACTTGGAAGGCCAAATCAATGATGTGTTCATAAGAAGGGCCTTGGTAGACACCGGTTCTTCTGTCAACATCATGCCTCTTACGGTGCTTACGGCGGCTAAAATTCCTCTGTCAAAGGTTGTGAAGTCTCAGACAAGCGTCACCGGCTTCGAAAACAAAAGCGAAGTTACAATCGGATATATACAAGTGGATTTGAAGGTGGGGCCCATTCGATCCCTGACCAAATTTCATGTGTTGGATGTAGACGTCGCTTACCACGCTTTACTCGGAGGCCGTGGCTCAATAAACACAAGCTTGTAGTTTCCACCTATCATCAATGTGTAAAAGGAAGGATTGGGTTGAGACCAATCTGCATACCAGGAAATTAAGCACCATTTAATTAGAATGAAGCCCATTATTCAAAAGCAGAATTTTACATAGAATGCGGAGATACCGTAAGCAACCCGTCCAAAGCCTTCGGAACATATCTACCCTCGTGGGGCTGAGATTCGTGACCTTAGCAATACAGAGCTCATGATGATTATTGAACAAGAGAGAAAAAGGCACATTGAAGTCAACAATCAATCTTATGCCCAATCGCAATGCTCAAAAGTTACACTGCCGAATGAGCGCATTGTGTACCGTTTATGACGGGTTTGGGGGCTTGACCACACTTTGTGGGAAAGCCCAGAGTATGGAGGAGTTATGAGACAAGTCTGCAACATTATGCATGCGCCCACTCACTCTACTTTTCAGGAACTTATGCCGGCGCCTAAATATATGCAAGATGGTTCCACGGGGTGGAGGGAGGAACTGGAAACAATCAACTTAAGCGAAGACCCTTATGTTCAAAAACCAATCCCCATCAGTGTTCACCTAACAACATAAGAAAAAGAGAATCTTGTCAGTTTGTTGAAGGAGTTCAAGGATGTGTTTGCTTGGAGTTATGAAGATATGCCCGGTTTGGATCCAAGCCTAGTGTGCCATACTTTGAACATTGTACCAGGAACTAAACCAGTTGTGCAGCAAAGAAGAAACTTCCACCCTGATGTAGAAGTGCAGATTAAAATAGAGGTGGAGAAGCTCATGGCCGCTGGATTCATCCGGCCTATCAAACATCCTACTTGGTTGGCAAATATAGTTCCTGGAAAGAAAAGAAGACAAGCCAAATAAGGATATGTGTTGATTTTCGAGACCTCAACAAAGCTTGTCCAAAAGATGAATTTCCACTTCCCAACATGGACATTTTGATCGACTCCAACTTCTGGGCAAGGCCTGTTGTCCTTCATGGATGGATTCAGTGGATATAATTAGATCAAGATGTCTCCTCCTGGATGCCGAAAAAACAGCTTTCCGAACACCATATGGAAATTTCTATTATACTGTTATGCCATTCGGTCTGAAAAATGCCCGAGCTACTTACCAGCGAGCTATGACAGCTGTGTTTCATGATATGATGGGGAAAGAAGTAGAAGAGTATGTAGATGACCTTGTGGTGAAGTCCAAATCCAGGGAAGGCCATTGGGAGATCTTGAGGAAGGTGCTGGAAAGGTGTCGACTATATGGTATGAAGATGAATCCCAAGAAATGTGCGTTTGGTGTTTCATCTGGCAAATTCTTGGGATTCCAAGTACACCAACGTGGCATCAATGTTGACTCAGAAAAGACCAAAGTCATAAGTTCCCTCATGCCACCCAAGAATCAAAAGGAATTGAAGAGCTTCATGGGAAGGTTGTCATACATCCGAATGCTTCATTCCTGGTCTAGGCAGCTGTGACAGACATTTTCACTCCTTTACTAAAGAAAGGCAAGCAGTTTGTGTGGAGCAAAGAATGTCAAGATGCGTAGACAAGTGCAACAACTGATCATTAAGCTGTCAACCATGAAGGCGCATGCCCCAGGACTTCTACTTAAGCTCTATTTGGCATCAACGAACAGTGCTGTAGGTGCTTTGCTTGCTCAAGATAACAATGACGGAGAAGAAAGCCCAATTTATTATATGAGCAGACAATTAAGAGGAGCCGAAATGCGCCATCCAAAGGCTCAGCGACTATGCCTTGCTCTTGTTTATGCCGCACAACGATTACGCAATTATTTCCTTGCTCACAAGCTATAGCTCATGGTGAAGTCTGACCCAGTAAGGTATTTACTTACCAGACCTGCTTTATTTGGTCGATTGGCACGCTGGCTATTACAATTGTCTGAGTTTGACATCACATGTATAACTCCCTCGACTATCAAGGGGCAAGATGTGATCTATATGTTGGCTTTGTTTCCTGAAATCGAAGAAACCACTATTTCCAAAGAAGTTCCTGGAGAGCTGCCAGAAGTGGTTGGAGCTGCTATAGGAGAAGAACCTTGGACTATGTATTTTGATGGATCTTCTACAAGTAATGGAGGAGGAGCAGGGGTGGTGCTCATTGATTCTGAAGGACAAACTACAGCTCTCTCCTTCAAACTCAACTTCCCATGCACAAATAATGTGGCAGAGTATGAAACTTTCATCAGAGGCTTATCCAGCTAAAGAAATGGGTGTAAGAAGAATCAAGATCATTGGGGATTCAAATTTGGTACTAAGCCAGTTGCAAGGTGATTTTGCAGTGAAGGAGATGACCTTGGCCCCATATCGAACAACCGCTGAAAAACTAATGGGTGCCTTTGAGCAAATTGCGCTGGAACATATCCCTGGAATCACTAACAGGGTATGCCGATGCCTTAGCCACGCTCGGATCAAAGCTTTCTTTCACCAAGGAACAACCTAATATCACAGGTAATAAGGAAAGACATGCCCACGGTTGAAGCGATGTCTCTAGAAGAGGTGCCGGAGGGGTGCCGGAAGAAGGTGATTGGAGGACTTCTATCCAGGAAGAACTGGTCTCACTGAGGAAGGAAGGCAGCATCAAGAAATTGAAAGAATACGTCGTCATCTTAGGAGAACTATACAGACGTCTCCTTAGTGGCATCTTAGCCCGGTGCATAGGAAAGACTGAAGCACAAAAGCGACTGTTGGAAGTGCACGACATGTCTTGTGGTTTAGACCCAATAATTAGCTTGTACCGTCGCCTCCAGCGCAAAGGCTATTTTTCGCCAGAAATGAAGAAACAAGCCAGTGAAGTTCAAGCCAGCTGCCCAAAATGTTTCACGATGCCCTCAGTGGATGAGGCATTCACAATCACATTTGCAGAAGATTGGAGGGCTCCATATCTAGCGTTCTTCATCGATGGGTCAATGCCAACCAATACCAAGGACACTGGCAAGCTAAAGAGAACAACAAAGCGGTATTTCATAGATGGATCAATTTTGTATCGCAAAGGATTTAATGGAGAGCCACTAAAGTGCCTAGGAGAACCAGAAGCGCAAGAAGTTATGCAAGAAATACACGCCGGAGAATGTGGAGAACACCAAGGGAGGAAAAGACTTTACCGGCAGCTTCTTAGCTCAGGATACTATTGGCCTATGATGAAGAACAATGCACACAATCTGGTAAAAAAGTGTCACACATGCCAAATCCATGCTAATCTAAGCCACAAGCCTCCCACGCTATTGTATGATATGCGCACCCCTTGGCCCTTCCATACTTGGGGGCTTGATTTGATTGGGACTATCCACCCACCTTCCGACGGTTACATATGGATTATCACTGCCACAGAACACTTCACAAAATGGGTTGAGGTAGTTCCCCTTCGAAAAGCCACGGGAGCTGCAATTTCAAATTTCATCAGGGAACACATTGTATGCAGGTTTCGGAATCCCTACAAGATCGTCACAGACAATGGTACTCCTTTTGTCAACAAGCAGGTGAACTCAACTCTTACTGGCTATGGTATCAAGCATCGACGCTCCACGCCATATTACCCGCAAGGAAATGGTCAAGCTGAAGCCACCAACAAGACTCTTTTGAGAACTCTAAGCAAGATGGTGCATGAGTGTGAAGGAGGTTGGAGCCTGCATCTGCCCGATGCACTATGCGCTTACCGCACCTCCCCGAGGATTACCACAGGCTTCTCTCCTTACTCACTTGTGTACGGATCTGATGCAATCTCACCAGTTGAAATCGCCGTACACACTGCTAGAGTCTTAGCTGTTAACGACCTAGAATGGGATGCAGAATCATGCTCGAACTGGCGTTGGATGGATCTGGAAGCTTTAGAGGAAAAAAGAGCAGTAGTTGAGAAGAAAATGGCGCTTTACCACAAGACGGTTGCTCAAGCCTACAACAGAACAGTCAAATCACAAAGCTTCAAGCAGGGAGATCTAGTACTCATGGTCTTTGAACATGTGAGAAGACAAGTATCTGGACCTTCTAAGTTTACAACAGTGGCTACTATTGCTTGGTTTCAGTCAAAGAAGGTACCTTAACCGATCCCATCTACGGAAAGTGGCTTAAGCCATACTCCTGTTAGGCCATTCCGTGTCTATCCCTTTTCGCTTTAGTTTCAAAAAAAAAAAACTCCTCATGTAACCTCAATTTGCTTTCAAAGCTTTTGTTGGATGTGCCGTTGTAGTGGCATATGAAGGTGTAAAAGATCCCTGCAATGAAATGAATGAGTACTTTAAAAAAAAAATCCCTCCAGAGAATGTTTCGAACGCAGTAAAAAATATACATACCAAGCAAAACCACTTTGATAAGATCCCAAACAGTTAACAAGCACCTGCATATGAGAAAGAGAAGAAGAAGATGTATATGGCCAACATTCAAGCATGAGTTGGAATTCACAAAGACGGAAACTACTAAAATTTCGTCAGCATATATCCGTTTTAAGGTTGGCCAACCTACCAAAATCTCAGCTAGTTTATACATTAAGAAGCATATACTTCCAACCGAACCTAAAAGCTGCAGTCATGCAATAAAATAGCAAATACATCAATATGTTGCAGTAGCCAATACAAAGCAATCCAAAGTTTTCTACAAACGGTATCACATGCTACATAATGGATCGCCATGCTAAAAGTCGGAGCATTAAGAGAGAACTACACTACACCAAGCCCTCATCTGAAATCATGCAGCCTGCAAAAAAAAAAGATAAAAAAAAGGGGAGGAATGTATATGAATATGAATATATAGAGTGATCAAGAATTAACCAAGGACCCAAGATGGAAGTATGCATATATGTATAAGAAACATAAGTAAGGATGCTACAAACCTCAACTAGGTGTATGATGAATCATACAAAACGAAGAAAGCCTTACGAGCTGATCCTGTCGCTTCTTCCAACACACGCTCAGCACCATCCGGAGTAATTCCTTTATTTATCAAGAGCCTACGTAGCTTACAACATTCATTTCTCAACTCATGACTTATTGCCTCTACTTTAGAAAATTAAGTTGATACTTCTGGACTTCGACCAGCCCGCGCCTCAAAAATGGCACGTGCTAATCTCGTCTTCAAAATGTCAAGTAAGAAGTCAATATGAAGCCCCAAGGAGGTGGCATCACGGATCGCATCTCTCCAGCACATAAGCCTATGCTCAGGAACATCTGAGTATAGTGTGTTATCCATGCCATAAAGTACAAGGCCAAGATCTCGAAACACCATATTTTTCAAACGAAAAGGGAGGTTACAGCAGCCCTCCATGCGAGCTCCATAAATATCAAAAAACCTACTCAAAGCCTTCATTGTTTCTGGAATACTTGTGCACCCCGAAATGTTTCATAGCCATGAAATACGTGGTGCAATGGAAGAAGCTCATCAATGGATCTAAGTATTCTCACGTCGCCGTCAAAAAAGGCAATGATAGAATTCAAGTCATGCTCCCACGATGCATCTACATTATGGGGGGAAGTAGTTGGTGCTGGAAGGAGGGAAGTTGATGCTGGAAAGGAGGAAGTTGATGCTGGAAGAAGGGAAGTTGGTGCTGGAAATGGGGAAGTTGGTGCTGGAAGAAGGAAAATTGATGCTGGAAAGGAGGAAGTTGATGCTGGAAGAAGGGAAGTTGGTGCTGGAAGAAGGAAAGTTGATGTTGGAAAGGAGGAAGTTGATGCTGGAAGAAGGGAAGTTGGTTGGTGCTGGAAGAAGGAAAGTTGATGCTGGAAAGGAGGAAGTTGGTGCTGGAAGAAGGGAAGTTGGTGTTGGAAAGGGAGAAGTTGGTACTGGAAAGGGGGAAGTTGATGCTGGAAAAGGGGAAGTTGGTGCTGGAAGAAGGGAAGTTGGTGCTGGAAAGAGGGAAGCTGGTGCTGGTCTCGTATCTTCTACATCAAGATCGGTGAAATCCTCACCACCATCTTCTCCGGCTTCCTTGTTAACCCTAGCCTCAGCAGCATCATTGTCAGTGATCTCATTATTTATGCAACCAGCTGACCCATTATTGCCACTATCCCTATGTCCTTCTGCACCATCATTATCTTCAGATATACTTGAGAGTTTGCAAGACCGTCTTCTTGTGGCTGCGAGACAACTCCTGAAAAAGATAAATACATCAGTTAAAGCAGGGAATAATCATGCATCAAAAGTACATTTGCGGCACTGTTATGGATGTGAGCATTAGAAGTTGTCACGGGAGATTTCGTATACTGAGCATGCTTAGGAATTGGTGCAGCAAGTTCTTTTCTGGCTTTGGGAAGGCCAATCGCGGCCACTTTGGGCATAAAATTCTTTGGTTTCTTAGAAGCACCCCTCTCCTGATTAGCTTCTTGCTTTCTTTTTTCACGAACACTACTCTTTTCTCTGTCACAAGATACATGTCGATATGTCTTTCTCCCTGATCTAGGGAACTTCCCAACAATCTTACCACTCTTTGAAGTAAATGTCAAGTTTCGTTTCTCACTCAGGTAAATAGCTTTGTCCTCTGGCACCAACCTTGGATGACGATCAATAGAAGGGAGCAGTCTTGCGCAACTATTTGTGTGAAATCGGTTGAAAGAAGCGAAACAACGGTTCCAGGAGACCCTCTAGCTTTTTGAGAAGCTACCGGCTCTTCCTTTACGAGCAAGTGCAAAAGCAAATTCCCTACCGTGGTCTGCAGCACCATTCCAACAAAACTTGTGCATTGAAGATGGTTTGTGGTAACCAGGCCCCAATGGAACACCTTGATCAAGCCCATGTTGGAGTTTAACTCGGTATGGTGAATAATAGACAGAAGTTTCACTATGGTTATCTCCAAAAGTAGGCAGTGGAACACTCGCCACATTCAGGATGGCATTTCTTTTCAGTTGCACACCACTTGCCATTACCATGGGAACCTTCGCTACCCCATCCAAATCTCCATAGAAGGAAACATGCTCAAACCCTTTAGGCACCATGGTGTAAGGGCGAAAATGAAGTTCTCAATGTTATCCAATAACTCAAGAAAATCTTGACCTTTACGGTGTCTCCTTCTGAACCACTGAGAGGTTAAGGGAAGCATTTTTGGCATGTAGGAATCCCTCCTGGTTTCGACAAGTGCCTTAGCCTGTGGAAAAGAAAGAGGAGATACGTTCAAACCTTTGATGCGCTCCCAGAAAATACTTGCAGAAAACTTGAATTGAGAAGAGTTTCCAACGCCATGCTCCCAGCTACCCCTTTTTCAAGAAAATGTACTTGGTTCAGGAAACGATACAAGTGTCCCAAGAACATGGGGGCTAAGGGGATCACATCACCTCTTGCAATTGACAAAGGCATGGGAAACACCCTGTCATGAATGAGATCTTGGTGGAAGTCACAAAACACGAACTTTCCCAACCACATAGATGGCAGTGCCGGCAGTCTGCAAGGGTTTCCTTTGTCTTGATTCCCAAAATGTCTCACCCAACTACTAAACCGAAGGGACTGACTGCTGGAAATAGGAGCACCCTTCCGAAGAGTATAAAGTCTTTCTTTGTCCTCGGCATCCAGCGGAATATTGAATGGGTCTTGATTACCAGGAACTAGAAGATGAAGGAGGTTCGCCACGTCTTCAAGAGTAGGAGTGAACTCTCCCCATGAACACATAAAAGTATGGGTGTCAGTGCTCCATCGACGAACCACATGGCGAAGTAGCTCCACTTCTAAATGAATCTCATATTTTCTAGATAAGAAGATGGCATCCAACACTTCGGTCCTCCGCAAGATATCTCGAGAAATCGAATTTGCCAACTCGGACTCAACCCATTCAGACCAACCCTTAGTAATGCCACAAGGATACTGGAAGAAAAGACAACCACTGGAACAAGCCTTTTTCTATACAACACCTAGAAATGGTTGCGGGATCTATAGTAGGAATTGTCTCTGGTGTTGGTTCTCCCCCCATAAGCGTACGAGTATTCTTGATTGACGAAGAAGGTCGTCCTTTCTTCAAACCATCATTCAGGGAAAATAAGTGATCCTTCATAGTCGAACCAGGATGGATTGGCAAAGCTTTAGAAGCCATAAAATTTTGAGTTCCTACAAGCAAAAAGAAAAAGAGAGAGAAGAAATGTATAGACAACATGCAAGATAATAGGCAAGCTCATTAATCAAACATTTGGTCATTTCACATGGTATAATACCAAATCACACAACAATGTTTACATGCCAAGCTCGTAGAAGAATGAATGAGACCGACATGCTCAATGCTAAAACAAGCCAAGCAAAAACTTATAGACAAGCTTTCCCACCATGTCAACTGGACATCCCATCTTTGGAAAATCGCCAAAATTCAAGTTTGCAACCAATAAAAGTCAAACTTTCCAGACTTGAATTAGACATGTCAAGCTTTATCCTCCCAAAATTTCGTTGCATTTGGAGCTAGGGAAGTATGTCAAACAGATTCCCAAACACAGCCTGTGAAACAGAAATTACACAGTTATGGCGGCTTATCCCCTACTTTAAAATCTCATCAAGAAATTCATTTGTTTTAAATGACACAAAACTAGTTCCGACATGCCCGTTAAGGAGTCTACTTTCATTTATCAAAAACTCAAACTTTAAGCATAGAAAGCAAGCATGCAACAAAGGATGCCCAAATCGCGGGGGATCCAAATAAGAAGAGGTTTTGCTTGTTCTAAACGCAGCAACCAATTATTTGTACAATGAAGTCATGCATAAGCGGAGAAATGCGAACAACCAGTTACAATACAAATTCGAAACTATTTCACGGGAGTTTGAAGAGCAAGTAGGAAATTGTATACCTCCAGCAGAGTTCGTTAATGAATTTCATCAATTGATTGGTGGAGATGGAGAGGGCATCTCTAGTTGAACTTGGTTACATTATTGAGTAGCAACTAGCTCCGGAATAAGCAACCATAAAAGATAAATATCATCTTTCATGGGAAAAGGCAGAGGAGTTGGCATCTCAAGAAGAAGCTTTTGGGGCATAGCTGGACCAACTCCATCAAACTAGGAACCAAAGAGATTTGCGCACTTCCTCTCCCACAAAGAGAGAATCATATATAAGGAATGCTTTGGCTACTCCTGCCCACCATTTTCAGTTTCTAGTTGGCATCAAAGAGAGAGCTGCATGTCTCAAAAGGCAAAGTGCTACTGTCAATGCTTAGTGATTCGGAATCAATTGATGAACATACTGCAAAAAAATGAAGCCATAGGACATTACAATGGTCGGATGATTCTGGATTTTGGATATGATTTAGACAACATAATTTCAACCAGCTTTCATGAAGAAATCGAAATCATCCAAGCAGCAAATATTGAAAACAAGTGTGGAAAACCGAACAGGCAGATGCTCACCAGCCGTGAATGAACACAGACATTACGGAGCAGGTTCAGACATCCAGCAAAATTCAAAAAATTCTGACATTTTTACAGCATATAGTAACCGAGCAGATGATCAACTTCGATGAAGAAAGTTTTATGATCTGAGTGTCCGAAATATCACTTCTGTGCTGACGAACAGTACCCTGAAGTAGCAGCTTAAAGAAAAAAAAATTGTTACAGCAGTAAGTAAATCACAGCAACAGGGGACCAAGAAAGGTACAACGAAAACTCAATCTTCTTCTCCTTCATAGAGTTTCTTGCCAACACAAAAAAAGGGGTGATGAAAAGAAAGACAAAAAATTGGAACATGCGTCTCTTCAAATCAGCGAAAAGAAGAGGGAACATAAGTTATTACCTCATGTTATGAGTCTCTCAATCGACAAGACAATCAAGAAAAGAGGTTCTCCCTGTTAAAGCAAGCTGCAAGCAACAAGCAAAAAAATAAATAAATAATTTATGCACAGAAGGAGATTGAAACTTGCGGCTTCTCAATGAAAGAAAAAAAGGAGAATAATTTACCAGGACTGCTGGACTAGCAAGACATCAAAAAGAAAAGAAAGAGGAAAGTGGTTAAAGAAAAGGGAAAGTGTCTGAAGAAGGAAGAAACGAAAAGAAAAAGGAAGAGGAAAGAAGAAAAGAAAAGAAAGAAAAGAAAAAGAAGGAAAGAAAGGGTGGTCTCATGCGGAAGGTGGCAGGTGAATGAGGTTTTCACAATATAAACAAATGAATAAAGGAAACAAGCCCATTTTCCATGTCTTATTATTCAACTCAGGAAAGTGTTGCTGGCAGTTTCAGTTTGGGCCAGATTTGATTATTTGGCCTATTTTAATGACCCTTCATAGCCCCAATAATCAAGGGGGCTAATGTAGAGGCCCAAAAAATTAAGGGAAACCCAATCTCATCTCAGGCCCAATGCTTTGACTTACTGTAGATAAGTCTATCTAAAACAAACATGCCATGCTGAAAGATATTACAATTTGGCACGTGAGAGGTCACAGTAGATATATGAAATTCACCATTTTACTCAAGCCTATTTAATTCATTAAGCATTTTAAACAGGCCGAAGCCACGTTCACGCACAAGCATACAACTGACACACAAAAGACAAGCAACTCTATCTCACCTTTGAATTACCCGACAAGCTTAAATGGGCCCAAGCCACATTCGTGCCCGGGGCTTGCTGAGCAAGTTGTGGTGTGGATGGTTACAAGGATACATGAGGCCCATTAAAGGTTCAAAATAATGCAGATTTTGGGCTGCTTTGGAGCCCCAAAATCCAGGCCCATTTTCTTGAACCCACTAAATGGGCAAGCAGAGAGATGAATTTGTCACTTCAACAGCACCCAACACCTACCCATATGTATAGCACCTCTCCCATACGACACTAAACCAACCATACGGCACCAAAACCTTATCTTTTCTCCCAAAAAACCAACCACCCGGCACTACATAGAAGAAAGGAGCCTCGTCATCTCAACTGGGAGACAAGAATGCATAACCGAGCAGCATGTGCGACCACCTTGATACCGGAACAGCATGCGCGCATAGAGAGGTGAAATCCAAGGCCTATAAAAGGAAGAACATACCAACCAGTCAAGGCAACAATCTCACTGCTGGAAAGAAGAAAAGTTACAAGCAAGCTATAATCTTACTGTCCTGGAAACACTAGAGTTTATCCTAGAAGCCATCCCCCTCCCTTTTCCAGAAACTTCGTCCTTTTCCCCCAAAAGCCATTCTCTCATTTTTTCCAAAAACCATCACCTACCTTCTTTGTTTTCCATAAATCAAAAAGCCATTCCAAGCTGTAAGAGAGCCTTCAGCCAAAATCCCATTTAAACTCAAGCAGACTCTCTCGCTAAACTCATGGAGACTTAGCTCCCACGCCACAAGCCACTCAAGCCAAGCCAAAGTCTCAATTCACAACAATTATTATCAATTTGGTGAGAAGAAACTAGAGCACCCCCTAAGTACTTTCTTTCGGAGTGTTTTGGGGTTTGATTCTTGAACTCAGAAAGGGGGTACTTTCTCTTTGCAGCGGTCCAAGCCCACAAATAACTGCAAGAACAAAATAAGCCCCCACATGAGGTTTTTCTCATAAGTTTGGGCCTACTGGGGACATGATTTTCGTCATTGGGTTTTTTTAGGCGAGAGTTTTTTTTTTTGGTCGAAATTGAGTTTCATTAAATAGAAGTCAAAGCCAGATTACATTAATGACATGTTTATTAATCCGAAATTTGAATTCTCATTAGGAATTGAATTCTGTTTATGGAGAATTCCTGCGTTTACTTCACATTAAGGAATTGAAAAGTAAGCGGAGCCCACACAAAATTAGGAATTGAATTCCTGATTTTGTAGAAATTCAATTCATGAATGGGATGTGGTATTCTAATTCCTGGAGAATTCACCCATTAGGAATTCATCTTTTTTACCCATTATTTCCTCACACAATTTTCAAAATTCCAAATATGTCATCTACTTTAACCAAAAAATAAGGACATTTTAGTAATTAGTACCACTCTTACCCAAATTCCATATGATTTAGTAAACAACTTCAATAGGAATTCGGAATCTAACTCTCATTAATCCATATGGTTTAGTAAACAACTTAATTAGGAATTCGGAATCTAATTCTCCTCAATCCAACTCCTCATCAATTCAATTCATCCTCAATTCAATTCCCCATAATTCAATTCCGGATTAGTAAACATGCCATAAATTGAACTCAAATAATTGAGTTGACACAAAATGCAATACAAATAGGCATAGAGCCCACTACAAATAAAACTAATAAAATACATAGAGCACACATGAAGGCATAAAGGCCATATAGGCTAAGAGCCCACATAACGGCAAAAAGCCCGCAAAACACAACACAACATTAGGAAACCTCTCTCACTGTGCAATGCGACATGTAAGATGATCTCTAAGGTACTTACAATTTAAAACTAGTTTACGTTTGTGGCTCTGGAAGACAAATAAGAAGACAAATAAAGTACATCATTTTGGTGGTGCACGATATCCTCCACTCATTAAATAAGAAAAAAGAAAAATTGTGGTGGTGAAGTTTATGGTATTAAAATTGGATATGGTGCAAGCATACGACTTTATGAAATGAGATATTTATTGGCAACGATGCTGAGAATGAGCTTTGTGAATCAATTTTGCCACTGGGTGATGGAGTGTGCTACCTTACCATATAGTGTGGTAGTTAATGATGCTTCTACATGTTAATATTTTAACCCATATGTGGTCTCTCGCATTCACCAGGAAATAAAAGTATAGTTATTGTCAATTAGAAGAAGATGACCCACTATTGTAGTAGTTCGAGTCTTAGCATTTATGTAGTATGTGTGAGTTTAGTATATTATCGTTTTTCTCAATAGAAGATACAAAATACTAACACTGTTTGACACCGCTTGCACACTATTCCCATCAAGTAAGAGTACTAAAGCTTTCAACACATGTAAGGAATATAACTTAGGAATGCGGATCGCCTTCTCGTAGACCACATATGGGTTAAAATATTAACATGTAGAAGCATCATTAACTACCACACTATATGGTAAGGTAGCACACTCCATCACCCAGTGGCAAAATTGATTCACAAAGCTCATTCTCAGCATCGTTGCCAATAAATATCTCATTTCATAAAGTCGTATGCTTGCACCATATCCAATTTTAATACCATAAACTTCACCACCACAATTTTTCTTTTTTCTTATTTAATGAGTGGAGGATATCGTGCACCACCAAAATGATGTACTTTATTTGTCTTCTTATTTGTCTTCCAGAGCCACAAACGTAAACTAGTTTTAAATTGTAAGTACCTTAGAGATCATCTTACATGTCGCATTGCACAGTGAGAGAGGTTTCCTAATGTTGTGTTGTGTTTTGCGGGCTTTTTGCCGTTATGTGGGCTCTTAGCCTATATGGCCTTTATGCCTTCATGTGTGCTCTATGTATTTTATTAGTTTTATTTGTAGTGGGCTCTATGCCTATTTGTATTGCATTTTGTGTCAACTCAATTATTTGAGTTCAATTTATGGCATGTTTACTAATCCGGAATTGAATTATGGGGAATTGAATTGAGGATGAATTGAATTGATGAGGAGTTGGATTGAGGAGAATTAGATTCCGAATTCCTAATTAAGTTGTTTACTAAACCATATGGATTAATGAGAGTTAGATTCCGAATTCCTATTGAAGTTGTTTACTAAATCATATGGAATTTGGGTAAGAGTGGTACTAATTACTAAAATGTCCTTATTTTTTGGTTAAAGTAGATGACATATTTGGAATTTTGAAAATTGTGTGAGGAAATAATGGGTAAAAAAGATGAATTCCTAATGGGTGAATTCTCCAGGAATTAGAATACCACATCCCATTCATGAATTGAATTTCTACAAAATCAGGAATTCAATTCCTAATTTTGTGTGGGCTCCGCTTACTTTTCAATTCCTTAATGTGAAGTAAACGCAGGAATTCTCCATAAACAGAATTCAATTCCTAATGAGAATTCAAATTTCGGATTAATAAACATGTCATTAATGTAATCTGGCTTTGACTTCTATTTAATGAAACTCAATTTCGACCAAAAAAAAAAACTCTCGCCTAAAAAAACCCAATGACGAAAATCATGTCCCAGGAGGCCCAAACTTATGAGAAAAACCTCATGTGGGGGCTTATTTTGTTCTTGCAGTTATTTGTGGGCTTGGACCGCTGCAAAGAGAAAGTACCCCCTTTCTAAGTTCAAGAATCAAACCCCAAAACACTCCGAAAGAAAGTACTTAGGGGGTGCTCTAGTTTCTTCTCACCAAATTGATAATAATTGTTGTGAATTGAGACTTTGGCTTGGCTTGAGTGGCTTGTGGCGTGGGAGCTAAGTCTCCATGAGTTTAGCGAGAGAGTCTGCTTGAGTTTAAATGGGATTTTGGCTGAAGGCTCTCTTACAGCTTGGAATGGCTTTTTGATTTATGGAAAACAAAGAAGGTAGGTGATGGTTTTTGGAAAAAATGAGAGAATGGCTTTTGGGGGAAAAGGACGAAGTTTCTGGAAAAGGGAGGGGGATGGCTTCTAGGATAAACTCTAGTGTTTCCGACAGGAAGATTATAGCTTGCTTGTAACTTTTCTTCTTTCCAGCAGTGAGATTGTTGCCTTGACTGGTTGGTATGTTCTTCCTTTTATAGGCCTTGGATTTCACCTCTCTATGCGCGCATGCTGTTCCGGTATCAAGGTGGTCGCACATGCTGCTCGGTTATGCATTCTTGTCTCCCAGTTGAGATGACGAGGCTCCTTTCTTCTATGTAGTGCCGGGTGGTTGGTTTTTTGGGAGAAAAGATAAGGTTTTGGTGCCGTATGGTTGGTTTAGTGTCGTATGGGAGAGGTGCTATACATATGGGTAGGTGTTGGGTGCTGTTGAAGTGACAAATTCATCTCTCTGCTGCCCATTTAGTGGGTTCAAGAAAATGGGCCTGGATTTTGGGGCTCCGAAGCAGCCCAAAATCTGCATTATTTTGAACCTTTAATGGGCCTCATGTATCCTTGTAACCATCCACACCACAACTTGCTCAGCAAGCCCCGGGCACGAATGTGGCTTGGGCCCATTTAAGCTTGTCGGGTAATTCAACAGTGAGATAGAGTTGCTTGTCTTTTGTGTGTCAGTTGTATGCTTGTGCGTGAACGTGGCTTCGGCCTGTTTAAAATGCTTAATGAATTAAATAGGCTTGAGTAAAATGGTGAATTTCATATATCTACTGTGACCTCTCACGTGCCAAATTGTAATATCTTTCAGCATGGCATGTTTGTTTTAGATAGACTTATCTACAGGAAGTCAAAGCATTGGGCCTGAGATGAGATTGGGTTTCCCTTAATTTTTTGGGCCTCTACATTAGCCCCCTTGATTATTGGGGCTATGAAGGGTCATTAAAATAGGCCAAATAATCAAATCTGGCCCAAACTCGAACTGCCAGCAACACTTTCCTGAGTTGAATAATAAGACATGGAAAATGGGCTTGTTTCCTTTATTCATTTGTTTATATTGTGAAAACCTCATTCACCTGCCACCTTCCGCATGAGACCACCCTTTCTTTCCTTCTTTTTCTTTTCTTTTCTTTTCTTTTCTTCTTTCCTCTTCCTTTTTCTTTTCGTTTCTTCCTTCTTCAGACACTTTCCCTTTTCTTTAACCACTTTCCTCTTTCTTTTCTTTTTGATGTCTTGCTAGTCCAGCAGTCCTGGTAAATTATTCTCCTTTTTTTCTTTCATTGAGAAGCCGCAAGTTTCAATCTCCTTCTGTGCATAAATTATTTATTTATTTTTTTGCTTGTTGCTTGCAGCTTGCTTTAACAGGGAGAACCTCTTTTCTTGATTGTCTTGTCGATTGAGAGACTCATAACATGAGGTAATAACTTATGTTCCCTCTTCTTTTCGCTGATTTGAAGAGACGCATGTTCCAATTTTTTGTCTTTCTTTTCATCACCCCTTTTTTTGTGTTGGCAAGAAACTCTATGAAGGAGAAGAAGATTGAGTTTTCGTTGTACCTTTCTTGGTCCCCTGTTGCTGTGATTTACTTACTGCTGTAACAATTTTTTTTTCTTTAAGCTGCTACTTCAGGGTACTGTTCGTCAGCACAGAAGTGATATTTCGGACACTCAGATCATAAAACTTTCTTCATCGAAGTTGATCATCTGCTCGGTTACTATATGCTGTAAAAATGTCAGAATTTTTTGAATTTTGCTGGATGTCTGAACCTGCTCCGTAATGTCTGTGTTCATTCACGGCTGGTGAGCATCTGCCTGTTCGGTTTTCCACACTTGTTTTCAATATTTGCTGCTTGGATGATTTCGATTTCTTCATGAAAGCTGGTTGAAATTATGTTGTCTAAATCATATCCAAAATCCAGAATCATCCGACCATTGTAATGTCCTATGGCTTCATTTTTTTGCAGTATGTTCATCAATTGATTCCGAATCACTAAGCATTGACAGTAGCACTTTGCCTTTTGAGACATGCAGCTCTCTCTTTGATGCCAACTAGAAACTGAAAATGGTGGGCAGGAGTAGCCAAAGCATTCCTTATATATGATTCTCTCTTTGTGGGAGAGGAAGTGCGCAAATCTCTTTGGTTCCTAGTTTGATGGAGTTGGTCCAGCTATGCCCCAAAAGCTTCTTCTTGAGATGCCAACTCCTCTGCCTTTTCCCATGAAAGATGATATTTATCTTTTATGGTTGCTTATTCCGGAGCTAGTTGCTACTCAATAATGTAACCAAGTTCAACTAGAGATGCCCTCTCCATCTCCACCAATCAATTGATGAAATTCATTAACGAACTCTGCTGGAGGTATACAATTTCCTACTTGCTCTTCAAACTCCCGTGAAATAGTTTCGAATTTGTATTGTAACTGGTTGTTCGCATTTCTCCGCTTATGCATGACTTCATTGTACAAATAATTGGTTGCTGCGTTTAGAACAAGCAAAACCTCTTCTTATTTGGATCCCCCGCGATTTTGGGCATCCTTTGTTGCATGCTTGCTTTCTATGCTTAAAGTTTGAGTTTTTGATAAATGAAAGTAGACTCCTTAACGGGCATGTCGGAACTAGTTTTGTGTCATTTAAAACAAATGAATTTCTTGATGAGATTTTAAAGTAGGGGATAAGCCGCCATAACTGTGTAATTTCTGTTTCACAGGCTGTGTTTGGGAATCTGTTTGACATACTTCCCTAGCTCCAAATGCAACGAAATTTTGGGAGGATAAAGCTTGACATGTCTAATTCAAGTCTGGAAAGTTTGACTTTTATTGGTTGCAAACTTGAATTTTGGCGATTTTCCAAAGATGGGATGTCCAGTTGACATGGTGGGAAAGCTTGTCTATAAGTTTTTGCTTGGCTTGTTTTAGCATTGAGCATGTCGGTCTCATTCATTCTTCTACGAGCTTGGCATGTAAACATTGTTGTGTGATTTGGTATTATACCATGTGAAATGACCAAATGTTTGATTAATGAGCTTGCCTATTATCTTGCATGTTGTCTATACATTTCTTCTCTCTCTTTTTCTTTTTGCTTGTAGGAACTCAAAATTTTATGGCTTCTAAAGCTTTGCCAATCCATCCTGGTTCGACTATGAAGGATCACTTATTTTCCCTGAATGATGGTTTGAAGAAAGGACGACCTTCTTCGTCAATCAAGAATACTCGTACGCTTATGGGGGAGAACCAACACCAGAGACAATTCCTACTATAGATCCCGCAACCATTTCTAGGTGTTGTATAGAAAAAGGCTTGTTCCAGTGGTTGTCTTTTCTTCCAGTATCCTTGTGGCATTACTAAGGGTTGGTCTGAATGGGTTGAGTCCAGTTGGCAAATTCATTTTCTGAGATATCTTGCGGAGGACCGAAGTGTTGGATGCCATCTTCTTATCTAGAAAATATGAGATTCATTTAGAAGTGGAGCTACTTCGCCATGTGGTTCGTCGATGGAGCACTGACACCCATACTTTTATGTGTTCATGGGGAGAGTTCACTCCTACTCTTGAAGACGTGGCGAACCTCCTTCATCTTCCAGTTCCTGGTAATCAAGACCCATTCAATATTCCGCTGGATGCCGAGGACAAAGAAAGACTTTATACTCTTCGGAAGGGTGCTCCTATTTCCAGCGTTCAGTCCCTTCGGTTTAGTAGTTGGGTGAGACATTTTGGGAATCAAGACAAAGGAAACCCTTGCAGACTGCGGCACTGCTATCTATGTGGTTGGGAAAGTTCGTGTTTTGTGACTTCCACCAAGATCTCATTCATGACAGGGTGTTTCCCATGCCTTTGTCAATTGCAAGAGGTGATGTGATCCCCTTAGCCCCCATGTTCTTGGGACACTTGTATCGTTTACTGAACCAAGTACATTTTCTTGAAAAGGGGTAGCTGGGAGCATGGCGTTGGAAACTCTTCTCAATTCAAGTTTTCTGCAAGTATTTCTGGGAGCGCATCAAAGGTTTGAACGTATCTCCTCTTTCTTTTCCACAGGCTAAGGCACTTGTCGAAACCAGGAGGGATTCCTACATGCCAAAAATGCTTCCCTTAACCTCTCAGTGGTTCAGAAGGAGACACCGTAAAGGTCAAGATTTTCTTGAGTTATTGGATAACATTGAGAACTTCATTTTTCGCCCTTACACCATGGTGCCTAAAGGGTTTGAGCATGTTTCCTTCTATGGAGATTTGGATGGGGTAGCGAAGGTTCCCATGGTAATGGCAAGTGGTGTGCAACTGAAAAGAAATGCCATCCTGAATGTGGCGAGTGTTCCACTGCCTACTTTTGGAGATAACCATAGTGAAACTTCTGTCTATTATTCACCATACCGAGTTAAACTCCAACATGGGCTTGATCAAGGTGTTCCATTGGGGCCTGGTTACCACAAACCATCTTCAATGCACAAGTTTTGTTGGAATGGTGCTGCAGACCACGGTAGGGAATTTGCTTTTGCACTTGCTCATAAAGGAAGAGCCGGTAGCTTCTCAAAAAGCTAGAGGGTCTCCTGGAACCGTTGTTTCGCTTCTTTCAACCGATTTCACACAAATAGTTGCGCAAGACTGCTCCCTTCTATTGATCGTCATCCAAGGTTGGTGCCAGAGGACAAAGCTATTTACCTGAGTGAGAAACGAAACTTGACATTTACTTCAAAGAGTGGTAAGATTGTTGGGAAGTTCCCTAGATCAGGGAGAAAGACATATCGACATGTATCTTGTGACAGAGAAAAGAGTAGTGTTCGTGAAAAAAGAAAGCAAGAAGCTAATCAGGAGAGGGGTGCTTCTAAGAAACCAAAGAATTTTATGCCCAAAGTGGCCGCGATTGGCCTTCCCAAAGCCAGAAAAGAACTTGCTGCACCAATTCCTAAGCATGCTCAGGATACGAAATCTCCCGTGACAACTTCTAATGCTCACATCCATAACAGTGCCGCAAATGTACTTTTGATGCATGATTATTCCCTGCTTTAACTGATGTATTTATCTTTTTCAGGAGTTGTCTCGCAGCCACAAGAAGACGGTCTTGCAAACTCTCAAGTATATCTGAAGATAATGATGGTGCAGAAGGACATAGGGATAGTGGCAATAATGGGTCAGCTGGTTGCATAAATAATGAGATCACTGACAATGATGCTGCTGAGGCTAGGGTTAACAAGGAAGCCGAGAAGATGGTGGTGAGGATTTCACCGATCTTGATGTAGAAGATACGATACCAGCACCAGCTTCCCTCTTTCCAGCACCAACTTCCCTTCTTCCAGCACCAACTTCCCCTTTTCCAGCATCAACTTCCCCCTTTCCAGGACCAACTTCTCCCTTTCCAACACCAACTTCCCTTCTTCCAGCACCAACTTCCTCCTTTCCAGCATCAACTTTCCTTCTTCCAGCACCAACCAACTTCCCTTCTTCCAGCATCAACTTCCTCCTTTCCAACATCAACTTTCCTTCTTCCAGCACCAACTTCCCTTCTTCCAGCATCAACTTCCTCCTTTCCAGCATCAATTTTCCTTCTTCCAGCACCAACTTCCCCATTTCCAGCACCAACTTCCCTTCTTCCAGCATCAACTTCCTCCTTTCCAGCATCAACTTCCCTCCTTCCAGCACCAACTACTTCCCCCCATAATGTAGATGCATCGTGGGAGCATGACTTGAATTCTATCATTGCCTTTTTTGACAGCGACGTGAGAATACTTAGATCCATTGATGAGCTTCTTCCATTGCACCACGTATTTCATGGCTATGAAACATTTCGGGGTGCACAAGTATTCCCAGAAACAATGAAGGCTTTGAGTAGGTTTTTTGATATTTATGGAGCTCGCATGGAGGGCTGCTGAACCTCCCTTTTCGTTTGAAAAATATGGTGTTTCGAGATCTTGGCCTTGTACTTTATGGCATGGATAACACACTATACTCAGATGTTACCTGAGCATAGGCTTATGTGCTGGAGAGATGCGATCCGTGATGCCACCTCCTTGGGGCTTCATATTGACTTCTTACTTGACATTTTGAAGACGAGATTAGCACGTGCCATTTTTGAGGCGCGGGCTGGTCGAAGTAGAGAAGTATCAACTTAATTTTCTAAAGTAGAGGCAATAAGTCATGAGTTGAGAAATGAATGTTGTAAGCTACGTAGGCTCTTGATAAATAAAGGAATTACTCCGGATGGTGCTGAGCGTGTGTTGGAAGAAGCGACAGGATCAGCTCGTAAGGCTTTCTTCGTTTTGTATGATTCATCATACACCTAGTTGAGGTTTGTAGCATCCTTACTTATGTTTCTTATACATATATGCATACTTCCATCTTGGGTCCTTGGTTAATTCTTGATCACTCTATATATTCATATTCATATACATTCCTCCCCTTTTTTTTATCTTTTTTTTTTTGCAGGCTGCATGATTTCAGATGAGGGCTTGGTGTAGTGTAGTTCTCTCTTAATGCTCCGACTTTTAGCATGGCGATCCATTATGTAGCATGTGATACCGTTTGTAGAAAACTTTGGATTGCTTTGTATTGGCTACTGCAACATATTGATGTATTTGCTATTTTATTGCATGACTTGCAGCTTTTAGGTTCGGTTGGAAGTATATGCTTCTTAATGTATAAACTAGCTGAGATTTTGGTAGGTTGGCCAACCTTAAAACGGATATATGCTGACGAAATTTTAGTAGTTTCCGTCTTTGTGAATTCCAACTCATGCTTGAATGTTGGCCATATACATCTTCTTCTTCTCTTTCTCATATGCAGGTGCTTGTTAACTGTTTGGGATCTTATCAAAGTGGTTTTGCTTGGTATGTATATTTTTTACTGCGTTCGAAACATTCTCTAGGGATTTTTTTTTTAAAGTACTCATTCATTTCATTGCAGGGATCTTTTACACCTTCATATGCCACTACAACGGCACATCCAACAAAAGCTTTGAAAGCAAATTGAGGTTACATGAGGAGTTTTTTTTTTTTTGAAACTAAAGCGAAAAGGGATAGACACGGAATGGCCTAACAGGAGTATGGCTTAAGCCACTTTCCGTAGATGGGATCGGTTAAGGTACCTTCTTTGACTGAAACCAAGCAATAGTAGCCACTGTTGTAAACTTAGAAGGTCCAGATACTTGTCTTCTCACATGTTCAAAGACCATGAGTACTAGATCTCCCTGCTTGAAGCTTTGTGATTTGACTGTTCTGTTGTAGGCTTGAGCAACCGTCTTGTGGTAAAGCGCCATTTTCTTCTCAACTACTGCTCTTTTTTCCTCTAAAGCTTCCAGATCCATCCAACGCCAGTTCGAGCATGATTCTGCATCCCATTCTAGGTCGTTAACAGCTAAGACTCTAGCAGTGTGTACGGCGATTTCAACTGGTGAGATTGCATCAGATCCGTACACAAGTGAGTAAGGAGAGAAGCCTGTGGTAATCCTCCGGGAGGTGCGGTAAGCGCATAGTGCATCGGGCAGATGCAGGCTCCAACCTCCTTCACACTCATGCACCATCTTGCTTAGAGTTCTCAAAAGAGTCTTGTTGGTGGCTTCAGCTTGACCATTTCCTTGCGGGTAATATGGCGTGGAGCGTCAATGCTTGATACCATAGCCAGGAAGAGTTGAGTTCACCTGCTTGTTGACAAAAGGAGTACCATTGTCTGTGACGATCTTGTAGGGGATTCCGAACCTGCATACAATGTGTTCCCTGATGAAATTTGAAATTGCAGCTCCCGTGGCTTTTCGAAGGGGAACTACCTCAACCCATTTTGTGAAGTGTTCTGTGGCAGTGATAATCCATATGTAACCGTCGGAAGGTGGGTGGATAGTCCCAATCAAATCAAGCCCCCAAGTATGGAAGGGCCAAGGGGTGCGCATATCATACAATAGCGTGGGAGGCTTGTGGCTTAGATTAGCATGGATTTGGCATGTGTGACACTTTTTTACCAGATTGTGTGCATTGTTCTTCATCATAGGCCAATAGTATCCTGAGCTAAGAAGCTGCCGGTAAAGTCTTTTCCTCCCTTGGTGTTCTCCACATTCTCCGTGTGTATTTCTTGCATAACTTCTTGCGCTTCTGGTTCTCCTAGGCACTTTAGTGGCTCTCCATTAAATCCTTTGCGATACAAAATTGATCCATCTATGAAATACCGCTTTGTTGTTCTCTTTAGCTTGCCAGTGTCCTTGGTATTGGTTGGCATTGACCCATCGATGAAGAACGCTAGATATGGAGCCCTCCAATCTTCTGCAAATGTGATTGTGAATGCCTCATCCACTGAGGGCATCGTGAAACATTTTGGGCAGCTGGCTTGAACTTCACTGGCTTGTTTCTTCATTTCTGGCGAAAAATAGCCTTTGCGCTGGAGGCGACGGTACAAGCTAATTATTGGGTCTAAACCACAAGACATGTCGTGCACTTCCAACAGTCGCTTTTGTGCTTCAGTCTTTCCCTATGCACCGGGCTAAGATGCCACTAAGGAGACGTCTGTATAGTTCTCCTAAGATGACGACGTATTCTTTCAATTTCTTGATGCTGCCTTCCTTCCTCAGCGAGACCAGTTCTTCCTGGATAGAAGTCCTCCAATCACCTTCTTCCGGCACCTCCTCCGGCACCTCTTCTAGAGACATCGCTTCAACCGTGGGCATGTCTTTCCTTATTACCTGTGATATTAGGTTGTTCCTTGGTGAAAGAAAGCTTTGATCCGAGCGTGGCTAAGGCATCGGCATACCTGCCAGTGATTCCAGGGATATGTTCCAGCGCAATTTGCTCAAAGGCACCCATTAGTTTTTCAGCGGTTGTTCGATATGGGGCCAAGGTCATCTCCTTCACTGCAAAATCACCTTGCAACTGGCTTAGTACCAAATTTGAATCCCCAATGATCTTGATTCTTCTTACACCCATTTCTTTAGCTGTGGATAAGCCTGTGATGAAAGTTTCATACTCTGCCACATTATTTGTGCATGGGAAGTTGAGTTTGAAGGAGAGAGCTGTAGTTTGTCCTTCAGAATCAATGAGCACCACCCCTGCTCCTCCTCCATTACTTGTAGAAGATCCATCAAAATACATAGTCCAAGGTTCTTCTCCTATAGCAGCTCCAACCACTTCCTGGCAGCTCTCCAGGAACTTCTTTGGAAATAGTGGTTTCTTCGATTTTCAGGAAACAAAGCCAACATATAGATCACATCTTGCCCCTTGATAGTCGAGGGAGTTATACATGTGATGTCAAACTGAGACAATTGTAATAGCCAGCGTGCCAATCGACCAAATAAAGCAGGTCTGGTAAGTAAATACCTTACCTGGGTCAGACTTCACCATGAGCTATAGCTTGTGAGCAAGGAAATAATTGCGTAATCGTTGTGCGGCATAAACAAGAGCAAGGCATAGTCGCTCAGCCTTTGGATGGCGCATTTCGGCTCCTCTTAATTGTCTGCTCATATAATAAATTGGGCTTTCTTCTCCGTCATTGTTATCTTGAGCAAGCAAAGCACCTACAGCACTGTTCGTTGATGCCAAATAGAGCTTAAGTAGAAGTCCTGGGGCATGCGCCTTCATGGTTGACAGCTTAATGATCAGTTGTTGCACTTGTCTGTACGCATCTTGACATTCTTTGCTCCACACAAACTGCTTGCCTTTCTTTAGTAAAGGAGTGAAAATGTCTGTCACAGCTGCTAGACCAGGAATGAAGCATCGGATGTATGACAACCTTCCCATGAAGCTCTTCAATTCCTTTTGATTCTTGGGTGGCATGAGGGAACTTATGACTTTGGTCTTTTCTGAGTCAACATTGATGCCACGTTGGTGTACTTGGAATCCCAAGAATTTGCCAGATGAAACACCAAACGCACATTTCTTGGGATTCATCTTCATACCATATAGTCGACACCTTTCCAGCACCTTCCTCAAGATCTCCCAATGGCCTTCCCTGGATTTGGACTTCACCACAAGGTCATCTACATACTCTTCTACTTCTTTCCCCATCATATCATGAAACACAGCTGTCATAGCTCGCTGGTAAGTAGCTCCGGCATTTTTCAGACCGAATGGCATAACAGGATAATAGAAATTTCCATATGGTGTTCGGAAAGCTGTTTTTTTCGGCATCCGAGGAGACATCTTGATCTAATTATATCCACTGAATCCATCCATGAAGGACAACAGGCCTTGCCCAGAAGTTCGAGTCGATCAAAATGTCCATGTTGGGAAGTGGAAATTCATCTTTTGGACAAGCTTTGTTGAGGTCTCGAAAATCAACACATATCCTTATTTGGCTTGTCTTCTTTTCTTTTACAGGAACTATATTTGCCAACCAAGTAGGATGTTTGATAGGCCGGATGAATCCAGCGGCCATGAGCTTCTCCACCTCTATTTTAATCTGCACTTCTACATCAGGGTGGAAGTTTCTTCTTTGCTGCACAACTGGTTTAGTTCCTGGTACAATGTTCAAAGTATGGCACACTAGGCTTGGATCCAAACCGGGCATATCTTCATAACTCCAAGCAAACACATCCTTGAACTCCTTCAACAAACTGACAAGATTCTCTTTTTCTTATGTTGTTAGGTGAACACTGATGGGGATTGGTTTTTGAACATAAGGGTCTTCGCTTAAGTTGATTGTTTCCAGCTTGTTCCTCCACCGCCGTGGAACCATCTTGCATATATTTAGGCGCCGGCATAAGTTCCTGAAAAGTAGAGTGAGTGGGCGCATGCATAATGTTGCAGACTTGTCTCATAACTCCTCCATACTCTGGGCTTTCCCACAAAGTGTGGTCAAGCCCCCAAACCCGTCATAAACGGTACACAATGCGCTCATTCGGCAGTGTAACTTTTGAGCATTGCGATTGGGCATAAGATTGATTGTTGACTTCAATGTGCCTTTTTCTCTCTTGTTCAATAATCATCATGAGCTCTGTATTGCTAAGGTCACGAATCTCAGCCCCACGAGGGTAGATATGTTCCGAAGGCTTTGGACGGGTTGCTTACGGTATCTCCGCATTCTATGTAAAATTCTGCTTCTGAATAATGGGCTTCATTCTAATTAAATGGTGCTTAATTTCCTGGTATGCAGATTGGTCTCAACCCAATCCTTCCTTTTACACATTGATGATAGGTGGAAACTACAAGCTTGTGTTTATTGAGCCACGGCCTCCCGAGTAAAGCGTGGTAAGCGACGTCTACATCCAACACATGAAATTTGGTCAGGGATCGAATGGGCCCCACCTTCAAATCCACTTGTATATATCCGATTGTAACTTCGCTTTTGTTTTCGAAGCCGGTGACGCTTGTCTGAGACTTCACAACCTTTGACAGAGGAATTTTAGCCGCCGTAAGCACCGTAAGAGGCATGATGTTGACAGAAGAACCGGTGTCTACCAAGGCCCTTCTTATGAACACATCATTGATTTGGCCTTCCAAGTATAGTGGCCTCCTATGATCTGGATATGGGACCTCCATGTCTTCATTCAGGAAAGACGATGACATTGTTATTTTCCAAGAATGCTCACTGGGTGGTGAAGCAATGAGAGCCATACTCCTCAGAGATATTCATTAAAGCTATAGCAGCCGCTTCCCTCGCATGTGGTCCATAACCCAGTTGGTCGAAAAGAGACTTAAATTTTGGATTTCTTTGCAGGACTTGTGAGGCAGTAGGCCCTTGTTTTACAGCCAGGTATCGTTCCATTATTTTTGCTTCAGCCTCCGGGTAAGATCATGGAATGTCACGGCGAAGTTTCTTGATGTTTGTTCTGACTTGAAGGAGCCCCCGAGTCTTCCTGTATGCTTAGAGAAAAAACCTCATAGCTTGATTTGGTTTCCCATTCGTCAGCAAACGGCCATGGAGTATCGTAGCTCAAGGATTTCGAGTATTTGCGCCAGGAAGCTTTGTCCATATTCCCGCATGGCTCCCAGATAGCTTCCGACGGCTTGGGATCATTTCTCCAGGGGTGGCATAGTTCATCATCATCCATCAGATCATCAAAGCATGTGATTACAGCAACTACCTCCTTCCCTCTGCGTTTCGGTAAAGGGTCATCATCAATAGCTTGATTCTTGGCCGGTAGTTCCAGAGTTCCATCATGTGTCTTGGCATGCAAGATTTTTCTTAGAGTCTGGCAAGCAGTGGTCGGATGACCTACAAATTGGTGATAGCGGTAATACCTTGTGTCATTTTTCTCTTCTCTAGTAGGTACCTTGTAAGGTCTTGGTAGTTTGATGGCACCATCTCCAAACATGGTATCTAAAATAGCATGAAATTCTTCATCTTTGCACGGTAGTGGCGGATACGTTTCTCTATCCCTTCGTTTGCGTGGGTTAGAGTCGTTTGACAATTTGTCTTCTACGACCAAAGTTTGTTGAGCTTCCTTCTTCTCGTTTCTCCAGGTCCTTTGTGCCAGGCATTGGCAGACATGCTTGTTTTTCTTCCTGCCTCTAAAAGCCTGGAGAACTGGTTAATGCCAATGTTCTCAAGATACACTCTATATTCTGCCACAATGTTGCAAATGCAAATTTCAACAAGCGACTCCTTGTTCTTCTCATCATAACAATCAAGAGTTAAGTCTCGGAATCGGCGCACAAAGTCTCCAGGATTTTCCCCGTGCTTTTTGGCGGGTGTTGTTGAGCTGAGTTGTGGTAACTCTTTCTTCATGTTGGAAATACTTCTTGCAAAATTTACTTGCCATGTCGTCCCACGACCGGATGGAGCCTGGTGCCAGTGTGGTATACCAAGTGTATGCACGGTCAGTGAGACTTTTTGAAAATTCTTGAAGCCGCATATTGTGATCTCCTGCATGTGGCCCCAAAGCGTCAATGAAACGACTTACGTGTTCCTTTGGGCTTCCTTTTCTTCCATCGAAAAGAACAAAGCTTGGGGTTTCATAGCCTTTAGGATAAGGCTGCTGAAGCAAGCTTGCTGGATACGGTGGTTGAGGAACATATTTTCAATCTTCTTTGCTGCGATTCAATTCTTTTTCCAGCATAGTAATAACATCTTCCTGGGTAACAAAAGACGGCCCTTTCTCTCCTAGGACTTTTTCCGGCGGCAGCTGACTCTTCATGTGGTGGTGTTTTTTCTGGTCGTTCTTCATCTTTGCCATTCTGTTTTGAGACATGGTCTTTCGGCTCCCTGATCGTATCTGCCATTTCTTCCTGGGATTGTCCCATTGCATGGACGGCTGCCTGTCACATCCCGGATCGGCTCCGCCGTAGCACGATATTGTCCGCTTTGGGCCCCCCTCTCTCTGGCCCTCACGGTTTTGTTTCTGGGAGCTCACGACCAACTTTCCAGTGGGTCACCCATCTTGGGATTGCTCTCGCTCCAAACTCGCTTAACTTTGGAGTTCTTATGACTCCAAAGCCAGTGAGCTCCCTAGATGGATGCGAGTGTGCACATATAAGGTACATCACCCCTCTCCGTTGATCGATGTGGGATATTACAATCCACCCCCCTTAAGGGCCTGACGTCCTCGTCGGCACACTCGCACCACACGGCAGAGTGGCTCTGATACCAAATTGTCACATCCCGGATCGGCTCCGCCATAGCACGATATTGTCCGCTTTGGGCCCCCCCTCTCTGGCCCTCACGGTTTTGTTTCTGGAGCTCATGACCAACTTCCCAGTGGGTCACCCATCCTGGGATTGCTCTCGCACCCAACTCGCTTAACTTTGGAGTTCTTATGACTCCAAAGCCAGTGAGCTCCCAAAAGGCATCGTGCTATATGGATGCGAGTGTGCACATATAAGGCACATCACCCCCTCTCCGTTGATTGATGTGGGATCTTAGAGCTGCAATGAGGTCTGAAAGCGTGAAGTCTCCTTCACTTGTTCGTATTTCTTCTTCATGGGTGCCATTTTTTCTTGATGATGAGTCACCATGGTCTGGCCCGTCTTGGGAAGCCACGTTGTTGCTCATGGTCTTCTTCTTTGGAGGCATTGGTGAGAGTATTGGACTGATTCCCCAGGAGTCGCCAATTTATGTGGGGGCTTATTTTGTTCTTGCAGTTATTTGTGGGCTTGGACCGCTGCAAAGAGAAAGTACCCCCTTTCTAGAGTTCAAGAATCAAACCTCAAAACACTCCGAAAGAAAGTACTTAGGGGGTGCTCTAGTTTCTTCTCACCAAATTGATAATAATTGTTGTGAATTGAGACTTTGGCTTGGCTTGAGTGGCTTGTGGCGTGGGAGCTAAGTCTCCATGAGTTTAGCGAGAGAGTCTGCTTGAGTTGAAATGGGATTTTGGCTGAAGGCTCTCTTACAGCTTGGAATGGCTTTTTGATTTATGGAAAACAAAGAAGGTAGGTGATGGTTTTTGGAAAAAATGAGAGACTGGCTTTTGGGGGAAAAGGACGAAGTTTCTGGAAAAGGGAGGGGGATGGCTTCTAGGATAAACTCTAGTGTTTCCGAGGAAGATTATAGCTTGCTTGTAACTTTTCTTCTTTCCAGCAGTGAGATTGTTGCCTTGACTGGTTGGTATGTTCTTCCTTTTATAGGCCTTGGATTTCACCTCTCTATGCGCACATGCTGTCCCGGTATCAAGGTGGTCGTACATGCTGCTCGGTTATGCACTCTTGTCTCCCAGTTGAGATGACGAGGCTCCTTTCTTTTATGTAGTGCCGGGTGGTTGGTTTTTTTGGGAGAAAAGATAAGGTTTTGGTGCCGTATGGTTGGTTTAGTGTCGTATAGGAGAGGTGCTATACATATGGGTAGGTGTTGGATGCTGTTGAAGTGACAAATTCATCTTTCTACTTGCCCATTTAGGGGAGCTTCTATAGTGAGGGGAAAGTTATAAGGGGTTTATTTGAGGGGTATGTTAGAGCCGTTGGATTTCATCCAACGATGAGTTTTTAAAAGAGGGTGCATGTAGAACCGGGTTGAAATCTGACCCGTTGGAAACCCAACTTCAGTTGAAGATATTTCCCTCTGAAAAATTCAAGAACACAGTCCTCTGTTTTTGAATGTAACGCAAACCCAGAATTAGAAAGATCCAAAGCTCCCAAACCCTATAGTCGCTCCATTGTCATCAGCTCCTTGGGAGGCCTGCGATCTATGGCATCCTCGGATATGACGATTAATGGCTCTTATCTAGCTATTGCCCTGTTTTGATTCTATGGCTGAAGTGAAAACCCCTTCTCTTTTTTCGTTCAGCACACGAGATTCCAGATGAAAGCAAAGTAGCATATCTGCTAGACGCCGCAACAGCATTTGTTCCTCGATTGTGGTAGAGATGGAGTCTCCACTACCAAATAGTCTTCTCTAATGTCCACCACATTCTCTTAAGCTGATTGACTTCGGAGCTCCCGCTTGAGTTTGAGAGGTAAGTTTACTGTTGCTGGATTGATTTTATTGGGTTTGGTTTGTTTTTTGTGAGGGTGAGAAATTCGTCATTTGTGGCATCAATAATGCGTCATTTCTGCGGTCAATAATGTATTATTCTGCCGTCAGCTGCCTGTGAATAATGCGTCATTTCCTTATGAATATTCAATATATTTAGTTGATTGTTTTTGGTGGGGGTGAAAAATTATAAAATGTAGGTAAAAGATCCTAAACTTAGGCTTAATGACATTAGGAGTAAGCATTTGGAGAGGATATTGGGAGAAGTTCTGTAATTGCTGGTTTGAATTACATTTGTGTTCTTAGTTGAACATGTTGGTTCTAATGTTATTTTTTCCAGATTATTGCACAAGAGATGACGTAACTATTATTAAATTTTGTGTAATAATGGCTCTTACAAACAAGCTAGGCTATGCGTCTTTTTTGTGTCAATTTGGGCAATGTTTTGTGTAAGTGGAATGCATTGATATGTTGTAATGCAGTAATGATTGATTAATGAATTAATATTTGCTATGCAGTGATATAGAAGTAGTTCAAAAATATATGTGGGTAAAATGTCTAGGGGCTCAGAGAGTGATGACTGTGTAACAGCTAATGGGATGGTTTACATTCCTGAAGTAAGAAATGAGGAAACACCAGCGGTTGGGATGAAGTTCGACTCGCTTGACCTCGCTTATAATTTCTATAACAGATATGCATTCTTGGCTGGCTTTGGTATTCGACTTCATTCCAGCTTTTGGGGACAAATAAGAAAGAGATTCTGAGGAAAGAATTTGTTTGTTGCAAACAAGGTGCATACAGGAAAGATGAAACTCTGGAGAGAAAAAGACAGCGGGGAATAAGTAGATGCAATTGCAAAGCTAAGATTGTGGTTGTGAAGACAAATGGGAGCAAGAAGTATGCCATCTCTCTTTTTGCAGAGGGACACAATCATAAGATGACAGCCTCAGAAAGAGTGCATTTATTGAGATCACACCGTCGTATTTTCGGATTCTACAAAAGTACTTACAAAACAGTTGGGTTCGGTTAATATCCCCATTCATCAGAAGGTAAGTATTTTCGAGGTGCAATCCGGAGGAATGGATAAAATCGGTTTTATCAAAAAGGATATTTACAATCTTGAATGTAGTGTGAATGGGAAGCTGAGGAACCACGATGTTGAACTAGTGACCGAGTATTTTATGGCTGAACAGAAAAAAAATGAGGCTTTTTATTTCAAGATTGAGGGAGATGGCGAAGACAGGTTTAGTCGATGTTTTTGGGCAGATGCAACTTCTAGACGGGCGTACCGGTTGTATGGAGATGTTGTTGTATTCGATACCACATTCAACACGAATCGATACGACTTGACATTTGCACCAATATTGGGAGTTAATAACCATGGTCAGACAATTGTCTTAGCATGCACATTTTTGAGCAAGGAAACAACTGAGTCGTTTATTTGGATGTTTGAGGAGTTTAAGAAAGCCATGCAAGGTGGCGAACCTAAAACGATCATTACAGATTAAAGATGTGGCCATCACCAGAGCGATTTCAATAGCCTTCCCGACTACATTTCATCGGCTTTGCATATGGCACATCACATCAAAGTTCCATGTTAAGTTACCACATTCTGCTTATAAGGAGTATTGGCGTGAATTTCAGAAAGCCATATGGGATACTGACAAAAAGGATGAGTTTGATGCAAAGTGGAATATTGTGGTTACAAAGGCTGGTTTGACTGACCATCAATGGCTAAGTTCAATGTTTGATTTAAGGGAATCTTGGGTTCCAGCCTACACACGAGACTTTTTTGCCGCTGGAATGTCAAGCAGCCAAAGAGCGGAAGGTTCTCATGCTTTCTTCAAGCAATACATATCAAGGAGAAATTCGTTGATGGATTTCATAATACGATTTGAGAGGGCACTTTCCCATCAACGTCAAAAAGAGTTAGCTGCGATCACGTAGATGCATTTGAAGTGGCTCAATGTATTCTACCAATGCCAATGAACAAACAAATGGCTACCTTGTACACAAGGGCAATGTTTCAAAAGTTTGAGAAAGAACTAATACAAAGTACAGCATGTTTCCTAGAGCTCAAAACAGAGGATGCTTCTAAAGTTGTCTTTAATGTGAGCGAAAGGAAAAATTGGCAAACAAGAGTGGCAGAAGTCGTATATGTCAAAGATTCTGACCACGCATCGTGTAGCTGCAAAAAATTTGACTTTGTTGGGATTATTTGCAAGCACATCCTAGCATTGTTCAGAAGGGACCAGATTGAATATATGCCCGATAAATATATTTTGAAAAGGTGGAAGAAAACTGCCAAAGCTGGATTGGTGTCAGATGCAAATGGCAACGAAATTAAAGACTCTGGAGATCCTGGTCTTTTAATAAAGCGGAGTACAATGTCCCGACTTGCTTCAGATGTGGTTGAGGATGCATTAATGTGTGAAGAAGGATGTGAGCTAGTGTCAGAGACTCTAAAAAGTTTGCGGGTGAAGTTGAAGTTGTTGAAGGATGAACCAAGTAATAACGAAGTTGGAGGGTCCAGCTCTCAAACACAATATATGAAAGACCCTAAGAGAGTAAGGTGCAAAGGAAGGTGGAAACAAGTAACGGGAGCAAAGGAAAAGCCAATGAAGCGAGGGATTCGACACTGTCGGAGTGTGGAGACATTGGTCATGATAGAAGACAATGCCCAAGAAATTTGAACACACCGTAAGATGTTAAAATAATTTATAATAACACCTAAAATTTGAATAGTTAAATTTTTTATGTGCTTGTGTTTGGTGTTTATGCAGGACATCACCGTCGAACAATGAGGAATCAACTCCAATAGATCTCAGTGACCCATTATTCGACGAATTTTACAGGATGCACGGACCTACCGAATGATTTATGTTTGTATTATACAAAGGCCGGTTGTTATGAAGGCTAATGATCAGGTTAAGTTTTCTATATGCAGTCTTATTTTATTTGTTTGTTCATGTCCACTGATAAGCTCTTACTTTGTCCACTGCTAATTGAAATGGAAATTTGGTTGGTTTACTTCTTGCATGAAATTTGGGCACATGTTAATTTTACATGTCTTCTCCCTATTTGGAAATTTTCATAGACATTTGATAAAGTATCATATTTTGAGTTTTGTGAAGAAGCAATGACTTTTACCATGTACAATGGGTAGTTTATGCTGAATTATGAACGAGTGACACAGATTCATTGATTATATCACAGGCTAATGTATCATTTCCAGCAGGGAGCCGTTGTTTTCCATCAGCAGTAATGATTTCCAGCAACACTAATCATTTACAGCAGCAACCAATTTTTGCTAATGTTATGTTCTAGTGCTTGACTGGTTATTAAGATCTGACCTTGACTATGAAGCAATATTGGTGCACGATTTTGTAAACATTCGTACCTGAAGGATACTTGAAATTTGCACTATGTTGGAACACAATGATTAGAAATCAGCGTGTAAAATACAAACTACAATACAACATCTTCTATGCATGATAAGTACATTGCAGCTAATCACATTTCGAATGCTTGGAGAATATTAAAGTGTACACCAACATTTCAACTACTCGTAATTTCACACACACAAGAAAATTACATTGCAAAGCATTTTATGTGCTCCCTCTTAGCAATATCACAATCACCCCAACCAACTGAACAATGGTAGCCATATTCACTCGGTCGTATGGGTCAGCTTTTTCCGAGCAGCTTGCACGTGCTTATGGTCACTCGTGTCCCCACTCATATATACGAAATAAATATTCAGCAATATTTGTAATATTTTGTTATATAAATAACCCATAAATCATTCACCAAAGAATGTATAGCACATTGACATGTTATTGTGAATTAGGAGAGTGTTACTTATGACTGACGTGTCAATTTTTTGAGAACAAGTACGCCATCTGTTTAATGTGAAGGGACATGATAATGCGACTTTACTGATTCCCAACGCGTGGTGATATTGACGACATATTGAATAATATTTCAGTTTTTGCAAAATACAATGTTAGACACAAGGAATTGCAATACATAGTCCCAATAATTATATATGAAGCAAATGAAAGTAATACTTGTGTTATTATAAATTAGATAATGAACATTAAGGAAATATACTTCTAATTTTTCCCAGTTTTATGTTGTTGTTTGTACTGTTTCATGTCCTACTTTTTCTATCTTTCTTTATATTATATGTTTAGGGAATCCCTCAAAGCAACATATACTGTGAAAAATAAAATATTGTGTGAATTTCTAATCACTCATATAGACTAGGACAAATATTCAGTACTATTTCAAAATTACTTGACTTGGTGTCAGGTATTTCAGAAAAAGTAGGCCATCGAACGATGTGATTTGACATGATAGAGATATTTACTACGAACCCGAGACGGAGCCATATTGACAACTTATTGAATAGCGTTGACGTGTTCAAAGATCTAGATGCACGCACCCATGATGGCTTCAGAGCATTGTCCAATTATTATATATGTGGATTATTATAACAAAACAGATACGTTTACAGCCTTTTACATGAAAGGAAACTAATTATTGTATTATTAAAACCTAGATAATTAATATTAGGGAAATATACTTGTGATGTTGGTTGTTGCAAAATATATAGCTAGGGTTAAGAGGAAAGTGAGTTATCTAAAGGCATTCAAATTTTTTCTTTATGAAATTGATGATTTCTAGCTTCCCCCAGTTGTATAACGTCACAAGGAGGTTGGAGTAATTTTCGGGGCATTTTTCCAATTTTCCTACTATTTATTTAACTTTTTTCAAGATTTTTGCACTAAAAAAAGCCAAAATAATCGGAAGCTGACACCTGGCGCGATCTGAGCGCATCACCTTTCACCACTTGCACAAGTGTACGTCAATACACATGGCCACATCCTTGGTTTTTACCCTAAATTGTTATTTTATTGTTTTTTCTTATGAAATTCATAACTAAATACACAAAAATGATAAAAATGTTCCGAAAATTGATACGAACTCATTGACACTTCATCTTCCTTACTGAATTCCCCGTATCATGGTTATTCAGTTTAAAAGACAATTTCGAGCATTCACGGGAGATGCTTGTTGATGTAGGTTATCTAGGTTAAAGTTAACAACATATATAGCTAGGGTTAAGAGGAAAGTGAGTTATCTAAAGGCATTCAAAAATTTTCTTTATGAAATTGATGATTTCTTGCTTCCCCCAGTTGTATAACGTCACAAGGAGGCCGGAGTAATTTTCGGGGCATTTTTCCAATTTTCCTACTATTTATTTAACTTTTTTCAAGATTTTTGCACTAAAAAAAGCCAAAATAATCGGAAGCTGACACCTGGCGCGATCTCTAGCGCATCACCTTTCACCACTTGCACAAGTGTACGTCAATACACATGGCCACATCCTTGGTTTTTACCCTAAATTGTTATTTTATTGTTTTTTCTTATGAAATTCATAACTAAATACACAAAAATGATAAAAATGTTCCGAAAATTGATACGAACTCATTGACACTTCATCTTCCTTACTGAATTCCCCGTTTCATGGTTATTCATTTTAAAAGACAATTTCGAGCATTCACGGGAGATGCTTGTTGATGTAGGTTATCTAGGTTAAAGTTAACAACATATATAGCTAGGGTTAAGAGGAAAGTGAGTTATCTAAAGGCATCCAAATTTTTTCTTTATGAAATTGATGATTTCTAGCTTCCCCCAGTTGTATAACGTCACAAGGAGGCCGGAGTAATTTTCGGGGCATTTTTCCTATTTTCCTACTATTTATTTAACTTTTTTCAAGATTTTTGCACTAAAAAAAGCCAAAATAATTCGGAAGCTGACACCTGGCGCGAATCTCAGCGCATCACCTTTCACCACTTGCACAAGTGTACGTCAATACACATGGCCACATCCTTGGTTTTTACCCTAAATTGTTATTTTATTGTTTTTTCTTATGAAATTCATAACTAAATACACAAAAATGATAAAAATGTTTCAAAAATTGATACACTTCATCTTCCTTACTGAATTCCCTTTTTCATGGTTACGCTATATTAGTATTTTATTATTATTTACCCTACATTATTATTATATTACTTTTTAGCCTCTACATTTGTTAATTATATTTACTCGAAATTATTATTTTTATTGTTATTTTGAGTGAGAATAGACCATTTCTGGTGTTAATCAGTTTCTCTCTTCTTCAATTTGTTAATTTTTTTTTCCTTTATAAGGGTGAAGGGATGTTTTGAAAAATAAAAAGAACAAATTACATTCCAAGTATTGTATAACATCATAAAAAAGTCCATGAATAACCCATTATTTGTATAGCTTAATTTACTGCATCCAAACATTTCATTCATTCATACAAAATTGACGAATTACCTGACGACTGACATAATGGTCCCATAAGATAGTTTTACATTGCAAAGCATATTATTTGGTCCCTGTTAGCAATACCACGATCACCCCAACCAACTAAACAGCCGTAGCCGCAATTAGTCAGTCGTATTGGTCGGCTTCTTCCGAGCGCTTTGACGTGCTTATGCTCACTCATGTCACCACCATCGTCTAGTATCTCTCTCACAGCATTAGGGGATACATAGTCCCAATTATAACTTGTATGAGTAGTTGCCGCAAATGCTCGGAAATTTTCGAATCCTTCGTTGAATGCCATCTCCAGTTCACTATGGTGCTCTTCGCATCGCATATGGTTCATCAAACAACCTTTAATTTCATCATTCATTACTGTATCCAACTCCTCTGCTTTCAACTTCCTTGTATGACTCAACTTCAAGTACTTGTTCTTTTGGGAGAATGCTTTGTTAACTCTAATGTTAAGATCAGCCAGAATGGCCTCGTCTTCAACACATTTCTTGTGCCACGAATTGATCAGTCTGGAATTATAATCTAGCTTGCTACTGACTGCATGTATTGCCTCTAATGGATCATCGGAGTCCCCTCACTCCCAAATGATGTTGAAAATCGAAGGGTCGGCGAGTACAACGTGGAAATGGAGCCTGCAACTCCAACTTTTCATATTCGACTGTGTTGTTGGCGCCTGAAGAGGATGACATGCTTGAATAATCCTATTTGTTTTTAGAGGATGAGGATTGCTTATGCAATTTCGTTTGAGGAAGGGGACATAGCTTTATAGACCAACATACCAAAGCTTGCGTGTAGTCAACATATGTACTTTATTTCAATTTTTAAAAAGAGGTGTCAGGTTTTGTTTTTCAAGCATGTCAACCTCATTACACCACTGTCAGTGGCTGAAAGCAACTCAATGGAAGTGACATCTAGTTAGTGAACCCAACCACAGTGGTTAGGATTAAACTTAGATTGTATCAGACAAAAAATTAATTTATACATTGTCAACCATATATTTTTTGGCGGGAACCTTTTTATTGGTATTACTATCACATCCTTCATAGAAACTCTCCCTCCATGAAAAACTGACTCCTCCACCGAAGCTCTCTCCATCGACTGAAACTCTCTCCTCCACAGAAACTCTCTCCCTCCATAGAATGGATTTACTAACCAAGTTTGATGTCAGCATAATAAACACCCCTCCAAACAAAGACCGCCTTCGACACGCGAGTGAGTCACCAGACAAGCAGTGTCACATTCCTAGACAGAATGACCATTTTGTTGGAAGTTTTGTGTCTGAAAGGGTTCTTGGATTCTGGAAGGAGAGGCATCTTCAACATGGTGATGAAATCCAAAGGGCAAGGGCACGTTTGGAATTTGTTGAAGGCCAAATTGAAGATGACAAAAGGCAGGCCAATTTGGATAGGGCGAAGTTGCAGCGCATGAAGCGTAGACACAAACGACTTCGGAGTGTAGCTGTTCAAAAATACAAGAACTCATCTAATGCAGTGGAGTCAAAGAGGCGTGTGATGCAAGCTGGATTCGACTACTTCCGGTCCTATGCAAAACTCGTCGTACCCGGGTTTGATTGGTCATCTATTACCTTTTCCGACGTTAACAAATATACTCACCAAGGGAAGTAACCATTTTGGTTATCGTGTTTGAGCAGAGGCAAATCAGTGGAATTGGAATTTTCGTTCAACTCTGCTTCAAACCTATTTTGATGCTTACTATTATGGAAGATTTCAACCTTCACATTTTGATGTCTTTAATGATGAGAACACGTGATGCAACGTGGCCATCTACTTCAGTCATATGTTGCTGCCATGTCCATTTTTGTGTGATCAAGTATCAGATTTGGACATGGTTGCATCATATGCAATGTTGCCTTTATTTATTATATGTTAGGGCAAGGTTTATGGAAAAGCATTTGTGACAAGGTTATGTTATTGTTTTTTTGTACTGTTTCATCTCCTACTATTGTTTTCTTCCTTTATATTATATGTTTGTGGAATCCCTCAAAGTTAACATATACTGTGAAAAAAATGCAGAGTGAATATATAATCACTTATATAGACTAGGACAAATATTCACTAATATTTTAAAATTGCTTGAGTGGTGTGAGGTTTTTCAAAAAAGTATGGCATTATTTTATGTGATTGGACATGATGGATTTTTTGTACTGATTCCCGATGGACTACTTATTGAATACCTGTGACGGTTTATAACTCTAGATGCAGTTGCATATGGACGACTTATTGAATACCTATGACGTGTTCAAAGCTCTAGGCGCAGTTGCAATGATGGCTTCAAAGCAGTGTGCAATTATTATATATGTACATTATTATAACAAAACAAAAACAGATTATGTTACATCCTTATATTTGAAAGGAAACTATTTCTTGTCTTATTACAAATTATTTAACGAATATTAAGGAAATATACTTGTTAAAGTAAACAAACATATATACTTAGGGTTAAGAGGAAAGTCAGTTCTCTAAAACAATTTGGATTTTTTCATTGCGAAATGGATGCTTTATAGGTTCATCTAGTTTTATAACGTCACAAGGAGGCCGGAGTAATTTTCGGGGCATTTTTACGATTTTCCGACTATTTATTACAATTTGTTCAAGTTGTTTGCACTAAAAAACCCCAAATAATCGCAAGTGGACACATGGCGCGATCTCAGTGCATACCTTTCACCACTTGCACAAGTGTACGTCAGTTGCAACCAAACATTCTTGCTTTTTACCCTAAATTCTTATTTTATTGTTTTGCCTTACAAAATTCATAACTAAATACACAAAAATGATAAAAAAAAACTTCGGAAAATTGCTACGAATTCATTGAGGCTTCATCTTTCTTACCTGAATTCCCCGTTTCGTGGTGACGCTAAATTATTATGATATTGTTCTTTACCCTAAATTATTATTATATGACTTTTTACCTTCTATATTTATTAATTTTATTGACCCTAAATTTTTTTTTTTTTTAATTTTGTTATGCGAAAAGACCATTTCAGGTGCCAATTAGTTTCTCTCTTCTTCAATTTATTAACTTCTAATTTTTATTAGGGTTAAGGGATGTTTTGAAAAAGTAAATGAAAAAAATACATGTCAACCATTGTATGGCATCAGAAAAAAATTAGTTTAGGATATGATAAGTGGGAAAATGTCTTTTCCAAGCACTGGTGAACAGAAGCTCACTCCATGCACGCCTTTTCGTTTACCAAATATTAAGATTGTAGTTGGCCAAAATATCTATGTCAGTAAAATGTCATATTACACATCTATGATGTCAGTAAGCATTCAAGTATACAAATATATATACATAGATTTATATATAAAACGGTTTATGACTGCACAAACACCAGACAAAATACATTAAAACCCAACATTTGGCCAACGTAGCCAGCCAACGTAGAACTGAAGAGAAGCAAGTCCAGAAAGCATAAAAACCTTAAAAACATACTACAACTAATTATAAGGGTATGGATTCCCTGGCACAACATACACACGCATTACCTTGAACCAAAAAACACTCTCACGGTGCCATTTGCATCGATTGCAACAAGTCCAGAACGAAGGATTTATCTTTGCTTCAGGAGGCCAGCCTTCAATAACAAAACACCATTCGTTGTTGTTACAAGCGCTGCAATGATTGAACTTAATCTTCCCATAGTAAAACATATCTACGATATGTCTTCCAACATTCCAAACTCGGCTTAATCTTCGTCTCAAAGCATCCCTGTTCCTTTCATATCAATGTTGTTACGTTGATTCAAAGAACACAAAAATTCTAATGCATCCTCTTTTGACTGACCAATTTCAGACATGCCAAGAAGTCCAACTATATATGCCGCTTCCATATGGCCTGCCGTGGCTGCGATGCACATCCCATACAACGCTTCCACGTTACCCCTGCATGAACCATCTAATGACTACTGGAGGCAGGAGGCCTGGAGCGGACCCATCTAATGACTCCTGGAGGCAGGAGGCCTGTAAAATGGGCCGGGCCGGCCAGCCCGGCCTTAAGAAGTGTGAGCCCAAGCCCTATCTTTCACGGGCTTTTTTGGCCCTAGACAACTATCGGGCCGAGCCGGGCCAGCCCTCTATGAAATATGCAAAGCCCAGGCCCTACCCACGGGCCAAACTATTTCGGGCTTTTTCAGGCTTTCAAGACGGGCCTATACGGCCCTTGTCTGTATATATATATATATATATATATATAACATTATTAAGACACAATTCTAATACGAAAACAATAATAAATCTTCAAATCAATATAATATTTAGAGACTATAAATGCCAATGAAGGCATTTACCAAAAATCTCAACTAAAATTTATACTAAAATCCAAATGAGGCTTTCAGCAATCTAGCAAGAACTTCAAATGGAAGGCCCATATACAAATGTCTAACCCTGCCAAGCTATTTATAAAGGAAAAAACAATTGTGTTGATGTGTAGAGTCGATGTGGGACAGAAATAGACACCCACCCCCACTTATGTGTTCTTTTTCTTCCTTCCCAGCCTCCTCCACTTTATCTTTCTTCCTTCCCCTCTGATTAAAACTTTGAAACACATCACAATATTGAGGAGATAGTTGAACCCTCTGAACCTAAAGCCAAAGAGGAAAAATTGCATTGTCTTATTCCAGCACAAAAAGGATATATGACTCCTTTCCCCTAGCCTAAAGGCCGTGACTATGTCACTATGCCAACGTCCTTTATAAAAGCCTGACAGTTGAGAAAGCTGTTCAGAACTGGGTGCAGTTCCAGGTGGAGGAACTCTGTACATTCATAGCTAAATCATGTATTTATGTGAGCAGTGAGCTATCCTAGTATGTTAAAGAGAAATGGTAAGAGCTATCCTCATATGTGGTTCTTTACTAATGAGACCAACCATGATACAGGTTGCAAGTTGGGGTGCATACTTGCTAAAGAGAAATGGTAAGATCTCGGTGTTTAATTCCATGGACTGCAAATGGTAAGATCTTGATGTAACCAACATTAAGCTTGAGTAATCACATGTGATATATATATATATATATATATATATATATATATATTAAAATAGAGTTGAAAGTCTTTGCTGGGAGGATGTCCAGGCAGAGCAAAGACGGATTGAAGCACTAGCTGAAAGTCTTTGCTGGGAGAAAAAGTATGAGAAAAACATGGCTATGAAAAGAAGCATGCAGGGGCATCTTTAACTAGAGTTTTTGTGTCTTTCAAAAACAGAATTGTTGTTATGAACATCATGCTATCCATAAGAATGTTCCCTGTCAATGTGATTGCTGACCAAATTGCCAAAAAGAACCTCTACAACCTGCACAAATTACTTGAAGTATTGACCCAATCCCACATCGTTTTTTTAAGGCAACCTCCTATTTTTTATCCACTATAAAAAGGCTTCCAAATATCAATATTATTGCTCACCAAAATATCCTGAAATTTTCATAATTGTTAACTTAAATATAAGTTAATTAATTATGTTGGGCCGGACCGGGCTTTTAAAGGGTCTCAAAACAAAGCCCAAGCCTTGCTCAATAGTCATCGGGCCGGGTCAAGCCCGCCCAATGTATCGGGCCGGGTAAGCCTGAAATTTAAAAAATCGGGCCGAATTCGGGCTGGCCCATCGGGCTCGGGCTTTTTTTACAGGCCTAGTAGGCGGGCACACTAAAAAAATTATTCAGCCATAATCTTAACTATATTTTTCGTCCAAAAAAAAAAAGCCTTAACTATATCTTGGTTTCTACAAGGTTTTTAACCCCCACATGACCCATTATTTACTTAAACCTTTAGATTTTGGCCCAATCCTTGCAGCCCAAAGTCATAATCCAAGCCCCCACATGGACAAAATGCGGGTCAGCCACTGGGTCTGTCGTAGGAAAATATCTGCCTGTAAAGACAGAGGTCTAGCCCCCCTCGAACTCTCGGCTCAGTCACTTCCACTTCCATGTGACTGATCGTCATTGGGCCACATATTGTTAAAAATTTATGAAAAAATCACTTGTTAAAAATTGCAGGAGGAGGAGGCAATAAGGGAAAGCTGATTACATTTCCTGATTATGCGGCAAAGATTTGAGGAGGCGCTGGTTTTTAATGAATTTTGCAAACTTCCGAAAATACCCCAATTTATTTTCAGGCTCTCTCCTCTTGGTGCGTCGTCTCCTTCTCATCACGTTGCTTCCTCACGCTCTCTCTTCACAGAGCTCACTCCTCTCCTCTCTTCCATTCTGCCTACAGTTTTTTCTTGTTGGATCAATTGAAGCGCACTGTGGAGCCACAAGACTCAGGTAAGAGGCGCATATTATGTTTATTTCTTTTCACTTTCATTCTTCCTTCTTTCTCTTAAATTTCTAGGGTTTTAACTTTCAATTGCAGCTGCTGTTGGTTTTCTATATTACGTATTGGCATGAGAATGACATTTTTTCCATTTGGGTTTTAGGGCCCTTCCCTGATGGGGTCAAGTTCCTATACTGGTTGAATTGGTATAGAAAAGGGAAATAAGCAAATAGATTTCGAGGGGTTCAAACCTCCAAAGCATAAAGCTGTATTTTTTCCCATAAACTGGTCATAATATTTTTTTTCTTCTTCGTTTGTAGGTTCTTCAATTCTAGTACTCTTCTTCTTTTTATCATTTCTTTCTAATGTTGGGAGTTAGGAACAAAGGAATTTAGGGATTTAGTGAACCCATCTATTTTAGGGAACCCAAATGCCCAAATGAGCACTTGGTGAAGAAGATTCTAGGTGAAGCTTTCTGCTTGTGAAGCATATATTAGCATGAACAACTCCATCCATAATCGACGAGCTAAGAAAATCCTCCATTTAAGATAGTTGCAGAGCAGGTACCGCCATTGTTGTCCTTTATAAGATAGTTATTTGATGATTTCCTGTTTGTTCTGTAATATGTGTGTGTGTATATATATATATGTTAGTTTATGATTTGGCTTCATATAGATCTCTTTTGGCTTTCTTATGCTTAGTTTATGATGTGGGAATACAGGGTTGGTTGGAGTTCAGTGTTGAATATTCCAACGTAGTTTTGAAATTTTGGTCTTTTGTAAGTGTTATTTTATTGTGTGGCTTGCAACATAAGGGTGCACACAGAATTTTTTCCTTTACTCTGTATTTAATTTTTAATTTGAGTCATTGTTTTATTTCATATTTCATCCTTTTAGTTTTCCTCTTGTTGTTAGCTTATCAATTTGTGGGCCTGCAGCCTGCAATTGTCAGAAGAAGTAATTATCAATTTCTGTATAATTTGGGAAATATCGTATAAAAAAAAAAGAGATTCTGATGAAATTTCAACTAAGAAAAATTGGCTTGAAATTTCAGCCCACCTCATTTTTAAACCCGGTGTCTGGCCCTATGTATATAATTTATGGTTGAATTATAAACTTTTGCTGATTGGGATATAGATACATAGTAGACTGGTACATCACCTTTAGCTTTTGTGCTGAGTTCTTTATGTTGTTTTGTCCAAATTTATACCACATTATTCGTATGGATTTTAGACAAGTCTTTATTCTGTAATCAACAAAGTTCTAACTTCTAGTTTTTCTGCCAACTTTTCTTAGTCAGGAGAAGTCCAGTCGTGCTTTTGCAAATTCATTGATGGGGCGTAACCTTTCAAATCATTCAGAATCTCCAGTTGGGGACCGTGGGTCTCCTCGTAGGAGGAGCCCGTCTAGGAAAAGTCCATCCAGAATAGAAAGATCACCTACTCGACATAGGAGGTCCCACAGGGGTAGTTCTCCACCAAGAGAGAATCATTCGGGTCACCCTAAGTCTCCAAAGCATGCAAGGTCCCCCTCTCCTCCTGCTCGCTCTCCTTCTCCTCGGACAAAACGGTTAAGAAGAGCTCAAGCTGGCAGAGAGGCTGTGAAAGAACCTGAAAGAATTAACGGGAGGGGAACTGATAGGGGTTTACAGAAGGAAAGGGTTTCAGAGAGAGATGTCGGGAGTGATAGGAAAGAGAAACGGTCGGGAAGAGACGATGTTGATGGTAAATCATCAAGACCAAGACATGGTACTTCTCCATCAGATCGACAGCGAAGGAGTAGGCATATATCTCCCTCACCTCAACCTGCTGGTGTTACCAGAGATGTGGAGAAAGTAATTGAGAATGACAGTGAAAGGAATCTTGGCAGAGGGAGTGATAGAAGAATGCAAAGGGAAAAGGGTTCAGATAGGGAAACTGATAGTGAAAGAGTGGAGAGAAGGTCAGGAAAAGACAGTACTGATCATAGGTCTTCAAGAACAAGACATGGGCGATCTACTTCTCCATTGGATCGGGACCACAAGAACAGACAGAGATCTCATTCACCTCAACAAGCTGCCAATACCAGAGCTCGTGATGAGGTGTCTGGTGATATCCACTCCTTCAAATGTCTCATCCCCCTCCCCAATAATTTTAATTCCGCTATTGAAAATTATTGCTTCTTAAATTTCACTGATATTATTGTAGATTTTCAAAAGTTCTTTTACATAGGTTTGTTTTCTCATAAATTCCATTTCAAAATATCTTTTTCCTTATTTATCACCTCCTAACTCACTCCAAGGAGGAGTTAATGTGGAAAAGTGGAAGTGGTAGTATGTTTTAAGGCATTTTTGAATGAAGGAAAACACACAAATTAATTATTCAAGTACGTCTGCATTCATTGGGACAATTATCTGTGATGCTTATAAGTGGTTTCTGTTTCTAGTTGTGATGATTCTTATCTAAAGTGTCTAACCAGCGGTAAACATTTTCAGGTGCCAAATTCAAGGGAAGATGAGCATAGGTGTGTATCTTTTAAACTTTTTGTTTACACTTAGCTGAACCATTGATAAAACTATCTGTTGTCCAAATATATTTTTCTTGCAATGGACCAATGATTTCTGGAATGTTATTGCACTTTGATGTATTTAGTCACTCTATTTATTTGTTCTGGTGAATGAGAGAGATAAAGGTCGGTGTAAGCAATATGTTCTTGCCAATTTAGCAAAGTAAACTTTCATGATGTAGTAAACGTAATAAAACATGCCAATTCTTAATAATACGAGATAAGGGTTATTGGAATTTTTTTTAGTTTTTCTCAATTCCAGTTTCTTAATTTCTGTAGTAAAAGTGATAAAGCATTAATTGCCAATTTAACATAGTAAACGTTTAGGTCTGTTAATTTGTTAAGGTAGATCACATAACTTTAGGTTACTTCACTTTGGGTTCTGTTCATTTGAAACTTTTAATGTCTGAGTGCTCATGCTTTAATGTACTTAAGCTTTGATGTAGCTTTTGATGAGCTGTTGGTTGCTTTCTTGGGCAGGGATGATGAGAATGATGCAGTAGCTATGATGAAGGCTGCTGAGGAGGCCTTGGAAGCAAAGCAAAAGGTAAGTAATGCATAGCTTGGTGTATCATTCTTTCTTCAATCATAACTATCTTCATCAAATTTTTGTTACGCATGTCAAATATTCTCAGCTATCCGGTGCAAGCTGTGATAGGTCTTGTTTATCCATACTGCTTTTATTTCTGAGTATCGTGTAGTGCAAATAATTTGTTTAATTGTGTGGAAAGTTGAAACTGTACTTACGTTTTGCTCCTTTTACTACTCGACTTACAGGAAAAACCTTCATTTGAGCTATCTGGAAAGCTTGCTGCGGAAACCAATAGAGTCAGGGGTGAGATCACCTTTTCCTTGTGGTTTGATACAAAAGTCTGAACTTTTTGTTCTCTCTTGGTTTTGAAAATAGGAAGAAATAGATGCACTAATCAGAACCCTTAAAGGGGTTAAATAGAGTACAACCTAATCACAATAGGAAACGAAATAACTACCAGATCACTTACTTGGGGAAGCTGGATCACAACCCCAAACAAACTTGGAAAGCAAAACTCTACTTACCTTAAACTCCTATTTAGAACAAACTTTTGTTCTCCAACACTTTCCCTTGAAGTTGGAGCGTAGATGATAATCAAGCCCAGCTTGTTACATAACTCAGAAACATAATTAAGAACATCAAGACATAAACTTGTGCCATCTTGAATGATTTTTCCACAAAATGAATAAGACAGGCACACGTACCTCATCATAACATCTAGCCTCAACTTTTGAGCCCCAAAAGAAAATTTAAATATGTGGGTCAAATATCAACCAAAACCTCCGGTAGACTGAAGTTAGTAAATTCTGTACCAAATACAAATCACTAACACTCAATTAGAAAATCACCTAATCTAGGAAACTAGATCACATTCCTTAACCAACACATTTAGTAAGCAAAAAAATTAAGTACAATCGCAACGTGAAATTAAATAACAACCAAATTGCACCCTTAAACAACAAGGAAACCAAATATTCTAATTAACTTAGAATCCTAATTACAGTATGTGCATTTCTATCTGTTTATTCATTATAACAAATAAAAAGATAATAATATATGTTTTGTTTTCTATATGGTTATTATTTTGTCAGGTATAACACTATTATTCACTGAGCCTCCAGAAGGACGAAAACCTGATGTAAGATGGAGACTTTATGTTTTCAAGGGCGGTGAAGTGTTAAATGGTAAGTCTCTTGGATATTAATACTGGAAGTTATCTTCTTGTTTTTTGTGCCTCTCTTGAGACCTACATATGCTTCTTTAATGGTGAAGCACTTAAGAGTAGTTGAATGATAATGAAGTAGCTGCTGAGCACTGACTGCAGGTTTCTTCTTTTTAGACGTACAGTGCTTTAAAAGACCTCATGTGTCATGTCTGATCAAAGTACCTAGTTCCAAGCCAATTAACTTTCAAAATTCTTAAATCTCAAAGGCTGAAGGGCTAATGACTGAAGATTCTCTTATTGTTTTTGTAAGACCTTGGCTGCAACCCACAATGCAGCATTAATTTTCATTTCAGTAAATAAGTGACCTTAGGATGTAACAACGTTTTAGCATCCATATAACTTCTTCCATCACGTACTTAACCTCTCCTTATAACACTGATTGCTGAGACAAGCAGCCTGTGGTAATTCTGTATGTTTTCTCCTAATGGAAACATCCCTTTCAAGTTCAAATCATTTATCGGATTGGGTGCAATGGTGTGAGTAATGAATATTGGACAGTTCAAGAAATATTTGAGAATTTCTGTTCATAGATACTATGTTGCAATATATTGGAGAAGAAACATATTCTTGTGGCCCAAAATATAGCGCATGTTTCTATTTTTTGTGCACATATGGTTGTACATTAACGTTTTTAGTACTTGTAGAAATTTCCTTTTTAGATTTTTAAGCTTTTGGTAGTTTTCTTCCCAAAAGAAAAAAGGTACAAATCCAATAGTATTGAGTAGTGTATCTAAACTGAAAACTGTTGGATTTATGTGCATTTTCTTTTGGTATTGAGTACTCTATGCATCTTGTTGCTCTTAACTCAAAACTGTGTTTAAACTTTATTGACTTTGGATTATCGAGTAGTAATGAAATTCTGGACCAGTCAAGTTCTATTACTTAGGCGAGCTATCGTTGTGTAATGGTTACATCTGAGCTTATTCCATTTTCTTTTGGTAAAGACTTAGTTTTTGGCGGTTTTCCATATCTGGAAAGCATGCAAAAAAGTGCAATTATTTTTCTTGTGCATTTTAATAGTACTCTCTGTTGGGATTTCTGGGTCCATGTCTTTGGGATTCTATCCATGGTGATCAAAATGTTCTCCTTGAATTATGATTTTCTAAGATGTGCATATGATCTACAGAACCCCTGTACATACATCGGCAAAGCTGTTACCTCTTTGGGAGGGAAAGAAGGGTGGCAGACGTCCCTACAGATCACCCATCCTGTAGCAAGCAACATGCTGTTATACAATTCAGGTAGATCTTGAATTTTGCATATTTTTTTTATTTAAAATTCTTGCCATTTACATTCTTGGTTAGTAACTACTAATATCATATTTTATTTTCCCGCCATGCCAGGCAAGTTGAAATGGAGCAACCTGATGGTACACTATCAAAGAAAGTAAGGTAAGACAGTTAATTTGCGGCTAATTCCATTATTTAGAAGGGTGAATTTTTCAAATCTCATATCTCATTTCTTGTGTGCACCGTCACAGGCCTTACTTAATGGACCTTGGAAGCACAAATAAAACTTTTCTTAATGTAAGTGGCTCAATTGATATATTGTCTTCTTTTCTTTTAATTATAGTTTTGGCATTTGTGTTGTGTATGAGTAAGCTGAGGCTTTCCTGTATTTGCAAGAATTTAGATTTAAAATTTGCTTTTCTTTTGCAGGATACTGCAATTGAACCTCAACGGTATTATGAACTAATGGAAAAGGACACCATTAGATTTGGTAATAGTAGGTAGGTCACTAATCAATAATCCAACTTAAGCTTTTGTGGTTCTTAGATTGATGCCTCCTAGAAATTTTCTTCTTTTTCTGTTGGTATTCATGCGTTATTCCTGAATGAATACTGTAATGATACTTGCAGCTGAATCCCTGAATTTAATTAGTTTGGTTTCTATGGTTATTATGTTCAAATTGAGTTGAAACAATTGGTTTTAGAAACCAATGATTGTTGTTTGGTTCAGTATGTGCTGGTTAAGGGCCTACATAATGTTTGTTTAATTTGGGAGTTGCATGACAAGTAAAGTTGTTAGTTGGACTTGACTACGCTGGTCATAAAGAATCATAGTAAATGGTAAATGGATTCCAGGAAATTGGAACGGTAAACCCATGGGGGAGGGGGGATGTAAAAGGTAGCACATTCCCGAAGAGTGCATACCAAACATGAGAGCAGAGATAGCTGTTGTAGCTAATGGAGGTTTCATGCAAGCACTGGAATTCAAAACTCTAACACGAAAAATCAGGAGATTTTAATGCGAGTCATGTTCAGATTATTCTACCACCAACCCTATATTTTCATTACAAGTGCGTACTTTTGAAGTCAGGCTGTCAGTAAGTTTTGTATTGGCATAGTGATCAGCTTGATCCTATTAGAGCATTTGATCATGTGAATGTTTAAGGTTTGTAGAATTGCAGCTGATTATACAAATTGAAATCATAGGTCATGCTTGATTTAGTTTGAGTCATCTGATCCTTGATTTAGTTCAAGTCATATCTGATGCCTGCTCTTCTCCCTTTCATAATTGGCCCCTCATTTTTTGTATCATTAATTATGAATTTTATAGTTACAATTTTGAGGGTAATATTTGAAGATAATAAGGTTGTGGAAGGTTCCATAAGTTATTCAAATGTCGACTGTAAGAGTTATCTGCAGCATGATGTGTTTAATATTTTAAGAGACTAAAAAGCTAATCAGAGAAGGAACCATAACATTCTTCTGGCTGCTCCATTTTCTGTGAGTACATGTGTGTAGTCTTTGAAGATTATATCTGTCATGCAAACTGAGCTGTCTTAGACTCTTAGGTTTCTAAAGCAGAAACTATGACGACTGACTGAAAGATGGTTTTTGTTTCTATATGATCTATTCTTTTTCGTTTTGTTATTCAAATTGTGCCTCAAACTACTGGACAGCTGAGATTTTAAGATAGTTGTGACTATTTCAAATTGAACGGAGAATCTTAGGATTCTGCTTTCTGAAATGATTTGTAATTGTGTTTCATCACTTCCTCATGAGGCTTAAAAGTATGCTTGATGAGAAAAATTTGTAGTTTTACCGGGGAATTTTTTGTTTGCTGTCTCTGATATGATATGTGATCCATGCTGTATTGCTTGTAATATTTTTGTGGCATATTTTTGACGTCATTCATATAATTTGGTTTTTGCAGCCGAGAGTATGTACTACTGCATGAGAACTCTATGAATTGACGGGCTCAATTGGCTACTCGAATGCGATTCCATTTAACATTTGGGGATCATTGATGCATGAGATGTCTTTTCTTTTCTTTTCTTTTTTTTCCGGCAGATCAGATGTATGGGAATGGGTGGATTTTATGAATAGCATCAAATTTTCTGAATACGTTTCATGGATGTTACTGTAAATTATGCATGGTATGTTATATCTCCTCGTGGTTTGTGATTTTCATGAATCTGGATGTATCCTTGGGCAGCACTATATATGGTTGCCAACAGCTGCACTAAGGGTGAGTCAAGCACAAATTATTATCTGTGTAGAAAGGTTAAATCGTAGAGAACTGTTATTGGCATCCCAAAAAGTCATTGCACTCCTCTCTTATGAAAGAAGAGTGCAATGAGACTCTTTCAGAGTGCCAATAACAACTTTGTTTTTGTAAATTACATTCCTAGATATCGATTGTTCTTTTTGTGACTTGAGGACGTTGAAATTTTGTTTGAAGAAAGAAATAAAGGCAAAGATGTTGGAAATTGGTACAAAGTTGCTTCTAGTTCTTGGTTCTGGTTGTGGACAGCAAGGCATGGGTTCCTCTGTATAAGCACCGGGTACACGTACTTGAGTATTCTGGTTCAAATAAGAATGTCCAAACCTCCTCAGACACTAAATTATAATTTGTTTGTGGTCAAATTAAAATGTACACATATTATCGAACACTAATTGACAATTCACATTGGGTATGTACCACACTTCCTCACTCTTTTTCATTTTCGGGTGAATCTTCCCATTCTTTTTCTGTCATATTTACCTACATGTGCTTACTCCTAATCTTTTCAGCCCATTTTGTGCAAAGGTTAGAGTTTGGAAATGAGTTTCAAATTGTATTCTCATGCTTGGTAAATACGCTATTGGGAATGCAAACATGGACTTGTGGGTATGGACTTCCAACGTTGGGGAAAGTTCATACCCTTGGCTAACCTTGAGAAATTTTTTTGTCCATTTGGGAAAGCATTTAATGCAGTCTTTTTGGACGAACTTACTCATGTTATTATTATTAAATATCACTTTTGACCCCAACGACAAAGCCAAGATTTCATGTTTGTGTATAAACATAACAAATTTGAATTCACAAGACATAACAAAACATTGAAAATCATATATTGCCTATACATTAGCATCATAATTGTCCTTGATGAATTTTCATTTTTTTGAAATCGTTGCAAAACAACTTCATCATCTATATTATAAAACTATCTTTCTCAATATATGCAACCAAATAATCAACATCCATAAATCCCTCGTTTGGTTGCGTAACCAATTCTTTACAATATTCATAGTACTCTCTCTACATGTAAATTGAAAGACCCATCAAAATAAATAGAAAGAAATTTTTTTTTTCATAAACTTAAAAAAACATAGGTGGGGAGAAAATAATAAAAACTAAGAGAGATTATCACACTTTAATTAAATGAGTTAACCTAATTAGAACTTGATATAATATGGAGTTTAAGAGAAAAAAAAAAACTCACAAGCAATGAGAAAGAACCAAGAAAAGAGAAAAAAGGGGTGAAAAACTCATAGGTTTTTAGGGGTTCTTGTAAAAAAGTAATATAATAATAGGTATTGAACCTTATGAGAATCAGATTGTACGTGGTGGCCTTAGAGGAGATGTGGGATATAGCTGGTAGGGCCCATGTGGTACAATAAATATATTAATTAATATAGAATATCCAATAAAAGCATGGTATTTTTCTTTTCTAAAATAAAAATTGAGTGGGGTTTGGGACTGCACTAGTCCTAATGTGCCTCTGCTAATATATTAATTAATATAGAATATCCAATAAAAGCATGATATTTTTCTTTTCTAAAATAAAAATTGAGTGGGGTTTGGGACTGCACTGGTCCTAACGTGCCTCTGCCTCTGTTTGACCCTTTAAAAACGCTTTATATTGATAACCTTTAATAATAATAAAAACCAAGGATATTGTTGGAAACTTGATAACTTTTCATTCCTAATATTGCACTAACTAAACATGGGAATATGAGATAATTGCATTATCTAGTTCTCATTTTTCAGTATCCCAAATATAGGAATGAACATCCTCCATTTCCATATCATGGGATTAGACGTGAGAAGTTTATTCTCAAGAAGTTCAATCCATGAACCAGACGGGTCCTTAGGTTTCATTTGGACAGAGGAATTTGAAAGAAATGATTTGAATTTGACGAGAATGCTAAATTTGCTAAAAAAAAACAATAATGTGATTAGCTTAAATGTATTTAAAATAACTAAATGTAGTATATTTGAAATAGATTGAAATGGTATATTTGAAAACATAAATTTCATTCTTTTACATGTGGTCTTAATAAGCTAATAAATCTCACCTCCTCTACAAACCTTGTATCCAGAAAAGAAAAACACAAGAACTCAGCTACCATATTATTTACTGACCACAAATACCAACCCCTCCCAGAAGAAGAACACGTCCACAATACCATATTTGCCACACAATACATGAGACAAAGACAAAGACAAAGGGTGGTAGGTAAATTTTTTCCTTTTTTAGAGGGGCAATAAATGCAAAATCCAAAGTATTCCCCTACCATTCCACCAAAGCTGTTACAATATAAAAAACGTACGAAAAGAGGTCAATTTTCAAAACTCTGGCAAAACACTAAAACCAAATCCTCCTTCATCAAATGGCAGCCTCCACAAGCGCTTCCACCACTTGCAAAACCCACCGACTGATCACCCCACCGCTTCCAAAACCCTACTCCACCTCCCAATTGCCCTTCAAGTTCCACAAATTTACCCCCCGTGCCACCACCCCTTCTTCCATCTGCTGCACCCTCACCCGAGATTCAGCACCTCTTCAGATGGAGAACAAGCACGAAAATGGGTCCTTACAGGTTCTGCCCCGACCCGATTCCTTCGGCCGGTTCGGTAAGTATGGCGGCAAGTACGTCCCCGAAACTCTAATGCATGCCCTCACCGAGCTCGAGGCTGCTTTTCATGCTCTTGCTAATGACGAGGACTTTCAGGTACTGTTTTTGACCTTTTCCCTCATTGTTCTGTTTCGAGAATCAAATGTGAAAATTTTGATGTGGTGAGAATTGTATATGAATGAATTGGACATTGGTGCATGTTGATTTGGTTTTTCGTAGTTGGAATTGTTGTCAAGATCAAAATTTGTGAGGAAAATGAATGAAATGTAGCTATTTGAGCACAGTGGCCACAAGGTCCTTTAAATTGAATCAAGCTGGGAAAGCATTATATACCAGAAAACTTGGCTATGGAGTACATGACAGTGTATGGTATATACCCATTTCAAAGCTGCATCTTGTTACCGAAAAAAGGTTGCAAGCAATTATTTTATGTTGTATTTTGTCATAGAGCTCAGCGAAGCTTTAGCTAATTCGGGAATTCGTAGGATTTGTTGTTTGTTTCATTCAAATAAAATTTGTGATTTTAGTTGTGATGTGGTGTCTTTAGTTACAATTTTTGGTTACCATTCAATGTTGAGATATTTTAGGATGCATACGCCAAACATAGTTTTTGGAAATTTGCACTCAAAAGTATCCAAAATGAGGGAGAAGATTTCTTCATTTATAAAAAAAAAAAGATTATTCCGTTTTTCACTTACAATGAATATGCTTGGTGTGTTGCTGACAATAGAACCCCTTTTACTTCTTGGTTATTGGCTGAATCTGAGTTTCCTGAGCCTGAAAGAGGAGAGAAATTTAATTTTCTTTTGGCGGTATACAACTGAGTAACTGATTAGATAAATTTATGATATTGCAGAAAGAATTGAATGGCATTTTGAAGGACTATGTTGGCAGGGAGACTCCTCTCTACTTTGCAGAGCGGCTAACTGAGCACTACAAACGTCCTAATGGTGAAGGGCCTCACGTTTATCTGAAGAGGGAAGATCTTAACCATACTGGGGCCCATAAGATCAACAATGCCGTTGCCCAAGCCTTGCTTGCTAAGAAATTGGGAAAGAAACGCATTATTGCTGAAACTGGAGCGGGTCAACATGGAGTTGCCACTGCCACTGTTTGTGCTCGGTTTGGATTGCAGTGTATCATCTACATGGGTGCCCAAGATATGGAAAGGCAATCCCTCAATGTTTTCAGAATGCGGCTTCTTGGAGCAGAGGTTTGTTATGATTCTGAAACTCACTTCGTTACATTTATAAGCTGAACATCCAGTGAATTATGAAACTGGACTGAACCGAGAGATTGTGCATATTTTTCTTACTTGCATATTCCACCAATAATATTTTCCCAGAACAGGGTTCCTAGAAGGGGAGAAGCCAATGGTCTTTCTATGGAATGCTCCATAATTATTATGTTGTGCACGACTCTTGCTTATTGCCCCTTCTGTGTTACCTATTAGGTTTGTGTCAGAGATCAAATCATGGTTTTCGATCTATCTAATACTTAAATTTTCTTGGGTTCTTTTTCTCTCAGGGAATTTATTTAGCATATATTAAGTTTCTATTGATTATATATAATCTTGATTGTTTCAGTGTTCCATTCTGCCATCTCATGAATGGTTAGCTGACAGTTGTTTTTTGCCGTGCAAGAAGGATGATTTTTACTTTTTCGATTTTTTAAGTTTATAATTTCTTTTGGCGTGTTTTAGCAAGATAGGTATGCTGATCAGATACATTTTACAGATTGCATCTTTTCTTTACAAGAAATGTGCACTCATTTTAGGGGACAAATTACTGAATTTAACTGCCATGGCCCTTTCTTTTGAATTTCGTTTTTTGTTTTCTTGAGACTGCTGTGAAATGGCATAAACTGTTACTTTTATTTGAGTCCAATGCATTGCTCTTACTAATCCTAATTATTTTGAACTTTAATTTCTTTTGCTGTTTTGAAATACAGGTTAGACCAGTCCATTCTGGGACAGCTACATTGAAGGATGCTACTTCAGAAGCTATAAGGGACTGGGTAACTAATGTAGAGACAACTCATTATATTTTGGGTTCCGTTGCTGGCCCACATCCGTACCCTATGATGGTTCGGGATTTCCACAAGGTGATTGGTAGAGAAACAAGAAAACAGGCACTGGAAAAGTGGGGAGGGAAACCAGATGTGCTGGTAGCTTGCGTTGGTGGGGGTTCAAATGCCATGGGACTTTTCCATGAGTTTGTCGAAGACAAAGATGTTCGATTGATTGGGGTGGAGGCTGCAGGCTTTGGATTGGACAGTGGAAAGCATGCTGCAACTTTGACAAAAGGGGAAGTTGGGGTCTTGCATGGAGCTATGAGCTACTTATTGCAGGATGACGATGGACAAATTATTGAGCCTCATTCTATAAGTGCAGGGTATGAGAGTTCGTTGATCTTTTTAGCTATCAATTAATTTTGTTGTGGCTTTGAAATGTAGTAACTCTGATTTCTTTGTGGCATTTAGCCTGGATTACCCTGGAGTTGGTCCAGAGCACAGTTTTCTGAAAGACACACAGCGTGCTGAATACTATAGCATTACTGATGAAGAAGCCTTGGAAGGTATTGGACTCTGGCTCAGATTTGTTTTATACTCTTTTAACCTTTTCTTTTTCGGGTAGGGGGAAAGTAGTGTGCTTATGCATAGCGTTCGATTGGTTATCTTTAAATGAAATATCAGTTTGACATATGGAATATGTAATTTCCTCTCAAGCTTAATGTACAGTCCACAGATGACACCATGAACAAGTGGAGACCTGTAATAAGCTGTGATGTTCGTCATTCTTATTGCAGTGTCCTCGTCATGCTCTTGGTCTTAAGTCCTTGGACTATACTTTGTCCCTAGTTTCCATTACATGTGAAGCACACACAACTAGATTTTTACCATATCAGTCTTATCCAGCTTTCGTAATTTTTATTTTCTCCTTGCAGCTTTTAAACGATTGTCAAGACTGGAGGGAATAATTCCAGCTTTGGAGACTTCTCATGCACTGGCCTACTTAGAGAAGCTGTGCCCTACACTCCCCGACGGGGCCAAGGTTGTGCTTAACTGCAGTGGCAGAGGGGATAAGGATGTTCACACTGCCATCAAGCACTTGAAGGTTTGATGCCACCGTGATTGAACAAAACCGAAGGATTGTCTCTCTCCAGAAAGCTAAAGGAACCGTGGGAAATGTTTTATTATTATTTCCATAATGTGTATTAAATCACCCGTTATAGAGCAAGTTTGGAAATGCAATTTGCTGATAGGTCAAGGATGCCTCCAACGAATAACAGTGGAATAACAGTGGGTTGCTTATTTGAAGGAAAGTTTTGTATCCGCATAATATCAAGACCAGTTTTTGTAATGATGTAAGTTTCTTTGTTTGCTGTATAATGTAACTTCATGAATTTCAATGAGGAGACTGCAAATCTAGTTTATCTGAATATTTATGATGGATCGCTATTGCGAGGCTTTGCTCAGTCGTCATTAAAGAATCTAGCCCTTTCAAATTCTCAATTGGTTTTCTATGATTTTGGGTTCGAAACCAAGGGACGAAAGGGAGAAGAATGGTTTAAGAATGATGGCGGATGTGGTAATTAAACTAATAAAAATATACAAAAAAACCAGTTAATGTAAAAATTCCCCTTACTGTTATTCAGGCTGAATTTGATGGTTTTTTGTATAGTGGGTCACATTTTCCTCTTATTGTGCAACATCAGTTAACGGAGCAAAGTGGGTATTTTGAGTTTCAAAAGTCAATGTGAGATTTACCATCATTTCAGGATTAAGCCTTAAATCACGCAACACATAGTGGGAAGTCTTTAAACAAAAGAAAAATTATAGAACCTATGTGGTTTTTACGACAACCCTTGATACTCTTGAAAGGCCAAATTCGTATAAAAAATATATATCCTATGTGATTTTTACCAAAAACAACACGGATATATATTCTTGTTTCTTGGAAAAAGGACAGTTGATGAAGGATTTATTTCTTTGTTTTTAGAAAGAAAATAACTTTTAAGAAAAACAAAGAGAAAATAAAAAATGAAATTTGCATGTAAGATATAAATCACATATCACATTGCTCTTTCTAGTTTTATAGTTGAATGCTCACATTTTAACATGATATAATTCCCGCGTTTAATCCAATTGAGCTGCAGCGATCACATGTAAGAGGACGTTAAGCGTCTACGTCTACAATTGAACAATTTTGTGTTGAATGCTCTAATCTTAACAATTTGAAAGGTAAGAAAAACAAAAGCATAGAAAATCAAGATCATAATGCCACAATGGTATAAAACTCTTCTTAATTGGAAAAGAGCTATCCTTTTCTCCCACGACCGGGAAATTAACGTCGACTATTTGCCAACCTCAAAGCTTTCTCATTTAGCCTTGAATTCTTGTTAGGGTATGTAATCAAAATATTCTATAGTAAAAAACTAAATATTTACAACTTTAGTTTTCATGATCTCTTTGTAGCACTGGTGCAGTAAAGAGTCTTCTTGTACATTAGGGCCGGTCGTGTGTGATTTGAGGCCCCCGGCCAAAGTGTAGAGTGTACCCTTTATAGACAATTTTTTTGGGTCAAAAAGGCTACTTTTTTCAATTTTTTTTGGAGTACTCCTTATAAATTCATCATGAAAATTATAATTTTTGATACTGTTCGCTGCCTAGGACAATTTAAATTTTCCTGATTTTTGTTTTCATGTGTGTAATACCCTCAAAAATAATATTTGGTTTTATTATTTTTGTGGAAAATGTTATTAAGTCGTGTGACTATTTTGGATGTTGTATGAATTTGGTTTGATGTAAAAATATTGGAATTAAGTGACTTAATCTCAAATTGGGACAAAAATACCTTTATGATTAAGTTTTTGATTTTACAAAGGAAGTACAAGAAATTGAAGCGAGAAAATTATGAATTTTGATTTGGAAAATCGAGATTGATCTCACGAACGCGTAGGCGCAAACGGTTCGTAAATCCGAGTTGAAACGAAGAAGTTATACTCGTTTGAAGTTTCAGGGACTAAATTGCAAACTGAAACTTTGCCTATAAATTTCAGAGGGGCACTGTTTGGATTCATATTTTGCAATTGAATCCGGAAGTTTGAGAGCTCGTCGGAGAGGCGATTTCCGGCGGCTTCTGCGGCGGCGTACGGTGGAGGTGATCGACATCAACAAGCCACATAGGAAGCCTGCTATCTTGTGAACATAACCCAAGAAGAATCGGAGTCATCGGAGGTGCGGTGAAGGCGGGGCGACGCCGTGAAGTTGGCTCGTCAACAGTGAAATCAGCAACTTCACCCGGCGGTTTGAGCTACTTACACTTCGAATTGGACCTCGAGGTAAGAATTAAAGTTGTTCTACTCAGTATTACGAACATTTTGGCATAGGTCTTGACCGGCGATTCTAAGGTTGGTCCGTCGCGGAATAGTACCCAAACCACCACCGGCGGTGGCGGCGCGTGGCGGCGCTGGGTGGAGATTCTGAGTTAGGGCTTTAGAGACAGAATGTAGTCCTGGAGTTACTGAACATATTTGTATGTTTAAAATTGTTGAGATTCCGTCGTTTAATCGACGATTTGGAGCCTCACAAATGTGGACCATTGATTGAAGATGATCGGACCGTTGGATCGTGTCCAATTTTAATTATGTTGTAGCTGGTGTTGTGAGGAGTCTGTAGGTTCAGACGGATTGATGATCGGACGTCTCGATCTTAAGTTAATAAATTTCAAAGTTAAGGCGAGCGATCGTCGTTCGATCGTGTAATGTAGAATAATCCGACCGTTGGATTGGGCCCAAATTGTTGCAGGGTGATGTCGGGACTATTTAGAGTCCATTGGTTCGATCGGATTTGGAATCTGAGGTTGTGGGCCCAAGGCGGATTTTTGGTGTGTCGGTTAGACATGTGGGACCCACGGGACCCAAATAGTGACCTTTTGGACAATGGGTGTCATTGGTCATGATTTGACGTCGACAGCACGTACGTCACAGTTTTGGAGTTGGTTGGTTGAGATTTGATCACTTTGGATCCCAGTTGGTCCAAAGGGCATTTTCGTCATTAGTTGCGAAATCTTGGATTTTGGAGGTTTGTGCTAAGTTGAGCTTTGTACATTGCTTAGGTACTGTTGAAGATTGAGTTGCTCGTTGAGGTTTGAGATTGAGGATTCGTTAAGTTGTTGAAGACGCAGCTTTGGACGAAAGATGAGTAAAATCATCCTAATCTTGAGTAAAATCACGAATTATTATATTTATTATAATGTGACCTTGGAGAATGTTAATGGCTATAATTAACATGTTGGTTGTGTTTTTATAAAATGTTTTAATTGTTTTAAAAACACATGAACTTGTTCTTCAATGGTTCATGAGGTAATTGAATTATATTTTGTTTTGAATTAATTATTATTATTGGAGATTTTGGTATTTAACCATATAACATATGTTGTGGATGTATGATGGAAATTCATTCGTGAATAACCACATAAATATATATAATAAATATATATTGCTGTGATTTGTGTATTTGGCTATAAAACAATGTTTAATGTGAAATTACATTTTATATTGTTTTGGTGTTGGAGTTTTGGTGTTGACGGATTTAGGTGAGAATACCTTGAATCCCTTCTGAGTTTGTCAGGTGGGCATTCTCGTGGCAAATAATGAGGGATAAATTACCCTAGGGAGCAAGACCCAAGAACAGTTAGAGCTCTAGTCTCGTCGTCATCTAGTACTCATGACTAGCGTGTAATCATGAGTGAACACTACTATGGTGTTTTGTAGTGTTATAGATTAGAGGTTCATAGTATTCTCTCTTCTATCTGTCAAACAATTGACGTGTGAAAACTACTTTGAAATAAAGAGTTTTGGTGTGGTCACAGGTGGTGATCGTAAGGTTCTTTAAATAAAACAAAAGAATTGTGATTGTGATGATATTGATGATTATGATTACCTTGGTTATACAAGGATTGTGGTGTGCTAACGTAAGTGCATGTATTTGTATATTATGTGCAATTGACATATTATCCTGTGGACGTGGTTTACTCATACGAGCTTTAGAAAGCTTACCGGGTTGTTGTTCCTGATGAACCCGGTGCACTATTCAATGGTGTAGGGGAAAATCTTGCAGGTGGTAGAGACGGTGAGCAAGAGAATTAAGGTGAGGAGCAGGAGGCTCATTGGTGGTTCCACAAAGTGTAAAGTGTGGTGTGAGAGTGTTGGTGAGTGTTAGACTTCCGCTGTGTGAAATAAACTCTGGGGAACAGTTTATGTAATATATGATTGTTCATTTTATTATGTAAGTTTGTAATGTAATATTTGACTCAGAAGAGTTGAGTCATTATTGACATTGTGATTCGGAACAGTGGTGTTGTATCAAGAAAGAAAAGTTTAAATTTCTAGGTACTTTTGTTGAAGGTTCCGAAGCTTCGCGCCCCTGATTGTTGGTTGTTCTTTTTAAATTTGCAGATTAATTGTTGTTGAAAATTCGGGGGCGTGACAATGTGTTCCACGAAATGCCAAATTGTGGGCATTCAAGTTCATTCACTATATCCTCAATTCAATATCGTGTCCTGCATTTTGGTCACTTTAATTTTCGTTTCATGTACACTTTCGTTATTTTCATTTTGATCAAAATGAATTCGTTGTTTAGATTCATTTGGTAAATCTTCAACTACATTTTTTTTTCCAGAAAATATTTATGCAAAAATCCTTTTAAACTTTCAGCAATTTGTTCTTCAAATAAAAATCACAACAATCAACACATAAGACCAAAACATTAACAAGAATGTAACTACATATAAAATCAATGATTTAACTAATGAACAAAGAACAATAAAACCTGAAGTTTGATCATTTTTCTTCAACTTGAAGCAAGAACAAGAACTCCAACTCCAGTTGATTTTCTGCCCCTTGCCACCACAAGCCCCAGGAAACTACAACAAAGAGGAGGAAATGAAACACAGCAGGCCAAAGGGAATTTGAGATGAAAAAAAATTAAGAAGAAAAAGTGGAGGGCATAAAGAATTCTTTGAAAATAGAGAAGGGCATAAAGAATAAATAAAAAAAGAAGTGGGAGACATCATGCATATATATCGTTTTGGCATATACAATACGTATATATGGAGGACTATAATTTTTGTTGTGCCCCAAAAACTTTTGGGCCCCGTGCCGTTGCGCTGTTCGCCCTGGATCAACATCTCTTGTATTTACCCCTTTATTAATGAAATTCTGTTTGTTCTAAAAAAAATTATTTATGTGGGATTCATAAAAAAGAAAAGAAAAAAAAGAGGGTCATAGTTTTTATATTTTCTTTAAGAAAAGGACGACGACATGAACAAGAGACTCTTTCCACTACCCAAAAGTACATGAACAAGAAATATTTTATTTGTCCCCTTCATGCATACGTAGACAAAAACACAAACACAAACTTCGCACACGTATATTGTTTCGGTATTTTTATATTCTTAATCTAAAACTTTGTTTTGTTTCTAATACAATAACAGTACTGCTACAACCTTGTTCAATCTCTACAGTCGAGATCTGCAAAGAATGCAATTTTAAACAAAATTAAGAAATTATTTATTTATTTATTTATCGACACCTTCAGAAAAATAAAATAAAAACTTTTGACGTGGGTATGACTCGCTGCTCATAAAAGGGGATGTACTGAAATTTAACTTCTCAAAATTATTGTAACAACATTTAATTTAATTTAATTTATACAAACAATATTGGAGGAAGAAAAAATCGAACCTAGAATTTACGATGTAAGGATAACTGCTCTTAATTATTTGAGTTATAAGTTCGATAAAATCTTGTGGCTCCACTTTATTTGAGGATATTGTATAAAAAGACCAAAAACCTTTTTATGACCATGGTAATATCATAGCATCTGACCCATTGTCTTTTCTTTTTCTTGGTAAAAAATGTTTGATTAACATGCGTGGGTGATTAAATAATTAAAAAGATGCATTTGCAATTATCTCAAAGCACACTTGAAACAAAACCTGCACCAAACAGATGCTGCTGACTTATATTAAATCCGAAATACAAAAGCTCATGATTTCTAAAGCATACCCACCAACTCAAATGGAATATGCTCTAATCATAGTTTGAGATTCTAAACACGAAATGCGAATAAGCCTAACGTCCACATTGACATTTTGCTTTCTCAAAGCAGAGACAGTCTTGGATATTATTGAATTATTATTTCTCTCTCCAACCTGGTCAAATAAAAATGAAAAATCCAAAAAAACACTGCCTAACTCCTTGTATAACAGGTGATTATGTTTGAATCATTATTGGTATCTACAATTACACTCTTGGTTCATATGACCAAAAATCCAGCAACCCTGGATCTTCATAGAAACTCTTCCCCTGCCTCTGCCTACGCCAGAAATCGCCGCCTCCCTTTCCCCGTCATTTATGTTACATGAACGTAAACCTCCTCGAGGCCAAGCTTCTCACTGCTTCGACTGAAGAAACAGGGAAATAAAATGATGTTTAGGCCAACAGAGTAGATTGGATTTAGTATCATAAAGGGAGAAACCAAGCACATTCCCAACATTATCCTGTCAGAGTCAACTTGGGCGCCTATCATTCTCGACTTTAAATAATGGTGTAAAATTGTGAAACAAACTTGTAAGGTCAAAGTAAAATTAGGTAGACTTTTATGGTCCAAGCAAAGCATGAAAGAGGCCACCTAACACTACATAAATCAACATCCTAATTAGTGACAATGATCCTTGCCAGTATTTACATCAGGCACATCTAACACCTTAGTTGCTCTGGTTATGAGCCAAGGCTACACCTAACCTTTCATCAAGGTAGGGTAAAGAAAGTAGAAAGTCTAACTTAAAAAGATACACATAGTCTAAGGCAGAAATGCCATCACTATCAAAAGCACGTGACACAACCCATACCTACAAAAATATCCCCCAAATACCTGTTGGCATCTTTAACATACAAACAAAAGCCATGCAAAGAAAGCAAGCAAATAATTTTGTCCATATCTATAGAGTTGGCGAATGCGCATCAGAGAAAGTGTTGCAATATAATAACAATAGCTGGGCCACATCCTAACAACTTAAAATTCTGGAAATAACGGTAAACATACAACAGATTTGATACGATGTTAGAGTATGTGATTCAAACTTATAGAGTTCAAATCTCTTTAAATGCAACCTCCCAATATAAGATTAATTCTACATGTTGAGTAGTTTAACGAGAAATGTTAGGTTCATCATGGTATCAAAACGGGCGATCATTAGTTCAAATCCATGATACTATGACCTCACAATTTATGTTGAATTCCAGGTGTAGGGGGAAGGAAGCCCACACGCAAAGGAGAATGTTAGAATATATAAACAACAATTGGTCTGTATTCTAGTAGTTCAAAGTTTTGGAAATAATGGCAACTGAAAATTTATCATGAATATCCAAAAAGTTAATAGGGGTGATAAAGCAGAAAAGGCCATAAATAAATTATGAACAATCAAGCTCAATGCATAACATGGGCTTACCTGGGAATACAAGAAAGTTCCGAAAATTGCAATAGCAGCTCCAAGAGCATTGACGGGCTGAACAGGTGTGTGGAATATGATGATGGAGGACACTATGACAGATATACGTTTCATGGTGTTTCCTATGCTAAATGTCAAGGGCGAAATCTCGTCCAGGGACATGTATGACACCTGGTTGTAGAGATGATAGAAGACACTCTGGGCCGCCATCCACCTATTATGTATAACCGACAGCAATTTATAAGTATAAGAAGGCATTTGTATAAATAAAAAATAACAAAGGGGATCATGGTGTTAACAAGAACAAAACAAAGTATTGCTCCTACATAGTGATTCAAGGTCCAAACAACATTTACAACACATGGTCTTTGCAACAAGATTGCCAGATGTATCTTATTCTCCGTACAAGAAATAAAAAGTATGGAATGCAAAATATAATGATTAACCAGCAATGTGTAATAATAACTGCAGATATGGAAACAATTAAAAATGAACACAGTTTCACTATTGGCTCATCTGATGAACACTTCCAAATACCAGTACAATGACGTAAAAAGACCCTGTAACATAAATAATGAAGCTACAAACATTCAGCAAAGAAGTGGATTGCAGGAACCTATTATAACTATCATTTCGATGCCAAAGAGTGTTCAAAACCTACTACTTTGCATGTAGAAAAAGTTCATGATCAGTAAAAATGAGATAATCTAATTAGATAAACTTCTAGCACTTACTACCTAACCAAAACCAACATGACTTGTCCCTTGCATCATGTGCATTCTATTATGGCCATTCAAGACATCTCTGGAAATTAATTTTTTAGGTAGTAGTCTCTAGAAGAGATTTGACTTTGGACAGATTGTGAATTTGGATTCAGTTAAGTGAAATAAGTGAAAATGCATTGAATTAACAAACAAATCCATACACCTAAAATAAACACATAAAAGTTGTGGTGTTTGGATTATAAGTTTTCATTATTGATTTAGGGATCATGTGCCTTATTTTCTAACATGGTAAAACAAATGCATACCTAGAGCTAGAACTGAAGACACCAAACAGTAGAAACATATCACAGTTGGTATCAGGGCAGGAACCAGGAAATATCACAGCTAGTAGATAGCATGTACTTACCATATTAAGTTGGGTCCAATTTGAGAGATGGCCGTTTCAAATCCAGCTTTCCACATCGCAGGTCCCTCCACAGCAATTGCAAATGGTGTGAGAATTATGAGCGACAAGATAGATAGACAGGCATAATAGTTCATCCCGCTAACAGACTTTCCCTTCATGCCCCGCTTTGAAAATATGTTCCGAAAGACAAAAGCCAGGTTAGATATCATGGCCCCCATAAATCCTGAAACAAACAGTAAAAAGACAAATTTAACACTCTAGAACCTTAAAGAAAAACAAGCAAACTCATTTCAAACCTAAATAACTAGAAATTACAATTTAATGACAGAAATTTAACCATACCAAAACTCTGCAACTCGATAAAACTCATCCTGAAGGATAAAGAAGCATACAATATGAAGAGTGGAAATTTAATTTGGTTGCAGAAGAATATAAAGATAAGGTATGTAAATTATATGTTTAGAACTTTAGATCTTTATTGATGAAATGTTAGCGCCTAACTAGCTTTATTGCAAAACTCCCTAACAACAAAGATGTTAATTGTAATATATATATTGGTTTTCTTTTCCAGCGCAGCATGACACAGACTTTAAAAGAAAGAAAACAGAGTACTACCAATTCAGAAAATAATAAGATCAATAAACCAAGAATTTTAACAATTCTGTTCCCTCTAGGAAAAAGAATGGTTACCTATCATGTTGAAGTTAAGCTCTGTCAAGGCAGCAAGACCACACCCACCGATGATTGGAAGGAGGGACAGGTAGACGGATGTAGGGAAAGACTCGCCCAACAGGAACCTTGAAACCAATACACTGAAAGCTGGCTCTCCACTCTTGATGATATGAGTGAAAGAAACTGCAACCTTAGACATACTAACAGTCGCTGCTACATGCCCAATTGTATGTGCCACAGCAACCTGTTGTGAAACCAGCAACAAGAGAGTCACAACCAATAACCAGAAAAGAAAGCATAGAAATTTCAAGCAAAACGATAATAACCAGCGAAAGTCTGTAAGTCATATGGCAAAAGACTTCAAAACTGTAAAACTCAGCAAACATTTGAGACCACTCAAATAAAGGCAACCACTAAAGCTAAGGCATTATTTATTTCAATTACTCCTTTTCTTTTCACTACCAAAACATAACTTTTTTTTATTTCCTTAATTTTCTCAGCAACCAAACAAAATGGTTATTTTCACAATAAAAGACATTCAAAAATCACAATTCACTTTCAATACCAAAACTTAAAGACCATAAAGCAGAACCAGTTAAAAACTTCACTTTCTATCATTCTCCTCCATTCTCAGAAAACCAAAAGAACATAAACAGAAGAAGCCAAAATAAAACCCAATTCAACTTACAGGAAACAGAGCCTTCCAGAAGTCCATATCAGTCTTGGGCGCCTCAGCAATCCTAGTAGCCCAGGAGATCAACATGATCAAAGACCCACATGCCAGAGACAAAGTGGAGGTCAACCAAGGGAAGGGGTAGGCATTCAACACCTTCTTATTGTATATATTGAAAACCACGTTCAGAGCCCACCACATAGCAAAATACACACCGATCTTCAGCTTCTTCGCCGCCTCTGATCGAGTATCGGGCTTCGGAAGCTCGATGTTCGACTCGATCGGCTGCGATCGGTCAGCCTCGTAAGCTTGGCATTTGATCAAACTTGTTCGAGGCTTTAGAGACCCAAAACTCTCGATCGCAGACACATGTAAGGCCTTTTGCACTGAAATAACTGATCTCTGAGACTTTTGCACCGGAAGAGAGGGCAAAAGCAACGATCTTTGCATCGGCGGCCGAGTGCTCTGCCGCAAAAAGATATCAGACCCATTTGTTATAGTTGTGTATTGCTTCACAGAGCAGATCATGGTGAAAACAGCTTGAATTTCTGGCGTGAAAATTCAAGTGGGTTTTCTGTGAAACACAGAAAAAACCCAATACAGATCAATGGGTCAGAGTCGGGTTTTGGAGAGAAGAGTTGGAACCCAATAACAATTCACGGCTGCTGAACAAAAAACAAAGGAGAGAGAAAACTTTGGCTTTGTTTGACCTGAAAAAAGCTTGAAAGTTGAACCCAGAACGGTAGATCTTCAATATATAGTAAAGATCAAAGCTTTGAATAAAATAAAAAATAAAAGGGTAGGGAAATACTTCTTTTTTCCCCTCAGATATTATGATCGGGGTAGCTTTCGTAGAACAGAGTAATCCAATAAATATATGACAGCAGAGAGACAGAAATATTGAATTTTAATTTTGATTATTATTTCTTCTTGACGTTTGGGTTTGGTGGAAGGGGTTTGTTGGGTGTGTTTTGTGAGACTTTGAAATCTACAAATACAATGGCATTCTTCTCTGAAATCTCAGTCCAGAGAGAAGTGTTACCAAATAGTCATGTGAGTGCGCATCTTTTGCATTAAAGTATTTCGTCAACTTTCTCTACTTTCACAGGGAGTACTACAGACTACAAACAATACGTTTTGGTTTCTAAAAGGTATTTTGTAGGTTTCTATATGCTGCGGTTGGGTGTATAAAGACTTGGATGGAACTCAAGCGCAAAGGGGCGTACACAATGCTTTAGCCCATTGACCTAACCTACGCCTGTTTAACCAACCATGTCTTGCTATTTCACTAGGTCTAAATTATAAGGGGTGAGCAAAAAATTGGTGAGCCATCAAAACCAACCAAATCGCCTAGTTGGGCCCCATTTTGGAGACCTTAAACAAAAATAAAAGTTGAAGCCTTTTATATTCAACACTTAAATGCTTTTGTACAAAAATAAAAATAATAAGTTACACATTTAGATGCTAAAAGCATCCACAATCATGCTCTATATTTTTTTAGTTAATTTTAGCTAAAAACATATAAAAGTTATTTTAGGAGCTCTTTATAAAATTTAAACTCCAATCATGCTCTCTAGTTTAGGGAGTCATAAATGCTATAACTCTTTTTTAATTGGTCTATCTCTATTAAATAAAGTAGCATTAAATCACTAAGAGTCATTTCTCTCTCCTTAGATTTAGGAGCTCCTAGAGGTCTCCCTATTTTAGGAGGTGGATAAGGAGTATGGTTGGAGTTGTATTTTTCCAAATCCTCCCTAAAATTTGTCTAAGGAGGTGGTTTAGGGAGCTCATTGTGGATGCTCTAAGTTGGTTAGTTTAAGTAAATAGTAAATTGAGCTTAGACCCATAAAATTCATTTTTAAATCACCAACAACCTTTTCCTTTAGTTTTCCATTTAAAATACCCAATTTTTTCAAATAATACCCGATGATTAGGATCCAACTAAGCAAGTTACCTAATATAACTTAAAATCTAATTTATTGTATTTTTCGGATTCCAAACCTACCTATATTTATAAGTTAATGTGTTATGAGGGGGTATAACTAATTACACACATTGAATTTGGAAATATCTCCAAATAGTTGTAATGGATGTAGGAATTAATTTAGAAACTTATTTGAAATTAAATATTAAATTCCATATTGAAGTATTAGTAATCTATTTACGACTAGTAATCTATTTTTGAATTAATGTTGTTTTCCTTTTATGAATTATGACTAGTAATTTATTTAACTTATTAGTAATTCAAATTCAATATTAAATTTAAGAATTAATGTTGTTTTCCTTTTATGAATTATACGACTAGTATTCTATTTTATTATAGTTTTATGAATAATAGTGTACATTCTAATTATGTTGAAAAATAATTTGATAATCTATTTATTATTTGTTTTTTGAAAAACATTTTTTTAATGAACCTATTTTTTCTCTGAATAATGTACCTATTTTTTCTCTCCAGTGTACCTATTTTTTTCTTCTCTAATAATGTACATAGTAAAACAATTTACCCAGTATAATGAACCTATTTTTTTGCTAAATTGTGTATCTATTTTTTTTCTCTAAATACTGTACCTATTTTTTTTTCTCTAATAATGTATACCTAGTAAAACAATTTACCTAGTATAATGAACTTATTTTTTCCTTCTAAATAATGTACCTATTTTTAATATATATAAAATGTGCATAAATTTCAATTATATGACATACCTATTTTCTATAAATAAATGATTGTGTACCTATTTTTAATTTATGAAAAATGTACGGAAATTTCAATTACAAAGTAACTGACCTATTTTTTGTTTTTTTTTGTTGGTAAATAATATACCTATATTTTTATACATATATATTTATATTTATATTTTTCATATGTACATTATTGGATATGTAATTTACAATTTTTTTTTTGTTGCAATTTTAGAGGCGATATGTTAGAGGGAATGACGACCAAAAGAAATGGGGTGATTGCTATGCTATTAATAGTGAGTTTTAATTACAATTATGGCAGTTAATGAAATGCTTTGGAATAAATTATAAATAAAATATGAAGTATGATGGCATGGATGTAAAAATATAGGAATACTATGACCTATTATATCATACTGGTCATTTAAGTTTGAAATTGGATTTTACACATAGATTTATAGAATGATGGGTATATGTCTAGGAAATAGAAATTGTAGAGACATATATCGAACAACCTTAAGTAAAAGAGACCCACTATAAGAAAAGTAAAGAAAAAGGCCCAAAAAGTTTCAGAGAATAGCTTTAAAAGTAACTGTCACACACCTAAAAGGCCTTTTTAGCTCATGTAATTGTTGGACTAAAGGTTTTATAAGAGGTTTTATTTTTCTGGAGGCCATGTGCGGTCGCCCAGCCAGCAAACTCTATATGAAGAACCCACAATACATTATATAATTTTATCCATACACCCAACCAAACCTATTAAGTAAAATAAAATTCCAACCCTAACACAAAAATTTTGGCTAAACCGAAACATTGTTTGAAAATCGATCCAAAGCCACTGAACAACCTATCAACCCACACTTTCGTCATCTGATTGGAACCATTAACCCAACCACCGGAAGCACTGCCACAAGTTACCGCTCGATTAGAGGCATCACCATATTGTTGTTCCTTCAAAAGAAAAAGAAATATGCATTAAACTCCTATTGTTCGACAAAACCTTCTGATGATTTAAACAAAATTAGGTGGATCAATTCACTGAAAAATCTATATAGCTCCATGACACTACAATGAATAACTCTTTTAGATTGTTTGGTAGCATTTGAACGAACAAGAAACATCTATATGATGTATTTTCACTAAAATCTTGATTCACATTTGGTGTTGATCTACCGAACAGAATCACAACCCTCACGAAGACAAACTCGTAAAAAGCTTTTGAAAAAACTCAAGCGATCGACCTATAACTCATTTGGAGGCTTCCCAACTACCATTTGACACTCCATCCATTAAGAGTAGCTTGTTTTTTCCTATGTAGGGTTTAGTTATTGTCTGAACTATGTTAGGGTTTAGTTATTGTGAGAGGAAAAGTCAAAATAAGTGGAAGTTTGACGAAGAAAGTGCTTAAGGGTTGCATGGATGTGTGTTAGAGTTATTGGATCTAGCGAGAAGATTTTACTTTTGATTTTATAGTAAATTGAGTTTAGATCCATAAAATTCATTTTAAATCACCTACAACCCTTTCCTTTAGTTTTCTATTTAAAATACCAAACTTTTTAAATAATACCCGATTACTAGAATTCAACTAAGCAAGTTACCTAATATAACTTCAAATATGATTTATTGTATTTTTTGGATTCCAAAACTACCCTTATTTATAAGTTAATATGTTATGAGGGGGTGTAACTAATGACACACGTTGAATTTGGAAAGATCTCCAAATAGTTGTAATGGATGTAGGAATTAATTTAGAAACTTATTTGAAATTAAATATTAAATTCCATATTAAAGTATTAGTAATCTATTTTTGAATTAATGTTGTTTTCCTTTTATGAATTACGACTAGTAATCTATTTAATTTATTAGTAATTTAAGTTCAATATTAAATTTAGGAATTAATGTTGTTTTCCTTTTATAAATTATACGACTAGTATTCTATTTTATTATAGTTTTATGAATAATAGTGTACATTCTAATTATGTTGAAAAATAATTTGATAATCTATTTATTGTTTGTTTTTTGAAAAACAATTTTTTTAATGAACCTATTTTTTGTCTAAATAATGTACTTATTTTTTTTCTCTAAATAAAGTACCTATTACTTGTTTTATGAAAAATAATTTGATCATCTTTTTATTGTTTGGTTTTTGAAACAATTTTTTTAAAATGAACCTATTTTTTCTCTAATAATGTACCTATTTTTTCATTTGATTTTGTAGATCCATTTACTACCAACCACATTTTTATGCAAAGGAGGTGGAACTAAAACCGATGTGCCTTGCATATGTAAAGCTGCAATCTCTTCTTGCATAGCTTTTGTCCAATCTGAGGAAAAAAAAAAAGCAACTCTATAACTGGTAGGTTCATCTAGTTTTGAAGAAGGCAGAAAAGTCGAAGTAAAACAATGATAATCTGAGAAATCCTTGTGTTTGCTATTTCCAGACTTTGCTCGAGTTTGCATAAGATGATCATTAGCATGATTTGAAGCAGGTGAGAGCTGGAGGAACTATCGGAGTAGGGAACAACCTCAGATGATGGTATATGAGGGAGTAAAGCTTCCAACTGAGCTTCACATAAAACAGGTAAAGTAGGAACTGCAGGTATAGAAGTCTCAGAGGCATGAGAAGAAGAAAACTCTGTTGTAGATGTTGAAACTGAAGGTACAATATGTGGTGGAGGATCTGTATGAGAGTTTGGGAAAACTACACTTGAAGGAACACTGATAGGCATACAGGAAACTGAAGAAGTGTCCTGAGGAGGAGACATTTTATGACCTTTAAAAGGATATACACTTTAATCATGGATAACATTCCTAGAAATAAGAACCTTGTGATTTTCCATATTATAACACAGGACACCTTTATAGCCCAGCACATATCCTAAAAACACACATAAGGAAGAGCGAGGCTGGAGCTTATGCTTAGTGAAGGGCCTCAGACAAGGATACACAGCCGAACCAAATATGCGTAGATGCGTAATCTCTGAAGTTTACGAAATAATCTAAAATACGGCGAATCATCTGCCAATATTCTACTAGGCATTCTATTAATAAGATAGGCATAATGTGCCATAGCATGAAACCAAAAAATCTCAGGCAACGAAGCTGCAGTTAAGCAGGGTTAGAGATGTCTCAATCAAATGTCTATTTTTTCTCTCAGCAAGGCCGTTCTGCTGGGGAGAATAAGGACATGAGATTTGATGTTCAATACCATTATTCAACAAGAAATCTGTAAACTGCTTGCTGTCATAAACTCTCATCCCCCATCAGTTTGAAGACACTTAATAGATGCAGAAAATTGATTCTTGATAAATGCAGAAAACTGAAGAAACTTTGAGAAGGTCTCAGATTTATTGAACAATGGAAATATCCAAGAATATCCAGTAAACTCATCAATAAAGGTCATGTTGGAAATATGCCCTAAAAGCCAATCATATGATGTAATTTTTTAAGGATATTTCATGTATTAGACTTATGTTTAATCCTATTAAAGGGCAAGTTTATTGTTTATTAGTAAATGTCTCATTAACAGTTACACATGCTTAAACAATAAGTCCAAGGGTTGTGAGATAGAGAGAAAGTAATCTAAGGACGTTAGATTCAGGAGACCTTTCCTCTATTATCTTCACACCCTAAAATGTTCCTAGTCGTAGGATTGTCAAATGGGCACTGACAATCCGGAAAGACCGGTACATGCTATGTCTTCTCAATTGGGAGGATGACTGGTCTCAAGTCATTCGTGTGGAGACACTAAGACAAGTATGTAGGTGCTCAATAGAGAATGAGTTCACTGAACGCGATCAAACGAGAGTTTCTTGTATGGAAATTTTACTTATATGTCAAACAAGAAACTCCAAGTTGCAATAATGTAAATTAGTCCTTAGACCTGAGGCACCATGGTTGTCTTGTGGGAAGGTTGTGGATCTTTGATGATGCTATAAAGACATGTCCTAATCACGGATGTGTTACAAGCATTGTTGGGTTTCACGATTGACTCATGGAGACATGTGAGTGTACAACATGGAATCTCTATCCTTCAGTAAAGAAGGAGAATGCTCAGAAGATATGATTGAGCAAATCTCTAATTAGAGTATTTTCGGTATGATCTAGAAGGATGTTCTTGTCATACTAATACAAATCATATAAGACGCAACAATCTCATTAGGGGTTTGACATGCACCATGCCCTAGTGATGAGACTGAGAGCATTGTAATAGGGAAGGACCGTATTGCATTGTAATTCCAACTGAATAGGTTCTCTGCTTATTCTACTTAGCCTGGATATCCATGACATACTGCTAGGTGTCACTCATGGATGGTGGAAGCCCTAAGGACTAATGATCCTAACTAATAGGGAGAATTAAAAAGGGGTTTTAATTCACAATCAATTACGAAGAGTTCAAATTGCCCACGACCTTGCTAATTAGAACCTAATGGATCGCACACCGTTAAACTTGAGTTATTTGAGAAACCGTTATGGAGATGATGAATTGAAGAGATCAATTAAGCTTTGTTAATTGGTTAAGGCAAAATTAATTATGGAATTAATTTAAACGACGCGTGATAGGCTTTAAACGGGAATTTTGAATTCCGGGCTCATTGGGCTTTATCCTTTTGGACATGGAGATTGGGTTGTATGACAACTTAAATGAAATTGAGCCCAAGAGGCCCAATTTCAAGGGATGGACGTTCATATGGGCTTATGGTTGCTAGAGTCAACTTGTTGACTCAAGTAAAAGATGACTATCATCTTTTTCATGCAATGGGTGTCATTAGTGAAAATCAAGAGAGAGAAACAAAGCTCTAGTCTTCCAAAACTCTCTCTACACTTTCATACTATCTTAGTGAGGGATCACTAGCATCATCCTCTCACTAAGCTCATCATCTTCTTCTCAAGCTCGGTTTGGTGAAGAGACTTAGAGGTTACCTATTTTGGTGACTTTTGGAGAACCTCATAAGTTGAAGTTTTGAAGGAGTCATTTAAGCTTCAACAACAAGGTGGAGATTTTGAAGGAGCCATTCAAGCTTCAACAACTTTGGTGGAATACGTTCATAGGGTTGAAAGCACGCACCAAGGGTAACTCCTCCTTCCAATCTTCTTAGAAGTTTTGTTCTAGGAAAGTAGTACAACTATCACTTGGCTTAAAAGATTCATGGGAAAAGTTTTTTGTTTTTGAACTCATAGATGCTTGCTTAAGCTTCCGTTGCCATGATTTTATTTATCTATGTTGATGTTCAAATGAAACTCATGATTTTCTAAAGGTTTCCTTCAGGTCACTACATATCTATATCCATCATAGGATTTACACGGAGAGGGTCCCCAAAGATCACTATGGATTCTTTGAAACGGCACTAAAGACTTAACATGAGTAGATGGAAAGGGTAAGGTGTGCATTTTACCACCTAAACAATAAGGGCAAACATGCTGATGAGCATCTACAAGAACTGGTAATTGAGAGGTTTTAAGCATAGTCTGAACTACCTCATTAGTAGGATGCCCTAACCTACTATGCCACACATATGATTTGATTCGTTGGCCCACATAAGCAGTGAGCTGGAGAAAAGGAACCAGCAGCTAGAGAAGAAGAATTGATTGGAGGAAATGCACCAGGTATAGGATATATGCCTTTATTGCTCCTGCCCTGAGAAGAACTTGGTTTGTTGCCTTGTCCTGTATACATCAACCAAACTGATCAAAAAGGATAGAACAATTATTATCCTGACATAGCTGATGAAATGACAGAAGCTTAGCAGTAAGCTGCGAACATGAAAAACATTGTACAGATGTAGTTTAGAATAGCCACTAGAAAGATTGGTGTGGCCAATGTGAGCAATCTGCAAACCTCCATATTGCCAATAGTAACTTGATCTGCAGAAGTACATGGAGTTACAGAATCCAATTGATCAACAGTGGGCACCATATGATGACTGGCACCACTATCCGCTATCCAGAATGTCTCAGGAGAAAAAGTGGTATGAGCTGTCATTGCAGTGAGAGATTCAGGAGGAGAGGAACCTTGATACACGTAGTTTGAGCGATGAAGGCAATCCAAAGCACCGTGTCCACATTTCCCACAGATTTGACACTCGATAACAGATGATGAGGCTGAGATGCTGAGGAGAGACATTCCTATGGTAGCAGGTTGACAGGCGTGTGTCCACGCTTGTTGCAAATTTGGCATTCCTGGCACAACACCAGACTTAGGAAAGCCACCATGAGACGGTCTGTAGCCTTGAAAACCTCCACGAGGAGGAAAAGAGCGATTTCCAGGAAAACCGGCCTCTACCGAAAGAAGTAGACATAGAACCAGAGGGCCGAGCATTGACATGAAAACCAGAAGGAGATAGGGTATAGTAGATGGAGTAGGAAGTATACCAGCACCTATATTGAGAGAGCCAGAAGAAGTATGCCCAATCATGGCCACCAAAGGAGTATGAAGAGCTGAAAGGCACGACTCAGCGGATTGTTCAGCATCTAAAAGCTGAGTGTGAAACTCTTTGAACGAAATGGACATATCTTGAGCAATGAGAACTGTCTTGATCATATCGTACTCGGAAGGTAATCCATTGAGAGCTGCGATCATGAGATCATCATCCGAAATCAAAATGCCAGCAACGGACAACTGATCCTTGATACGTTTGAGGCGCAGGAGAAATTTGTCGATGGAATCGCCACCTTTTTGAGCCGTCTGCAACTCAGTCTTGAGATGACTAATCCGAGCAGGAGACACTGTGGCATAGCAATCGAAGAGGCTCAACCAAGCATCATGAGCCGTTTTATTGCTGATAACATATTCAATCGCGTCATTTGAGAGTGTTGCAATCAGGAAAGCTCAATAAAGCTTTATCAGCCCGAAGCCACTCCTTTTATGCCGCAGGAACCTCTGAGGTGACTCCTTCTTCATCCAAAATAGCAAATTTTGGGGGAGCAATGGTAGATCCATCAAAGTGGCTGAAAAGATCATAACCTTCCAGGATAGATTCAATCTGATAGAGCCATTTCAAGAAATTGTCATCTTTCAAGGGGCAAGAGAGTAACCATGCCTAGCAATCCTTCAATTTTGAGAGACGAAAGCCGCCATTGATGCAGAAAAAGAGGAATTTGTCGAACAATTACAGAAGAAAGATGAGAGTTTTGGAATCGAAGAAGAAGAAGAAGGAATTTGAGCGTGAAATCAACGAAATTGATTCAACAAACAAGAATTGAGAAGGAAATTGACGAAATTAACCTAAGACGAAGAAGTGAAATTGAATAAGGAGAAGAAAGAGAATAGGAAATTAGAGCTGAACATAGAGGAAGCACATTCGGATTAGAGGGTACGAGCCACGCAGTGCTCTGATACCATGCTAACAAAGGAGTAAGACTTGAGAAGAAGAAGAAGAAGAGAGGAATCAGAGAGAGAAAAATGAAAATATTATCTGAGAATTCTGTTCTGGTTAATCAATATTACAGTACCCAGAGCCTTTAATACTTTGGGCTTTGCTTAGCAATTAAGCTAGCTCTTTCTAACTAATTGAAAGATACACGTGACTATTACAACAACTAATACAAACTTACTCCCATGATTAACGCAACAGTCTTGACACCTCAGCACCCTTGCTATTAGCCAAACAAACCTTTGCTATGGCAACGTACACCTCTGGCTCTGCCACTGTCACCCTTAATAGGTCCGGCCATTTTTACTTTCTCTGTGGTACTCCTGGCCATTGCCAACATGGACCAAAAGTCGACATCAACGTCACGCTGCCTATATCTGCAGAGGGCTCGTTTCCAAGCCCAAGCCCGGCACCTTATGGAGCATCGCCTTCTTCTGAAGTGGTGTTTCTAAGCAGTGCTCCAACTCTTCGTCTTTTGAAGCTTGAGTTCACCACTGTTGTGTTATGTGTTTTGTACTTTAGACAGGTTTCTTAATATTATTGTACGTACGGGTGTTAATGTTTCAATTCCTGGGGTAGATGAGGATGCATGTAGGGTTGGGTTTGATATATAACATTTGTCAATTTATTTGGGTTTCTATATTTTTTGGTTTGTGTCCCTGTGTCACTACTTTGTACTACAAATTTAAACAACTAATTTGCAGCAATGAACTTTCTCATATAATTTATATATGCCACAAAAGAATACCGAAATTTTAACTAAAAACAACCAAATCCAAATAAGGGGTTACTTTAATAAGTTTTTAGCAATAAGCCCATTTTGCATAATATATTATACAATTACCCATATGGAGATTATTTGGAGGTAAAAACCCAAAACTAGCCACTTATCATTTTTCAATTGGTTTAGAAATTTTTTAACACACTAAGAACCTAATTAGAAAATAACAAGTGGCAAGTTTTGAGGTTTTCCCTCCAAATAAACTCTATACAAGTAATTATATAATATGTCATGCTAAAATGAGCCTATTAATGAAAAGCCCTTAATTTATACATGCGATTTTGATAAATGTAGGTATTCATCATCATATATAAATATATAAGGATAAAAAAAGAAAAAAAGAAAAAGAAAAGCCTTTTGGTCCTTCATGGAAAAGGAAAAGAAAAAGAAATAAACTTGTGCTGTGCAAGCAGTTAAGAGTTGTCGTCATAACGTGAGTGGGAGAATTCATATTCACTCGCGTAGATTAAAAAGGTGTCATTTCAAAGGAATTAACCTTTGAACAATTTAATTATATAGGATGAATAAGTACACATTGATTGAAAAAATAATCATTCTTCGTTTTCAGTTAACCAATATATATTTGCAGCCTTGACCAAAGATGGAAATATTATTAAAAAATATGTACATATGTGTATAATATGAGTATTAAACAGGAAAATGCTAAATTCTTTGTAGAGGTAAAAATTTTGAAAAAGTAAAAACTAAGAAGGGATAATAGAAAACTTGGATAATGGCCTAATAGTAATGGATAATGATCAAAACTACTCTCATTGGTCAAGGATGGCCTACGGTGCGTATTATCTAAGGGGAACACGCTTTTTCGACCCCGATAGCTCTAATAGAAAGATTTTTTGGAAATCTGGTTGGTCCAACCAAGAAAGGCAACGAAATTACTGGAAAGAAAAATTAATAGAAAAAAAGGCATTTCAAACGTATAGCCAAGCAGTTATACTCAGGTTTTTTTTTTGTTTTTTTTGTAAAAATTAAATAGTATAGCCGAACGGCTATACGCTTGTTTTGAAATTTTTTTTAATAAATAATACAGCCGTGCGGCTATACGATTTAAAAAGTATAGCCAATCTTCCATACTCGTTTTATATTTTTTTAATACGTAGTGTATCTGCTCGGCTATACTGTTTAAAAATAATATTATAAAAAATATAACAGCGCGGCTATATTATTTATTTTTAAAATTAAAAAACTCACAGTACCACTCCCAACCTCCACTTCACTTTCATGCAAAACCTAAAACAGCTCCCTCGTATTACTATTGGCATCAAATGCTTCCAATAATCGGGGCACACTCGACTGTTGGCTTCTCTTTTTCTTTTCCTTAAATTTGTCCGTTTTTGTGATACCAGTTCATATATCCAATCCAAGTAACTGCAGTGTCTATGAATGTATGCATGCGAGGAAATAATTACACAAAGGGATCCTAATTTGATATAGCTCTCTCTTTTGATTTTTAATTTATATTTTTTTAATGTATTTTAGGTCCTTAGCTAACTTGGCTCAAGTGAAAAATAGCAACAACTATACGGGCATAAATCATATTCCTTTGCACAGTTGTTCTTTGGGAACAATCCAGCTATTATCTGACAGATGAGCACTAGTACAATTTGGATACGGAAAAAGAAAATGCAATTTAAATTGGGTTTGGCCCATTCAAAATTTATAATTAACTCTGTTATGAAAAATGAAAATAAAAAAATCCTATTGTAACTAATAGTGGTTGGAAACCTACTCCTTGTTGGAGTCGGCTAATAGATACACACTACATATGCAAGGGCACCCCCCAGCCTACTCTCACGCAAAATTTCAGTCAGCTCTTGTTCCTTTTACACAAATTTCATCAATCACTCGATCATTTTTCTGCTCTTTAATCTGCTCTCCTTTTTGTTGTCTACTCATGGCTTTGGTTATGCTTGCTTTATGCGGTGTTTGTTTTGGTGTTGTGTATAGAGTTGGTGACTCTAGTGGGTGGTCTTCTAGAGGCCTTATTGAAGAGTTATGATACCGACAGATTATCCTTCGTCTTGTGGTGCCACAAGACACCAGTAGGCATTAATACCACACCAAACCACCACAGGAATTCCACACAACACTCGTATATAAAACCTCAATTCCAAGTGGAAAACTCATCAACAACCATTTTCAATTTCAGTACTCTTTTAGTTCCTCTCCTAGTTGATTAGTTTCTTCATCCACCTGATGGATAGCCTCAAATTCGAGCATCCACAAGAAATCAATTCTGCCCACATGACCACTAGCCCTCTAGACCCTGAGGAATTCAAAAGGCAAGATGCCACATGGTCATAGACTTCATTGCAGACTATTACAAAACAATTGAAAAATACCCAGTTCTTAGCCAAGTCCAACCGGGCTATCTCAAAAAACGCTTGCCAGAATCTCCCCCATAAGACCCTGAACCCATTGAAACCATCCTTCAAGATGTTCAGGATCACATTGTCCCTGGCCTAACACATTGGCAAAGCACTAGATAAAGCCTTTTTAGCCTTTTCAGCCCTATTTAAAATGCCCACTTTTGAATAGGGTCTCTATGGCCTGAAATTCTTTGCCAATGTGTTAGGCTAGGGACAATGTGATCCTGAACATCTTGGAGGATGGTTTCAATGGATTCATGGTCGTATATGGGCAGATTCTGGCAAGCGTTTTTTGTGATAGCCCGGTTGGACTTGGCTAAGAACTGGGTATTTTTCAATTGTTTTGTAATAGTCTGCAATGAAGTCTATGACCATGTGGCATCTTGCCTTTTGAATTCCTCAGGGTCTAGAGGGCTAGTGGTCATGCGGGCAGAATTGATTTCTTGTGGATGCTCGAATTTGAGGCTACCCATCAGGTGGTGAAGAAACTAGTCAACTAGGAGAGGAACTAAAAGAGTACTGAAATTGAAAATGGTTGTTTGATGAGTTTTCCACTTGGAATTGAGGTTTTATATAGAGTGTTGTGTGGAATTCCTATGGATGGTTTGGTGTGGTATTAATGCCTACTGGTGTCTTGTGGCACCACAAGACGAAGGATAATCCGTCGGTAGCATAACTCTTCAATATAGGACATGAAAGTACTTTCGTGTAGGACATTTCATTGTTTCTCCCTTCCCATCTCTCTTCACGTGTCTCTCGTCACTTTCATGTCCTGAAACCGAGGCAATGTGTTTTAAACCGGTCACCTTTAGCTGTTAGTCTCGGTTATCTTTGGTTTCTGATAATGAAAAAGTTGGCAGGAACACTAGTCAGAATTAAGCAAATGGAAAGGAAAAGAAACAAAAAACACAAACACAAACTTGCTAAAAGAAAAGTAGAAAAGCAAATAACAAAACAATGAAAACCCAGAATATCCTTCTCAAAGACCATTCTAACTTTTGCCTCCATTACCTGGCTTTTTCATGTCCAAAGACAGAAAGATCTTCAAAACCATCGAGCCTCCTCTTTTGAATGAACTGTAAAGAGATAAATAGAAAAGGGATCACACATGAAGATCCAGAGGAGATGTAAAATTCGATATCTTACATTGTTTCCTTTTTTTTTTTTTTTTGAATGAACAGTAATTCACTTTGCATAAAGGAGAGACTAAGAATAGATTAATAACAGCACACAAAAATTAACAAGGTGAAACAAGGTTAACTGTCGTTTCTTATTACTGAATTTCCTATCCATATCTGACCTGCTCGGGAGAGAAAATCTATGTATACAAATTCTCAAATAGAAGTCTCCGGAAAAAAATTAGCATAAAGTATTCATATGTTTGAAAATGAGATACCATGCCTCAATTACATGAACTTTTAATAGCAATCAAACAAGCAAAAAACAAAACAAGCCTCTCATCATCTAAAGCTTCATACTTACCTCTTCCAAACCTTTTGGCTTCAAGATCCATCTGTTTAGTGACACATAAAAGTTCCCAGTCAACTTCCTCTCTATCATTTGAATTCAAATAAATTTTTATAAATTTTAAATAACAGATAAAGAAGTAAATTTAGCAGCCTTTTCAGCCTAGAGGAAACATGAAACCATGCACTAGATAAAGCCCAAGCCAACCTAATATCTCAGATGAAACTAGAGCAAAACCAGAGCACCATCCCAATGACCCATTACATATATTATCAGAGACCCATTAAAAAACGCAGATAAACAAAACCGAATAAAATTTATAGGATCAAATGCATATCAAAGCTTCAGAACAACTTTTATTTTTGGATAAACAGAGGGGCAAAGCCCCAGGAAAAAACAACTAAGAAGCTTCAGAACAAATCAAACGGGATCTGGGGATCCCAATCAAGATGTAATTGTTTCGCCACTTCCAAATGTACCAACAAGTGAAAGCAAAGACAATACTCCAGGGTAACTAACCAGCCCAATTACCTTTAGAAAAAATATTGCTAAGGAGCAAAGGTTGAGTGTCAGCAAGGAAAAAGTGGGGGTTGTAGTTGGGCTGGAGAATGGAGTTCCAAACAGAACGGGCTCGAGGGCAATCCCTAAGAATGTGAAGAATAGACTCAGAGAAAGAATCCACAGCAATCTGTCTAATAACACTCTGCTCATTGGATAGAATTTTACCATGAAACAACAGCCAGAGAAAGAATTGGAGCTTAGGGGGCAATTTCATTTTCCAAAGAACTTTCCAGGGCGGTGAATCATCACCATGGTTCCTGAAAAGCAAATTATAGGCTGACTTAACTGTAAAGATGCCGTTGGTGTTGAATTGGTATTAAGCTTTTATGGTTTTGATTGATTAAAAACAAAACCTTTTTGAAAGAAACGTATGCAGAGGAGAAAGAACTCGGAGAGAATGAGAATGTTCAGTATATTTTCTCTATATGAAGCTGAGCCAAATACTCACCCATGCCATATACATGACACATACTGCCAAAAATGCTTAGAGCATGGGCTAGAATCGGTTATAACAGTACAGCCTAAAAGACAGCTGTGGGAATTTTCTCTAAACGGAAAGAGAACTAGCCAAAAGGAAAAGTGGTAATTTAATCGATCATATGGAGACATTAATAATCAATCTATCACATGACCATTATGGACTTGTGTGACCCATTGCACACATCAATGCCAATGTCAATATTGTTGCGCTTAGTTGCTTCAGCACCAACAGTAACACAGCTCTCTTGGTTAGAGGAGTAGTTGGTGCAAGGATGCGTATAGATATGAACCTCAATTGACTGTATTCTTCTCAGCTTTCTTTCTTCTTTTCTTTGGTTCCTTTTACTTTGAATTGCAGTTGCCTGTTTGGCGCTCTGAAATTTCTTAATAATTTTTTGGAACCAAGTTTTTGCTGCTTCAATAAATAAATTGCGCAATCAAGCACTGGTATGTTTATTTTGGGCCTGCTTGTAGTTCTTTTTGTACTTTTGGGCCTTTGGACTCAATCTACCAAAAAAATAGTGTTTTTTTATCCTCCCCAACCCCTACCCCTCTTTTTATTTTTAGTACAAGCAATTGGGAAATGGAGTTTACCCTAATGGCTGGACTTCTAGAGGCCTTGTTGATTATAACGAGTGGGCTTCAACAAAAGACTTCCACGTCAACGACACCCTCATATTTACTTATAACAGTCAATTCCATAACGTGATGCAAGTTACCAACCAAGATTTCCAATCTTGCAACACAACCTCCGCTATGGCAACCTACACCTCTGGCTCTGACACTGTCACCCTTAATAGGTCCGGCCATTTTTACTTTCTCTGTGGTACTCCTGGCCATTGCCAACATGGACAAAAAGTCGACATCAACGTCACGCTGCCTATATCTGCAGATGGCTCGTTTGCAAGCCCAAGCCCAGCACCTTATGGAGCATCGCCTTCTTCTGAAGTGGTGTTTCTAAGCAGTGCTCCTACTCCTCGTCTTTCGAAGTTTGAGTTCACTACTGTTGTGCTATGTGTTTTGGGTTTTGTACTTTAGACAGGTTTCTTAATATTTTGTATATGTAGGGGTGTTAATGTTTCAATTCTTGGGGTAGATGAGGATGTAGGGTTTATTTTTTTCGGTTGGAAGATGAGGATGTAGGATTAGGTTTGATATATAACATTTGTCAATTTATTTTGGATTTCTATATTTTTTGGTTTGTGTCCCTGTGTCACTGCTTTGTACTACAACATTAAACAAATAATTTGCAGCAATGAACTTTCTCATATAATTTAAATTTAGGGTCTAACCAAAATAGACCCATACAACTAAAATACTCTAGACAATAACCCACCTATTTTATTACATTTAAATAAACCCAATTTTGAATTGGATGCAAAGTGTTCATAAATTATGACATATTTACAAATCATGCCATCAACCCCTCTTTCTTGATGAACATTTTTCTTCTTAAAAAAATCCCTTAAAGTTAGGATTTCAATAATGTTTTTAATTAGGCATTCAACGTGGTTTCTATTTTTTTTAATCCATCAATTTCCTCTAGGAGTCACAATTTGAACCCGTGCATTAATTAGAGTTGACTATTTCTCTTTTTCCTGTTGGGGAGTTTGTTAGCATAAATGATGTATTGGTTTTCTTTGACAGTTGTGTAACAATTTTTGTATACTTAATATATCTAACATATATAGGTACATTATAATTTTCCAATATAAGTAGATAGGTACATTATTTAATATACAAAAATATAGGTATATTATTTATATAAAAAAAAGGTTCATTATTGAATATGATCCATTATAAGCAAATATACTTAAATAGGTACATTATTTGGTATACAAAAATATAGGTACATTATTTACCAAAAAAATTAACAAAAATAGGTCAGTTACTTTGTAATTGAAATTTCTGTACATTTTTCATAAATTAAAAATAGGTACACAATAATTTATAGAAAATAGATACATTGTATAATTGAAATTTATGCATATTTTTCTAAAATTAAAAATAGGTACATTGTTTAGAAGGAAAAAAAAGTGCATTATAGGTAAATTGTTTTGACTAGGTATACATTATTAAAGAAAAAAAATAGGTACATTATTTAGAGAAACAAATATATGCAAAATTTAGGGAAAAAATAGGTTCATTATACTAGGTAAATTGTCCCTGTGTCACTGCTTTGTACTACAAAATTAAACAACTAATTTGCAGCAATGAACTTTCTCATATAATTTATATATGCCACAAAAGAATGCCGAAACTTTAACTAAAAACAACCAAATCTAAATAAGGGGTTACTTTAATAAGTTTTTAGATATATTATACAATTACCCATATAGAGACTATTTGGAGGTAAAAACTCAAAACTAGCCACTTATCATTTTTCAATTGGTTTTAGAAATTTTTTAACACACTAAGAACCAATTAGAAAATAACAAGTGGCAAGTTTTGAGATTTTCCCTCCAAATAAACTCTATACGGGTAATTATATAATATGTCATAAATGAGCCTATTAATGAAAAAAACTTAATTTATACATACAATTTTGATAAACGTCGTGGGTATTCATCATCATAAAAAAAACAAAACAAAACAAAAGGGATAAAAAAAGAAAAAAAAAAGAAAAGCCTTTTGGCCCTTCATTGAAAAAGAAAAAAAGAAAGGAAATAAACACACAGTTGAGGGTTGTGAGTGGGAGAATACATAATAGAACTTCATATTCACTCGCACACATTAAAAAAGTGTCATTTTAAAGAAATTAACCTTTGAACAATTTAATTATATAGGATGAATAAATAAACATTGATTGAAAAAATTATCATTCTTCGTTTTCAGTTAACCAATGTATATTTTCTGCCTTGACCAAAAATGGAAATATTATTAAAAAATACGTATGTATGTGTATAATATGAGTATTAAACAAGAAAATGTTAAATTCTTTATACAGGTAAAGACTATGAAAAAGTAAAAACTAAAAAGGGGATATAATAGAAACTCGGGTAGTGGCCTAATAGTAATGGATAATGCTCTAAACTACTCTTATTGATAAACAAAAATCACAGAAAAGAAAAATTAATAAGGAAAAGGGGTATTTACAGAGTATACAAAAATCACGGAAAAGAAAAATTAGTAAGGAAAATGGGCATTTATAGAGTACAGCCGTCCAGCTATACTCGATTAAATTTTTTTTATAAATAAATAGTATAGCCGCACGGTTATACGCGGGTTTTTATTTAATTTTTACTAAATAGTACAGCCGCGGGCTGTACTCTTTACATATAATATTTTCTAGAGAGTACAGCCGGGCGGCTATACGCGGATTTTTAAAATTGTTTTTAATACTTTTTATATAATATTATATATATTTAGTAAAAATATAATATTATAAAAAATATAACCGCGCTGCAATACTATTTATTTATAAATAAAAAAACTCACAGTACCACTCCTAACCTTCACTTCACTTTCATTCAAAACCTAAAACAGCTTTTGAGGATTGCACAGTAGATCTTAAATTATTAAACCGATTTGTGTATGATCTTAAATTGCAAGCTTTTGAGGATTGCACAGTAGATAAATTATTTTAAGTAAACATGCCATAAATTTTATAAAAGAGGTGGTGATAGAAAGCCAAAAAGATTTTTATTTTTTATTTTTTATAAAAAAGGAGATATTTAGTGATATAGATAAATCCTACACAATTTAATTTCTATAAACAAACCCAAAAAGAACCCAAAAAAGACAGCTAGTGCTATTAAATTTAATCTTGATTATTAAAATACTTTAATATCCTATTGACTGTTTTGGGTTTTTTTTATGAGGTTTTGGGGTTAGGCTCATTTTAAGAAATCAAAGGCAGTTTTGTAATTTATAGGAAGTTTGAAGCCTTTTTTGTTATGTTGTAAATGAGTTTTTGGTGTGTTTCTAAAGTCAATTTCATGTGGGTTTTTTAAAAATAATTTGGGCCCCTATATTGCGTATAAAAGTGAATCTCCAAAAAAAAAAACATACACATATATGACTTGCCAGCAAAACTATATATTTTTGTAAAGTACAAATTTAAAGTTGTTATATCTGGTACTCGAGATGTAGAAAGAGAAAGGGCCTCAATTGAGTGGTGATGCAGATGTGCAAGAAGCACCGTGGCATGGGTGTAAATATAACTTCATTTATAATCTGTAATTTTTTATTTTTACAAAAACATATGTGTATTTGTTTTTTTTCAATTTTTTTTTATAAAATATATTTTGGGTCCTTAGATAACTTGGATCAAGTAAAAAATAGTCACAACTATCTGACAGTATTAGTACTAATGCAATTTGGATTGGGTTTGGGCCATTCGAACTTTCTAAACTGAGTTGTGAAAAATAAAAAAAATCATATTCCAACTAGTAGTTGGAAACCCTATTCCATGTTGTAGTCGGCTAGTAGATACACTAGTATATATATGCAATCCCATTTTACATTCACGCAAAATTTCAGTAAGCTCTTCGTTCATTTTAACACAAATTTGATCAATCACTTGATCCTTTTCTGCTCTTTACCGCTCTTCTTTTTGTTGTCTACTCATGGCTTCGGAAAAAAGTAGACTGATTTTCTTGGTTATGCTTGCTTTATGTGGTGTTTGTTTTGGTGCTGTGTATAGAGTTGGTGACTCTAGCGGGTGGTCTTCTGGAGGCCTTGTTGATTACAACGAGTGGACTTCAACAAAAGACTTCCATGTTGGCGACACACTCATATTTTCTTATAACAATCAATTTCACAACGTGATGCGAGTTACAAACCAAGATTATGAATCTTGCAACCCTACCTCTCCGATCGCAGTCTATACATCAGGATCTGACAACATCACCCTTGATGGGCCTGGCAACTTTTACTTTTTGTGTGGTGCTCCTGGTCATTGTCAAGCCGGACAAAGGGTTGAGATCACGGCTACCGTACCTACACCAGATGACTCATTTATAAGTCCAAGCCCGACACCTTACGGATCCTCTAACTTTAAGAGATGTCGTCAAGCTCAGCCATGCACTTCATTTTTCGAAACTTTAGTTGGGTGCTACCATGTTTGTGGTATCTACTCTTTCGGGATTTGTATTTTAGAGATGTGTAATATAGTTGGGATGTTAATGTTTTTCATTCAATTTATGTGGATTGGATTCATGGCTTGAATATGTTGACGCCAAAAAATGGTTTTCCGATTCTGAGGGTCAACTTAGTAATTGTATGCCTTCCTGAGGTAGGCTAAGGGCTTCGGTAGGGATCCTTATCTGTAAAATAAGATAACGATCGGTAAGACCTAGGGTACCGTGTGGTACCGGCCGTAGGCTCTCCGATGCTTAAGTAAGTTCGGGATTTATAAACTTGAACTGAAGGATTAATAGGCTTGTATGCCGTACCTTATCATATCTCCCCCTATTGTGGGATACTTGGTTTCTTTTATAGGCCACGGAAAGGGCGCATTCGATGTAGAATTTCGATGTGGGACCTGGAGGTCGATTGTGGCGCGCCACGTGTCCTGGGAGTGGGCGTTGCCCTAATGGAGGGATCGGTAGCATGATTGCCGAATGAGACTTTGACCAGATTCGATCCCGTCCACGTGTCTCTCTCTAATTCGCCGTTCATCAGGGTGTAAACAGAAGCCCCCCAGTTCTCGAGTAAGGAGGTACTTCTTGGTCGGGGACTTGTAATTTTCAGTGCATTGACCGAGCAGCACTTTAGTCTTCTTCCAAGCCGTATAGTGTGGTGTGGATGGTGCCGAAGGCAGCGCTCGCGCCTAATGATGATAGGGTGCCGAAGGCATCGCATCTGCCGAGATGATGACAGGGTGCCGAAGGCATCGCTCTTGTCAAAATGTTGACGGGGAGCCGAAGGCATCGCTCGCGTCAAATGACGATCACAGGGTGCCGAAGGCTTCCCTAATGATGATAACGGGTGCCAAAGGCATCTCTTCCGCCTAATGATGACAGGGTGCCGAAGGCTCCGCTCTTGTCAAAATGTTGACGGGGTGCCGAAGGCATCGCTCGCGTCAAATGATGATCACAGGGTGCCGAAAGGCTTCCCTAATGATGATGACGGGTGCCGAAGGCATCTCTTCCGCCTAATGATGACAGGGTGCCAAAGGCACCGCTCTTGTCAAAAAGTTGACGGGGTGCCGAAGGCATCGCTCGCGTCAAATGATGATCACAGGGTGCCGAAGGCTCCCCTAATGATGATGACGGGTGCCGAAGGCATCGCATCTGCCGAAATGATGACAGGGTGCCGAAGGCATCGCTCTTGTCAAAATGTTGACGGGGTGCCGAAGGCATCGCTCGCGTCAAATGATGATCACAGGGTGCCGAAGGCTTCCCTAATGATGATGACGGGTGCCGAAGGCATCGCATCTGCCGAAATGATGACAGGGTGCCGAAGGCATCGCTCTTGTCAAAATGTTGACAGGGTGCCGAAGGCATCGCTCGCGTCAAATGATGATCACAGGGTGCCGAAAGGCTTCCCTAATGATGATGATGATGACGACGGGGTGCCGAAGGCATCTCTCCCGCCTAAATGATGACAGGGTGCCGAAGGCATCGCTCTTTGTCAAAATGTTGACGGGGTGCCGAAGGCATCGCTCGCGTCAAATGATGATCACAGGGTGCCGAAAGGCCTCCCTAATGATGATGACGGGTATCACAGGGTGCCGAAAGGCTTCCCTAATGATGATGACGGGTGCCGAAGGCATCTCTTCCGCCTAAATGATGACAGGGTGCCGAAGGCATCGCATCTGCCGAAATGATGACAGGGTGCCGAAGGCATCGCTCTTGTCAAAATGTTGACGGGGTGCCGAAGGCATCGCTCGCGTCAAATGATGATCACAGGGTGCCGAAGGCTTCCTTAATGATGATAGGGTGCCGAAGGCATCGCATCTGCCGAGAAAGGGTGCCAAAGGCATCGCTCTTGTCAAAATGTTGACGGGGTGCCGAAGGCATCGCTCGCGTCAAATGATGATCACAGGGTGCCGAAAGGCTTACCTAATGATGATGACGGGTGCCGAAGGCATCTCTTCCGCCTAATGATGACAGGGTGCCAAAGGCATCGCTCTTGTCAAAATGTTGACGGGGTGCCGAAGGCATCGCTCGCGTCAAATGGTGATCACAGGGTGCCGAAGGCTATCACAGGGTGCCAAAAGGCTTCCCTGATGATGATGATGATGACGGGTGCCGAAGGCATCTCTTCCGCCTAAATGATGACAGGGTGCCGAAGGCATCGCTCTTGTCAAAATGTTGACGGGGTGCCGAAGGCATCGCTCTCGTCAAATGATGATCACAGGGTGCCGAAGGCTTCCCTAATGATGATGGTGGGGTGCCGAAGGCATCGCTCGCACCTAATGATGATGGTGTGCCATAGGCACGCTCGTGTCAAAGGATGACGGGTGCCGAAGGCACGCTCGCATCGTATGATGGTGGGGTGCCGAAGGCATTGCTCGCACCTAATGATGACGGGGTGCCGTAGGCACGCTCGCGTCGTATGATGGTGGGGTGCCGATGGCTAATAGTCTTGGGTTTTTGCTTTTGGCTTAGCAAAAGACGTTGCTGTGTTGCCGATTGGTACATAGCTATTATGATGGCATGAGGGAGATTATGGCATAGAATGGATACCGGACGGCATGTCTCGTTGTGCCATGCCTTCACATCTTGGGTTGTCAATTATTGGACCTAGTTTTCTGATTGGATCCCATTATCCGAGACTTTTGACTTGTATTGCCGTTCGGTAGGCTACTTCGATGGTGGCCATGGATGTTTTGCCGACAAGAAGTTGCCAATAACACCTTTTAGGTTGACATCAGATTGCTTTGGCTCAAATGTGCTAGTGTTGCCGATGAGGAGACTTGCTAGGCTTAAATGTTTTGATCAATCGTTTGGCACGGTGCCGTACGGTAGGAATCTCTCAGCTTTTTATGTAGTTGCATGGCTGAGTGCTTTTTGTCGGTCATCATTTTGATATTCACCATGTCTCTTTAATAAAGTATGCAACGTGGACTTTCCTCCAGTGATGCTTTCCAAGGAAGGTGCCGAACGGCAATTCGTAGAAAGTCTGGAGTGCCTTGCATTTTACTTTTTTCTTTAATTGCTGTTTGGCAATTGGCTTCAGCGCATGGGTGCTGTTGGGATGTAGTTGTTAACGGCCATTTTGCGGAACGGCACAGTCAACTTGCCGAACCATATGGGATTCCTCTCCTAAAATCTATCAGATGGAGATTAAACATCTGTGATGGGTGGGTGCCGTTTGGCTTGTCCATTCAAATTGCTCCACACTTTCCGTTCGGCAATTGACTTCAGAGACCTTAGAGATCCATGAGGAAGTGGCCTGTACATGGAGCCACATGGGATGCTGTTTGGTAACCTCAAAATATCTCCAATATTGAAAGCTTTATTTCATCATTCTTGATCTGCCGTTTTAGCGTTCCGGTAGTCCCCCTGGAATTTCAATTACAGTTCGGCAGTTTATGCAGAGCACAGAGACATGGCAATTTATGCTGGTGATGGGCTGAAGATGTGTCAGCTCCAGTAAGCACGTAAATCACTGATCAAGTACCTACTTTTTAGCACTTGCAAGAAGGCATGGGTGTATTAATAAAATTCCCTGCTGGAGGTACCGAACGGTAATATCGTTTGGAACATGTGGATGGCTTGAAAGATTTTAGTAGGGAAGAGAAGTTTTGATGTTGAAAGTCCCCTTCGTTGTCAACCTTGCCGTTCAGCATATATGGAAACTGCCCTTCGCAATTTGTCGCTGCCCTACCGATCGGATGGGGCACCCACGTTTTATGAAGACACCTTGGGTGTCCTGAAAAAGTTTCCAACATGTAGATGTGGTTTGACAGATTGGTAATGAGTTATTACAGATGGTGCCTTGAGTTTTGACAGAGTGAGAGCTGTTCGTTTGTTGAGTTACCGATCGGTAAGCTTGGCTTTGCAATCGCAAGTCTTGGTCCGGGTATGTCTCTTGGCTCAATTGTCTTAATTCGCCAAACGGTAAGACAAGTGAGGATAGTTGTTGTGGTGGCTCGAGGGGCTTTGACGGAGTGAGTTGAAGATGAATCAACTCCAGCAAGTTCGAAAGGTTTTGGAGCCATGGCAGGGGCTGTCTTCAGCTGTGTGAGGCATAAAGTATTGAATTGCCGATCAATTGGAGGTTTGGGCACATCCCTTAGCACAATCATGTCCTACCGAACGGTAGGTGGATGAGTGTCCATAGAAACTTCTTGAACTTCTTGACCCAGCATGGTGGTGCAACAGAGCTTTGTTTTTGCTTTGAGCATGGGTGGTACCGAACGGTAATGTGATTTGCTAGCCGTGAACAGGGGTTCTTATCCTCTGTGGGCACAGAACATTGAATTGTCAATCAATTGGAGGTCTGAGCACATCATTTGGCTCCATCCTGTCTCACTGAACGGTAGGATGGTTTACGCCATTGAGAAGTTGGTTCCCAGGTGAGTCATTCTCGGTGCTACCGTTCGGCAATTTGGAGGTTCTGACAAAGAGACAATGCCTTGAGGTGCCTCGATGGAGATTTCGACATATGCGATACCTCCTCTGGGGTGGTTACCGAAGATGGGGTCTGTCGGTGATGCCGTTTGATAATGTATTTTTGAAAGCCTTTTGGAGGTGGATATGGCTTCAGAGACAGATGGAGGCTGGTGCCGTTGGTTACAGCACTTGGGACTGTGAATGGGCTGCACTTGCCATGTTGTCCACGTATCATATTGGTTGGCAATATCACTAAATGGCACATAAATCTAATGTAGATATTTACTGACCCAGTAATAGTATATTGCCATATATTTAGTTGGATATGCAATCTTCAAATTTAATAATAATAAAAAGGAAGAAGGAATACGTCACTTATCTCTTTAGAAATGGTACAATGGAAGACCCATCCTTAGATTGGTGGTGATCTGCATCTTTTTGCCATGCAAGGTGGGTATTTTGTTGAATTGCCGAATAGCAATTGACAGCTCATAGAAGTGAACCACGTAGCCTGCACTTGGATTGGCATGTCCATCTTCATGAGTATTGGGTACCCAATATATTGCCAAGGAATGTCGACCGGCAAGGCCATGTAGAATATACAAGGGCCTCCAAACTTTCTCTTCAAAAGGGTGCCGAACGGTAAGTGGCCCATGATCTGAAGGTAGGTGGCATTCAGCGCTAGCCGTTTTCTCCATGGAGTGAGTTATGTGGTCTTTTCCTTGGACTTGATATGGAGGTATTGCCGAACGGCACTTTGAGTTTTGGTGAGATGGTTTCACACTTGGTCATGCAAGCCATGCAAGCCATGCAAAGTATGCCATATTTTGGTTGGCTTTTCCTTGATCCTCCAATATTAAATAATGTAGAAGGTTTATGAACATGCCACCTATCTCATGGAAGTGGGCCACGTGGGCTTCCCTTGAAATGTCATCTTCTGCAATTAGTGTCTAAGCATTCATGGTTGCTCTAGCATGGGATTGCCGAACGGCAACTTAGGGGATGCCGATTGTAAGGGTGCCGAAGGGCACTGAAGAAAGGGAGAATGACAGAAGCCTTTTGTGTCAATTCCCACAGACGGCGCCAAACTGTTGACGCCAAAAAATGGTTTTCCGATTCTGAGGGTCAACTTAGTAATTGTATGCCTTCCTGAGGTAGGCTAAGGGCTTCGGTAGGGATCCTTATCTGTAAAATAAGATAACGATCGGTAAGACCTAGGGTACCGTGTGGTACCGGCCGTAGGCTCTCCGATGCTTAAGTAAGTTCGGGATTTATAAACTTGAACTGACAGATTAATAGGCTTGTATGCCGTACCTTATCATATCTCCCCCTATTGTGGGATACTTGGTTTCTTTTATAGGCCACGGAAAGGGCGCATTCGATGTAGAATTTCGATGTGGGACTGTGGAGGTCGATTGTGAGCGCGCCACGTGTCCTGGGAGTGGGCGTTGCCCTAATGGAGGGATCGGTAGCATGATTGCCGAATGAGACTTTGACCAGATTCGATCCCGTCCACGTGTCTCTCTCTAATTCGCCGTTCATCAGGGTGTAAACAGAATATATTGTTAAAAATTATATTTGTCACTCTGTACATGATGAAAATTAAACTAAATCGCACCTGTACGCAGAAATAAACTTCATTATATGCTCTCTTGGTTTCTGTCATACAAGTTCTCTCTCATCAATTTAAGTTGTTGGAATACTAAAACCAACAAAAACTAAACAATGGTGTAATTTGTACTTGCAATTTTGATAGTCTAGGTCAAACTTTTTATAATATTAATGAAAAATAAAAAAGAAACTTCTTGTACTTCGAAGTTGCAAGCACTTAACAAGTTCCCTTATATCATCGCTCACTCACACATGATAATAACAGTTTGTGTGTGTGTACAACCCTAAGGAAAACGTTTTGAGGGTTGTGCCAAGTGTTCTAAAGGCAAAGACGATTTCAGAAGACATCTGTTCAATCGAGTCAACGGGGCCCACTCTCTAGGTCAACCGGGCACTCGGGACCCACAACCTTTTGATTTTTTATCTGGACATTCCTATAGGTTCACAATTCCACTAACTTTGAAACAACTCAACAATTCACAAAACCTCAAGAATATAACCTGCATAACATATTTTTAGAAATCAAAACATCTTAAATATTTACCTCAATCCTCTGAATTGGTCTGAAATCCTCAATTCACAACCCCCCCACCCCCCCAAACCAAGGAGAACAACCACCAAAACAGCACTTGGAAACAAAGAAGCTTGTTTCAGTTTGTAACACTTTTGAGAGGGCTAAGCTTGCTGGATGACTATGTGTTTTGGATATGTTGTAGAGAACATAATTCTCAACAACTTTCGTAAAGGAAACTTTCTCATCTGAGCAAGGGAAATTGACATGCAAGACAGAATCCGAGCCTACATCAACACAACAGACAAGGATGAACATGTTACACTCCTATATAATGTTTGGATGGCCATGCTTTTTGGATGAAGCTTAAAGTTTGATAGATTATAGACAAGACATAGAAAAACAACTTTCATGAAGGGAAATATGTCATTAGATCACGGGAAAGCTCTATGCAAGAGTGACCAAGTTGACAATATAGTGTGGAGCCAGCAGATAGGAAGTATGAGAAGACTAGTCTCACCTTGAATATGATTTCAACTGGTTAAAGAACCCCAATGCTTCCTTTTGGATATGTTGTATCTCTTGACCTTAGAAACAACGTGTGTGAAGGAATAGAGGTGAAAAGAGCAATGAAATCTCGCATGAAAAGCCAAATCCGTGCATTACACAAAATACTAGGCAGAGATGAGTGGTTCATCTTCAAATTGGTTTTTCAGGTGATTATATTTCTTTGATTGGGCTAATGTTCGGATGTGTCCTACTAGACAGCTAGAGGAACAAGTTTGAAGAAGAAGAAATTTCATTTTGAGTTTAGGAGAGAAGGGTTTTTGAAGCAGTGGCTTGTGAGGAGTTGGGAGAGAATTCTTTTGGAAGAGAATGGAATAACTGTGTGGGAGTTTGAAATGTAAACTGACCAGACTTGGGAACTATAAGAGACAGCCGTGGGAGAGTCTGACCTTGAGTTTTTAAATTTTGATTGCTCTAAAAATTTCAAGAGATTTTCTATTTAAACCCCGCACTTCTCTTTGTTCACCACAATACTTAAATCATTAAGCTGTAAGTTTTATTATAGTGTAAAAAAACAAAAGAGGTCATCCAACTTAATAATTAACCCTAGTACATCCATACCCACACCCCACACCCCACACCCCACCACTCTTCATATTAAGTTTTAGAAAAATACAAACTCCTCCTCTACATCCTATTGCCAAATTACTCTTTCTTTTAAAGACGTAGAAAATTGACAAGCCTACCTCTTTAAATATGCGTGGAGTTTATGCAAAGGCTTGTTGATTATCAACTCAACAATACCCAAGTGTTGGACTTCCAGTTACAGTTCTTGGAGAGAGGTAAAGTTGTTCTCTTTCTCTAGAAAGTATTAAATTTCTGGTCTGGGTTCTGTTTGTTTGTGTTTTTTTTGCTAGGAACAAAGAAAATTGTGGGGTTTAAATAGAAAATCTCTTTTATTTCTTATTTTTTTCAGTTTGGGGTGTATTTAAGGGTAGTTTGGGAAGATGGTGGGGTTTTCTTAGAAATTGTGAAATTTTAAATTAAAAGATGGGGTGAACTAAGAGAAGTGTGAGGTTTAAATAGAATATCAATTGTGCCACAGCACTTCCATTGACTACAACTTCCTCGTTAAAAAGCCAATTCGAGCCACTACGTGTTTACAAAATCATGAGAGCGAGCTCTACAAAATGGTGTAACTCTAATTCCCAAAACTATTTCCAAATAAAAAGTAACCAAAATACCTTACTTCAAGGGCAAAAATGTAACTTCGCAAAATAAAATAATTAGTCGTGACGGGGTGTTACACCTTTCACGCCTTTTTTTCTCGATGGATTTGGAGGAGATCTCAACGAGGAAGCTGATGCGGTGCAATAACACTTTACTCTTTTTATTATATTTTAGATCCTTAGGCCCAAGTAACAAACTTCCTGCAGAATTGAAAGAGACTCGAATGTTCTTTATAAAATAAAATTGCACTATATCTTTGCAGTCCTTGAAAATCGAACTTGGGACAACTTATGAAATTGTAGAAGAATAAGAACAGTAAACTAATTACTAGTTGATGACCTTAATAATATGTATTAGCATACACAAAATTAGGGGTGGCAATTTCCGACTCAACCCGTTCCACGACTCGAAACCCGCACGAGAAATTAGCGAGTTCAACCCGCACGATAAAAAAAACATGTCAATTTCGAGTCAACCCGTTCTGACCCGTTTAATAAACGGGTGAATTTCGATCAACCCGCTAACCTGCTATAATACATGTTTAACCCGTTTAATAAACGGGTCGTATCACGGGTCGTGTCAACCCGCTTCAGACCCATTAACCCGTTTACAAACCCTTAAAAAAACACGCATATATATATATATATATATATATAAACATTCACTCATAATTTAACTTCATAACCCTAGCCTCTCACTCATACACTCAGATACTTACTTACTCACACAGCCGCCTAGCCCTCAATCTGCTCACCAAACCAATTCTCTCCTCTCCAAGTCCGATCCAAGCCTCATCTTTACTCCCTCTTCTTTGGTCTTACTCCGTCTACCGCTCAACTCTCTCTCTCAAAGGTTGGTTCTTTTTCCTGTGCCTTAGTTTGCATTTGACGGATTTCATTTGCCAATTTTAGTTTATTCTATTGGTTTCTGATTGTTTGGGTTGTGAATCATTGGTGGTTTTCTAAACTACTTTTTGTTTTGTTGTTGTTTTGGTAATGTTGTTTTGTTGTTGGCAGACAATAACATCAAGATTAATAGTTTTGTTTTGTTGTTATGCTGTTTCTAATTTATTTATGATATTGGACTTTTTTGCTGTTGTTGGGCATCCATTAATGTCGCAAGTTGCTGTTTTGTTGCTTGATTTATTTATTTTATATAAAATTATTATGTTTCATGTAGGTGGAATGGATCCTTTATTAATAGTTTTGTTTTGTTGTTGTGTTGTTTCTAATTTATTTATGGTATTGGACTTTTTTGCTGTTGTTGGGCATCCATTAATGTCGCAAGTTGCTGTTTTGTTGCTTGATTTATTTATTTTATATAAAATTATTATGTTTCATGTAGGTGGAATGGATCCTTTTGAAGGTGTATCCGAAAGTGCTGAAGGTGGAGTTGTAGAAGTTAGAATCGATGTGGTTGATTCAGATCCATCAAACAACAATAATGCAACTCAGACTGGTAAGCGCGTAGAAAACTTACATCAGCGGTATGGACTCAATTTGAAATTCTTCCTGTAGATGAAAACAATGAGCAGAGAGCAAAGTGTATGAAATGTGGTCAAAAATATTTGTGTGATAGTAGATATGGTCCTGGAAATTTGAAGCGTCATATTGAGTCTTGTGTGAAATCTGATACCCGTAATTTAGGCCAATTATTATTATCTAAATCTGATGGGGCTATCATAACAAGGTCTTCCAAGTTCGATCCTTCCAAGTTTCGTGAATTATTAGTGATGGCAATTATCATGCATGACCTACCCTTTCAGTTTGTTGAGTATGCGGGAATCAGGAAACTGTTTAATTATGTTTGTGCTGATATTAAACTGGTATCTCGTAATCCTGCAAAGGCTGATGTGTTGAGTCTTTATAATAGAGAAAAAGCTAAGCTTAAGGAAATTTTGATTTCAGTTCCTGGAAGAGTGTGTTTGACATCTAATTTGTGGACTTCTATAACCACAGATGGTTATCTTTGTCTCACTGTCCATTTTATTGATGCTAATTGGAAATTGCAAAAAAGAATATTGAATTTTAGTTTTATGCCTCCTCTTCATACTGGTGTTGCATTGTGTGAGAAAATCTATAGGTTGTTGACTAATTGGGGGGTGGAAAAGAAACTTTTTTCAATGACTTTAGACAATGCATCGTCAAATGATACTTTTGTTGAGTTGTTGAAGGGGCAACTTAATTTAAATGATCTACTATTATTGAAAGGAAAGTTTTTTCATGTGCGAGGTTGTGCCCACATTCTTAACTTAATAGTGCAAGATGGGTTGAAACACATTGATGATTCTGTGGGAAAAATTAGGGAAAGCATTAAGTATGTTAGAGGTTCACAAGCGAGGAAACAGAAATTCCTAGATTGTGCTGCACAAGTTTCTTTATGTCACATCCCGGGATCGGCTCCGCCGTAGCACGATATTGTCCGCTTTGGGCCCCCCCTCTCTGGCCCTCACAGTTTTGTTTCTGGAGCTCACGACCAACTTCCCAGTGGGTCACCCATCCTGGGATTGCTCTCGCCCCAACTCGCTTAACTTCGAAGTTCCCATGACTTCGAAGCCAGTGAGCTCCCAAAAGGCCTCGTGCTAGATGGATGCGGGCATGTACATATAAGGCACATCAACCCCCTCTCCGTTGGTCGATGTGGGATCTTACAATCCACCCCCCTTAGGGCCCGACGTCCTCGTCGGCACACTCGCACCACACGGCAGAGTGGCTCTGATACCAAATTGTCACATCCCGGATCGGCTCCGCCGTAGCACGATATTGTCCGCTTTGGGCCCCCCCTCTCTGGCCCTCACGGTTTTGTTTCTGGAGCTCACGACCAACTTCCCAGTGGGTCACCCATCATGGGATTGCTCTCGCCCCAACTCGCTTAACTTCGAAGTTCCCATGACTTCGAAGCCAGTGAGCTCCCAAAAGGCCTCGTGCTAGATGGATGCGGGCATGTACATATAAGGCACATCAACCCCCTCTCCGTTGGTCGATGTGGGATCTTACACTTTAGAATGTAAGAGGGGATTGCGTCAAGATGTACCCACTAGATGGAACTCCACATTTCTTATGATTGACAGTGCCCTTTTTTATCAACGTGCATTTCTGCATTTACAGTTGAGTGATTCTAATTACAAACATTCTCTTTCTCAAGATGAGTGGGGAAAATTGGAGAAACTTAGCAAGTTTCTTAAGGTGTTTTATGATGTGACTTGTTTGTTTTCTGGAACTAAATACCCTACAGCAAATCTGTATTTTCCTCAAGTTTTTGTGGTGGACGATACTTTGAGAAAGGCAAAGGTTGATTCAGATAGTTTCATGAAATCTATGGCAACTCAAATGATGGAAAAGTTCGATAAGTATTGGAAAGAGTATAGTTTGATCCTTGCCATTGCTGTAATATTGGATCCTAGGTACAAAATTCAGTTTGTGGAATTTTGTTATAAAAGGTTGTATGGTTGCAATTCCGAAGAAATGACTAAAGTTCGTGATATGTTGTTTTCTCTCTTTGATTTATACGTTCGGATATATTATACTTCTGAACCTATTTCTAGTACTTCAAGTGTCTCAAGTGGTGCTCGTTCTCATGTTGATGACATGGTTTCTAAAGAATGCTTGGATGTTATGAAGGTAAATAACTATTTATTTTTATAGGAATGCATAAAAGTTTAATGTACATTTGACTGTTTGTGCTCATATTAATGTTCTATTTTTAGGAATTTGATAACTTTGAAAGTGAGGAGTTTACCACTTCTGCTCAAAAGACTCAGTTACAATTGTATTTGGATGAGCCCAAAGTTGACAGGAAGACAAAGTTGAATGTTCTTGATTTCTGGAAAGCGAATCAATTTCGATATCCTGAACTATCAATTTTGGCACGTGATTTACTATCTATTCCAATATCCACAGTTGCATCTAGTCAGCATTTAGTGTTGGTGGTAGAGTGCTTGATCAGTATCGTAGTGCTCTTAAGCCTGAAAATGTTGAGGCACTAATTTGTACACGTGACTAGATATTTGGCGAAGGTATATTTGCTCAAACTTTAATTCTTATTTCTTGTATCTATTTCTTTTCAACATCAGCTTAATCCTTATGATTTGATTTGTAGAAAATTGTACTTTAGCACCCAACTTGGAAGAATTGACTGAAGATATTAGCAAGATGGAAATAAATGCTACAAGTTCCGTGGAGGGCTCTAATACAATCATTGTGTTGTAATTTATTCACTTTTGTAACTTGATTTAAACTTTTCTGTTCAATTTGGAGTTGAACTTGAACTGATGAATATGTATTTGTACTTAATTATTTACTTTAGTTGTATTTGGGGGAAGTTTCATTAAACTGTTAAAGCTATTAATTTAGTTATTAAAAAATGAACAGATGACGGGTTACATGGGTTGGGTCGTGTCAACCCGTTTATAAACGGGTCGTGTTCGGGTTAGGATGTGTCTGACCCGTTTATTAAACGGGTCGTGTTTGGGTTGACCATTTTGACCCGTTTAAAATCTCGACACATACACTAACCCGACACGACACGACCCATTGCCAGGCCTACACAAAATGTGTCTTGCGTACACTTAATTAAAATAAAAGGAAAAACAAAGTCACGCAATTAGGGCATGTGCTCAGAAATCAAATAAATAGTATCAAATAGCCACAACTATATGGACCTAAATAATTATTTTGAAGGGAACAAAGTTGTTTCTGGAATCCAGCTATTATCTAGGTGCATCAAACTATTATCTGACAGTATCAGTGCCAATGTAATTTGGATTGGATTTGGGTCATTTTGGTCCCCAAACCTGGATGAGGCATGAAGTCAATATTTTGACCACCAAATTTGAATCACACCCACATACGGATAACCTGTGTCATGGTTCACACGATCTATAATGATATATATCTGTTATAAAAATAAATAAATAAATTTCCTATTCCAACAAGTAGATGGAAACGTATTCCATGTTGGAGTTGGCTAATGGATGCACATACTATTTATACGCAAGGGCACCCCATTCTACTTTCACGCAGAACTTCTTTCTTTTACACAAATTTGCTCAGTAACTTATCTCTCTCTGCTCTTAAACTCGCTTTGCTTCGTTGTCTACGTAAATCATGGCTTTCAGAAAAAGTACATTGATTTTCTTGGTTATGCTTGCTTTATGTGGTGTTTGCTTTGGTGCTGTGTATAGAGTTGGTGATTCTAATGGGTGGACTTCTAGAGGCCTTGTTGACTACAACGAGTGGGCTTCAACAAAAGACTTCCATGTTAACGATACACTCATATTTGCTTACAACAATCAATTCCACAACGTGATGCAAGTTACTACCCAAGATTTCAAATCTTGCAACCCTAACTCTCCGGTCGCAGTCTATACCTCGGGATCTGACACCATCACCCTTGATAGGCCCGGCAACTTTTACTTTTTCTGTGGTGCTCCTGGTCATTGTCAAGCCGGACAAAGGGTTGAGATCATGACCAAGCTACCTACACCGGATGATTCATTTGCAAGTCCAAGTCCGACACCTTATGGTTCCTCACCTTCAGCCTCTCCTACTGAAGCGATATCGGCAAGCTCTGCTCTAAGTAGTGGTCCTGCTCTTCATTTTTTGAAACTTGGGTTGGGTGTCACCATGTTTGTGTTATCTACTCTTTTGGGTTTTGTATTTTAGATATGTTTCTTAATATATATAGTAGGGATGTTAATGTTTCATTCAATTTGTGAGGTAGATGGATGTAGTTTTAACGTTTTGACTTATAACGTAGTTTTGAATAAACTGTTTGATTTATTATATTTGTCAATTTATATTGGTTTCTTCTCTTTGGTTTTTAACAAGGGTGTAATTTGTACGTGCAACTTTGATAGTCTGGGTCCAACTTATGTCACTAATGAAAAATCAAAAACATACTTCGTGTACTTCAGTTGCAAGTGCTTAACAACTTTCCTCATATCATCACTCACAACATCATAATAACAGTTTGACTGTCAACTACTGGATCCCGAAATATGTAAGTTCCAAAATATTCTGAAAATTATGAGTTTTCTGAATCGGAATGGATGTTGAAATTCAGAAAATTTTTGGAACAGAATTGGAAGAGAGTTTTCATTTCAAAAAATTTTGGACTAGAATTGAAATTCCCTTATTCTGATTCGTCCAATCAAGCCTTTCAAAATTAAATTATACATGATGAATAAATTTGCACAATCAAATAAAAATTCTTTCTTTGTCATAGATAGTTGTTAATAAAAGTCCTTATGAAATTCTGATAAGAGGATTCGAAGCCTATTTGGTTCTTTTTGGCCTTGAAAGAGTTCAAAATTCTTCCGAAGGATTAGAACTTTGCCCAACTTTAGACACTAGATATGGAGGAATGGCCATTTCATTTTGAAGGTGTAGATTAATTTCATTAGAACCAAAATACATGTATTTTCACAACAACAGAGCAATGCCTTTTTTTTTTCCTTCTTTTTTTGCGGCATTTAATCCTTTCCTATAAACATAATCGGGGGCATGGCAGCAACAAATTGCAACAACTCCATTTTGCTTTTTAAGTTTTTTTGACAAAAACATGTGTCTTCGTTTTTTAAAATTTGAAATTTTAATATATTTTGGGTCTTAGATAACTTGGCTCAAATATTGGAATAATAATAATAATAATAACTCAAGTGAAATATATCCCCAACTATATGGGCATAAATCATTATCTGGCCATATTCCTTTTCACAGTTGCTATATAGGAAACTAAGGTCTATCTAGCTATTATCTGACGCTAACAAGTACTAATGCGATTTGGATTGGGGTTGGGCCATTCAAACTTAATTAACTCTGTTGTGAAAAAAAAAAAATCCTATTCCAACAAGTAGTTGGAAACCCTATTCCATGTTGGAGTCGGCTAACATACACTATATATATGCAAGGGCACCCCATTCTACTTTCACGCAAAATTTCAGTCAGCTCTTCGTTCCTTTAACACAAATTTGATCAATCACTCGATCTTTTTCTGCTCTTTAATCCTCTCCTTTTTGTTGTCCACTCATGGCTTTCGGAAAAAGTACATTCATTTTCTTGGCTATGCTTGCTTTATGTGGTGTTTGTTTCGGTGCTGTGTATAGAGTTGGTGACTCTAGCGGGTGGTCTTCTAGAGGCCTTGTTGATTACAACGAGTGGGCTTCAACAAAAAACTTCCATGTTGGTGACACACTTATATTTTCTTACAACAATCAATTCCATAACGTGATGCAAGTTACTAACGAAGATTACGAATCTTGCAACCCTGCTTCTCCTACCGCAGTCTATACCTCGGGATCTGACACCATCACCTTTGAAAGGCCCGACAACTTTTACTTTTTGTGTGGTGCTCCTGGTCATTGTCCAGCCGGACAAAGGGCTGAGATTCTGGCCACCCTACCTACACCAGATGACTCATTTACAGGTCCAAGTCCGACACCTTCAGCCTCTCCTGCTGATGTGATGTCGCCAAGCTCAGCTCTAAGTAGCGGTCCTGCTCTTCATTTTTCGAAACTTGGGTTGGGTGTTACCATGTTTGTGTTATCCACTGTTTTGGGTTTTGTATTTTAGATTTGTTTCTAATTAATACAGTAGGGATGTTATTATAGTTGTCAAAATATGTAGTTGAATAAAATTGTTTGATATATTATATGTTTGGTTTGTGTGTCTGTGTCACTGCTAAGTGAAAATTAAACTAAACCTATCCATGCAGAAATAAACTCCGATATATGCTTCTCTCATCAATTATAACTTGTTGGAGATCTCATCTAGTTCGAGAGCCTTACAGAGTTGTGATGCGAGCGTTCGAAACCTATTTCCTCAGCTTTTGCCTTCAAAGAGTTTACAATTCGTCTGAAGGATTAAAACTTTGTTTTGAAGAAAAACTGGGGTTTAGAGAGTATGCAGGAATGACATTTCATTTTCAAGGTGCTGATTTCGTTGTACAAGCATTATACATGTATCTTCACAGCACTGAGAAACGCTACTTTTGTGTAGCAATGTTGCCTTCAACTGAGGGAACCGTGATCGGGGCATGGCAGCAACAAGGCACATGCTTTGTATATGATCTTAAGTCGCGACAACTCCAGTTTGCTTCCGAGGAACTGCTCAAAGGACGTACTCTGATTTTTATCTGTCTATTTGTGTGATGGTTTGAGATCTCAGTATATATGTAATTATCTACAGAAACTATGCATGTATGCCAGTAAAATAAGAAACAAGCGATCATCATTAAATTGAAAAGATGTCTCAAATATTGAGAATTTCAAGTTAGAAAGTGTTGCGGCAATATGATTTGGTCAAATTTGCCTTAATTAGCAAGCCAATTATGACGTGATTTGGTTGGATTACAGATATTAAAACCACATTCATCTCCATAAACTGTGTATTATACACTAAATTGAACTCCTTAATTTATCTTGTGATGCATATATAAGTGATGCCTATGGCTTCACTGGAAAGTCCATGCAAGATCATGTAAGTTGACACACATGTCTCAGTTTAAATTTTGTCTTTGGAGGATTCTGTTCCGATATTGGAAAACATAGTATAGCCTTTCACTAAAAAAATTGAAAAACCCTCAGTATAGTTTCTAAAAAATTGGAAATTACCGAGTATAGCCATGCGACTATACTATTTCCTTTTTAAAAATGGGAAAAAACCCCAGTATAGCCAGGCGGCTACACTATTTCATTAAAAAAAACAAGAGGCGCATATAGCCGCACGGCTAAACTATTTTTTAAAAAAAAAAATCGGAAAACAAGTATCGCCCGCGGCTATACTATTTTAAAAAAAGGAAGGGAAAAAACCCATTATAGCCGGCCGGCGATACTACTTCTTTCAAAATTAGAAAAAAAAATATGAATTAAATATATTATATTTAAATGGTATTGCCGTGCGACTATACTATTTATATTTCATAAAAAAAAAATTGAAAAAAGGACTCTCCTAGTTGCATTACTTTATACTTTATAGATATTAATACGAATAAAATATGTACGTGTTTTATTCACTAAAATTTTGGCAAACTACAACTTAAAAGTTCCACCGCTATGTAATAATTTAATATATATTATTTGTATTCAATAATATGTGATAGTTATATGTATAATATGTGAATTTTGTAAAAAGTATGTGCATTAAACATGAAAAATACATACGTAATGTTTAATGTGAGTATTGTACATTCACTTTTTTTTAAACGTGAATTTTACTAAGTCCTTAAGACGTTTACCAGAACATGGATGTAGTATTGAAATATTAATTTGGTATATAGTTGTGGCTATATTTTTTAAAATCAAAAGAAGAAGAAAAACCCTAGTATAACTGTATAACTACTCGGCTATACGATTTCTTTCTAAAATATAGGAAAAAACCGAGTATAGCCGCGCGCCTATACTATTTTCTTTTTAAAAAAATTGGAAAAAACCCAGTATAGCCGGTCGGCTATACTATTTATTTTTTAAAAATGTATGAAAAAAATACCCTCCTAGTTGCATTAGTTTATACTTGATAGATATTAATTCGAATAAATTACGTACGTGTTTTATTAGGCAAAATTTTGGAAAATTACAACTTCAAAGTACAACTATGTAATATTTTAATATATATTATTTGTATTGAATAATATGTTATAATTATGTATATATTATGTGATTTTTTTTTTTGAAATGTGTATTAAACATGAAAAAAAATATTATGTGAATTATGTATATTGTTTGTGGCTTGTTGCGTAGATTTAGCTGCATCAAAATGGATTCAGCTGTATCCTCAATTTGCGATACTCGCAAGTGCACGAGCCGTTCGGTAGTATAGCATATGTAAGTGCGATGTCGATTCCACAGGGATTGGTGATTGAATGATCCAATTCAATTTTCCTACACAAAACAAAAAATGAAAACAAAAGAAACAAAACAAAAAGAAAGAATGTGCATTACAAGAAAAATAAATTACAACTAAGAAAACATTAAGGAAACTAAGAGAACTTTGAGGAAGAAAGGAAGTGTTTGAGAACTTTGAGGAGGGAGAAGAAAGTATTTGAGAACTTGGAGAAGAGAAAGGTGTTTGGGAAGTGTTTGAGAACTTAGAGAATTTGGTGAAGGAATGAGAATTGTGTTTGAGAACTTTAGAGAATGGAGAAGTGTTTGAGAGATTTGGAGACTTTTGGAAGAAAATGTGTTTGAGAGCTGTTTCAAGAACATGGAGAGTTTTTGGAGAGAAAGAAAGAGATGTTGAGAACATGGGGAATTTGGAAGAGAAATGAATGTAAGTGTTTGAGAGCTTTAGAGAGGGGAGAAGTGTTTGAGAGATTTGGAGAATTTTGGAACTTAGGGAAGGGAGAGAAGGGTGTTTGTGAAGTGTTTGAGACATGGAGACTTTAGAGAATTTGAAAGAGGATAAAGAAGTGTTTGGAGAATTTAGAAGAAAGAAAATTTAGTAGAATGATCTTATTACAACAATTGAGAACTACAAAGGGAAACTAAGAGAATTTGAGGGAGAGAAGGGAATGGAGCTCTAGAGAAGTGTTTGAGAGCTCCCCCCCTTGGGGGTGTGATTACAAGCTTAGAGAACTTCCCTATTTATAGGCCTAGGGGAAGTGAAAATCTGAATTATACAATAGGTTTACATACCACACTCACTTCACCAACTTACAACACTTAATTCACCTAACACACTATTACATTTGAAAACAATTTATCTTGTCTTTAGGCTTAGTGTTGCAACTCCCACTTCATCATCTTTGGCCTCATTTGGCTGCTGCAAAATTCCACTCAAATATAGGTATTGAATATGCTTCACCAAACTTTCCCACAATCAACAACACTTCATCATGCATATGTCATGCATGACAATGCATTGCAGCCAGCTTGTGGGCTCGTTTTGGGCTTGTGGCTCCAGTATGAAAAATATGGAAAAATATGGATCTTGAAGCTCTTTGTCTTATCTTTCCAAGCATATGCAGCCCAACTCAAGGAAAAATCGGAAAGGCCTTCAAATGTGATTTTTGGCCCAGTAACGCAGATGCTGCCGAATTTGACCTTAAGTTTCCAAAACATGTATAACTTTCTCTAGAAGACTCGGAATCATGAACCGTAAAATTCTACAGAAACTAGACTTCCGTATCTTTCCAATGATGTATGGATCATTATCTGGTTCTTCTTGAGAAAGTACAGTCCAATCCGTGAAGTTGACTGATCTGCAGACACCGTTTTGAGCTAACTTGTCTCCAAAATGCAATTAGTGAGTCTCAAGCTTATAACACTGAAACATACACAAAAGAAGTTAAAAACACAAGTTTAACTCAAAAACATAACCAAATCATAAGTTAAAAGGGTACAAATTGATATGTAATTATGCACCAATTAAATACCCCCAAACTTAGATTTTGCTAGTCCTCGAGCAAAACAAACGGAAAACAAAGATAAAAATAAAACAAGAAGTTAACTAGACCACTTTCGTAGGTAACTCGATTGCATTTAGTGTATGCAACAAGCCTTTAAACCTCTAGGCATCCCTAGTAGAAGGAGTTGTGTCTCCTGAGGGTTTAACAGATACAATACCCACAAACGTTTTACTCACTCTGTAAAACAAAGTAATTAGAAAACTTAAAAGATTGTTAGTCCTTAAGCAAAACCAAAAACAAAAACAAACATAAATACATTACTTAACAAAAACAAAAACAAAAATAAAAACGATTACAAAAATAAAAAGAACTCAAAACAATCTTTCCGAACATTTTCTGAAGAGTAATGACTCATGCACATGACTCAAAAGTTTTAACAATAAAAGCTCAATTTAGACATTATTTACAAGGCGGCAAAGTTCAAAACATAATATACTCAAAGTGTAGTAGTGTGATTGCCAAATGCAACAAATTCCCAAATCTTAGTTTTCACACAATTTCAAAAATCATACAAAGCACAAGTTCAACTTCAAATCTCACCAAAGTTGTCCTCTCACAAATGAATCACTCGGAAGAGGGTTACAATGCAACACTCAGTTATAAACATGAGATTAGAGTTAAACCATAAAGACTTAACTCGAAATAGAAAGATGAAGAACTTGCATTAATATGATCTCAAGAAGGATGCCAAACACTTAAAAGTAGAAAAATGAATGCAATTCAACCACATGACATTTAAGATTAATTTAGGTCTTTAACATAGGTTGTAATGGGGCCAAGGGTGTAAGGTGAGTAAGAAATGAAGGGTATGGATAAAACAAAGTCCAAGGAACTCAAAATATAAGAGCATAAAACAATTGTTTACAAGACTTCGAATCATCACAATGAGAATTTATTTTTACATGATCAAAACTCCTTATACCTTCATTTACAATGATTCATACTCCTTTATTGAACAATCACCAATTTATTTTGAAGACCCAAAAATGAATTTTCAATCAACTACCACTTTTCTCTTTTCTTTCACCAATTGTGTGAATTTTTTTTTTCCTTTTTTTTTTTTAAATGTAACACCTCTTCCCAAACTTAGCATGAAAAACACATCCCAATTAAAGCTCATGAGTTCCTTAGAAAGGTAAATATTTGTTTTTCGGGCTAAGGTGAGGAAATAAAATTGGTAAATGAAAGAAAAGGTTTACATGTAGGCTCAAAATGGTTAACAATGGAAAATCATGCATAAGCATGCATAAGGTTAGCTTGAAAGGCACAAACGATCCAAAGAATGCCTTAATATCATTTCTTTAAATGTCATGAAGTCAAATTGCACATGAATGAATGACTTTTAAGTGTTCAACCAAATCAATGAATAATGAGATCAAACAACAACTTAGATGACAAGAAAATAAGAGTATGTATATAACACTCATGAATTGAAGTACAAGGCTCAAAAGCTCACTTTATATGGTTGGTTATATAAGTCTAATTTATGCTTCATACAATTCTTTAGATCATGCAAATCCTTTAATTGGAAAATTATGAAACAAATGGCAAGTGTAAAGATGGTTTCAAGCATATCATGCTAGAACAATACCAAATTTATTTATTTATTTATTTAAATTTAAATTTTTACTCTTTTTTTTTTCTTTAATAAATTTTTTTAAAAATAAAATAAAATGAAATCCAATTTTCATTTAAGTCATGCAACATTTATCACAATCTCTTCATATGTGTTCAGAAAGTGACTCAAAAACAAAACAAAACAAAATAGGACTCAAAATTAAAAAAAAAACAAGCAAAAACATTTTTTTTTTAAAGACAAACCAAATTTACTTGCTAAACTCCAATACCCCCAAACCTAGAAATGAACATTGTCCTCAATGTTTAAAAATTAGCCACAAATAATGTCATAACAACAAATGAAAGGTATTAAAGCAAATAGAAATTACAAAACACACAAAAATAAAATAAAATAAAATAATTACAAAATAAAAATTACAAAATAAACAAACAAATAAAAAGAAACAAAACACTCAAAACAGGAAGCCCTAAAAAGAACAGTCTTACACAAGCTAAAACCCAAAATTTTTGAAGCCCAAAGCCCACAATTTCGAAACACAAACCACGGTTAATTTAACCCACTTTGAAACCCAAACTATGGTGAAACCCGACCCACAATTTGTTTTCATTTGCGGCTTTTTTAATTATTATTTAGTTTTGTAAAAACAGACTATCGAACCGTGAGTAGAAACACAAAGAGCGGGATTTTTTATATATTTTAAAACATGGGTCATGATGTCTCGGTTCAGTGTAAGGGACCAACAGATAGGGCGAGACACGTGTCGACGCATAGAGGCGCCGCACACTCCACAAGCATAAATTACGGGCTCATGGGAAGGAGCGAAGACTTTGCTGAACGTGTCCGTTTCAGACAAAGCAAGTTGTGACAAATGAGTTGGGTACGGTTGGAAAGTGAGAAGGTTGTGGGACTCGAGGAACGCTTGGGGATTCAGAAAAATGCGCGGGGCGCTGGACCTGGCTAGGGTTTGTCAAAGACTACCTATAAGAATGAAAAAGAATGGGGAAAAAACAAAAAACACAAACTCAGAAACACAAAAGAGAAGAGAAAAAAAACTTAGAAATCAAATGGCCTCTTCCTACCCCTTTTTCGTTGGATCTCAACCTAGCTCCACCGACTCAGACATGGGGCCAAGCAGTGGCACCAGTATGGGTACACTACTTTGCCTCCGTAAGGGGCCTGTGACTGTCAATGACTCAATACTCCTGGACAACGATGTTGCCATTGGAATTTGTAGAAATTTAGTGACTCCTAAAGATATACGAGTGTTCGGGACAAGGGATGACAACCGGGTCACGAGTGATGCCCTGGCACTGAGCGTGCAGAGTACAACATGTGTTGCAAGTTTGGGTCATCGCCTACTGCGAAGTCCCATGAGGTAGAGATTCTGAAAGGTCAGTTAGCGGCGGAGCGAAGTATGGTTGAAGAGTGTCAGAGTGCTATAAAAAGCTTGAAACGGGAGAGGGCAAGGATAATGGAGGTGAATCGACACCAGCTAGAAGTATTGCGGGACGAGAATAAAATCCTAACAAAGATGGTAGAGTTGTATTCTCGTGACATGAGAAAGCAGCTGGAGGACCTAGACCGACCGGCTAAACGCAAGCAAGCAGAGCGCGAGAGTAGTTATGCTCAAGCTAAGATTGCGATCTTTGGGAGCTCAAGTGGTGAGCCCCAAGAGGCTGTGCGTGAAACTCCTAGAAGAGGACAGCCAGAGGGGCCAAACTCAAAGCTCCTATGGTCAAGACACCGAGTGCCAAGAAGAAATGATTTCAGTTTTTATTTAATTTTAAAGTGTATTTGTATTTTTTGTTTTTGTTTTAATTGGGAAATAAAAAATGTTATGCTATCTCAAAGAGACGATTGACCCTAAATTTAAAGAACGACGATCAAACAAAAACATGAAAACCCAAACATGCATTTTATTTTTAGTTAAGTAGACACATAAGTAACTGCGTCTTCTTTTAAGAGAAAAACTTAAGGATGACCAGTTAAGGGCCTCAGAAAAACACAGCCAGGGGATCCGAGAAGGTTGGAGGGGTCACAATGGTCCCTCTTAAAATCCAAACTTCTTAGACACCGAAGGTGTCGTCTAAAGAACTCCTAGACACTATATAGATTGCGGTTGCTCACTGGAGTTACCAAAAATTTAGCTCATTCAAAGAATATCCTATGAGTTTTAAATTATACTACCTAATTAAGTAAAAACAAAATAAATAAATAACAACTGAAATAAACACACAATTCAAACAAGAATTTAAAAGAAGAGTTGGGATTCTTGCACCAGGTGTCCAAGATGCATCTTTAATTTTGTCTATTCTTGCAATTACATTCTTGAGAAACCTGACAAACAAGAAGAAAACAATTGAAAAAAAAACATAATAAATAAAATAAAATAACAACTGAAAAAGAAAAAAAAAACATCAGAAAACAGGAAGGCAAAAGTAAGTGAAAGTGTAGACATGCTCCATTTAAAAAAAAACGCGCTCGCAATTTGCGCCAGAAATGAAGGGATCCGAGAGAAAAAGAGCACAAGATAGCACCCTCGAGATCCGAAGTGCTTTCGGCTCCCTCGTCTGCATAAATCTATTTAAACACATCTTGGTGAAGTAGAAGAGTACCCCGTATTTCTTCCTGCAAATTCAGAGAAAAACATCAAAAAATCAAAAAACAAAACAATGACATCCTCTTGCACTCACCTTGATGATCTTAACCTTGAATTGTCCCTTGCGCCACCGAATGCGCAGATAAGGGCTCGTCCAAACCCTGTCTTCCCAAACTCCACATATCATCACGGTACGGCTTCAAACTTTGCTGAGGTAATACCGAACTTTTTTGAGACGGTGCCGAACAGAGGCAGTGCTGCCTGGGCAGCATGATTGGCAGTAAACTCACATCGGCAGATCACCTGCATGTGGCACAGAGGTCCGACAAGGCTGCAGTGGAGGAGTCCCACAATTTAACGGTGCTTCATGCGGTCTCGGTTACCAATTTAGGCATGCGATTGTTGGCGAGAATACGGAAGTGTGCCGCGCTGAGCGAGGAAGTAGCTTCCTTGAAGGCTATGGTGACGGACCTCCAGAAGCGGCTCTCCTTGCCAATCAGCACGTGGAAGCACTGGAGAGAAAAAATGAGGACCATGTGGAGCTGCTGCAAATTCTGCAAGTAAGAGAGAATAGAGGCATGCCATGAAGATGAAGATGAAGAAGTTGTTTTTTTGTTTTTTTGTTTTAAATTTAATTGAATGTTTTTTTTTGTTGTTGTTGTTTTTTTTTAATGTGGTGTTTGAATAAAAATATGTTTTTAACACTCAGAAATAAACTAACTAACCACACCACGTAAATAAATACATAAACTAATTTATAAAAACACAAAAACAAAAAACAAAGAAGTTCGAAATTGATTTTTTTTTTAAATTTATTATTATTTACAACTAACTGACCACACAAATAAAAAAGAAAACAAAGAAATTCCAAATTGCAATTTACAAGGAAAAATAAATAAAAACTCAAATTTCAAATTTTAATTATTTATTTTAAATTTTTTTATTATTAATTTTTTTTTTTAAAACACACAAATATACAAGCAACTCATGGATGACCAGTTAAGGACCTCAGAAAATACAGCCAGGGGTATTCGGGAAGGTTGGAGGGGTCACAAAGGTCCCTCTTAAAACCCAAACTTCTTAGACACCGTAGGTGTCGCCTAAAGAACTCCTAGACACTGTATTGACGGAGACGCTTCCTGGAGTTACCACGAGTCAGCTCATATAAAAAATCTTTTTAATTTTTTAATTTTTTATAAAAAAAAAAAGAAAAAGAAATTTAAAATAATAACAAGTAAAGAGAAAGGATTGAAATGCTCCCCCTTGAAGCGATTAGGTCGAGCGTGATGCATTTGGAGGTCGCGACTTCTCCCACTGCTCCACACTTCCCATTCATATGATTGAGGTTGCCATCTCTCTCCATTTTTATTAAGCTGTCATAAATTGCTAAAACAAACACAGAAAACTTGAAACAGAATTAAAGGATTAGGAAATAAAAACTAAAATGAAAATGAAAATCAACACACGTCTAATTTCATGCTTCAAAGTAATAAGCAGCAAAGTAAATCAAACTAGCTTATGAAGTTCGTTCTTTCTCAAATATGATTATCCATATGGTGTGTGGTTTTAATCAAGTATTCAGAAAAAGCATTTAGCTATGGTGTTTAGTCTAAACACAAATTCCGAACCCATTAAGAACAAGAAGAACAATAAAGAACCAATTAGAATTTAAACATGGTGTTTGTCTTCAATATCTACCCATTCATTCACTAATCAGTCCAAGAGTCATATGGTGTTTATGTAAACTTGAACAAGATATTTAATTAAGAGCAAGTGAATGAAACCATAAACTAGAAATAATCAACATGCTACTTGAACCTTTTTCTATTTTTTGTGTTGTGTAAGCTGGGACTCAAACCCAGTTCTCTTGCTTGTCAGGCAATTGTCCTTGTTCGTTGGACTACAAACACAACTTGTCAATTAACGTCATTAACTTTAAAACATGAAATTGTCTAGTTATATACAAAAAATAAAAATAATAAAAAGTAGGAAAACCAAATAGAATCAAATAATGTTACCGATCCCGGCAACGGCGCCAAAAACTTGTTGCGTAGATTTCAGCTGCACCAAAATGGATTCAGCTGCATCCTCAACTTGTGATACTCGCAAGTGCACGAGCCGTTCGGTAGTATAGCGTATGTAAGTGCGAGGTCGATTCCACAAAGATTGGTGATTGAATGATCTAATTCAGTTTTCCTACACAAAACAGAAATGAAAACAAAAGAAGCAAAAAGGTTTTGTACAACACTTGAGAACATGGAGACTTTTGAAAGAGAGGAAAGATGTGTTTGAGAAAGAGAATAAAGAAGTGTTTGGATAATTTAGAAGAAAGAAAATTTAGTAGAATGATCTTATTACAACAATTGAGAACTACAAAGGGAAACTAAGAGAATTTGAGGGAGAGAAGGGAATGGAGCTCTAGAGAAGTGTTTGAGAGCTCCCCCCTTGGGGGTATGATTACAAGCTTAGAGAACTTCCCTATTTATAGGCCTAGGGGAAGTGAAAATCTGAATTATACAATAGGTTTACCTACCACACTCACTTCACCAACTTACAACACTTAATTCACCTAACACACTATTACATTTGAAAACAATTTATCTTGTCTTTAGGCTTAGTGTTGCAACTCCCACTTCATCATCTTTGGCCTCATTTGGCTTCTGCAAAATTCCACTCAAATATAGGTATTGAATATGCTTCACCAAACTTTCCCACAATCAACAACACTTCATCATGCATATGTCATGCATGACAATGCATTGCAGCCAGCTTGTGGGCTCGTTTTGGGCTTGTGGCTCCAGTATGAAAAATATGGAAAAATATGGATCTTGAAGCTCTTTGTCTTATATTTCCAAACATATGCAGCCCAACTCAAGGAAAAATCGGAAAGGCCTTCAAATGTGATTTTTGGCCCAGTAACGTAGATGCTGCCGAATTTGACCTTAAGTTGCCAAAACATGTATAACTTTCTCTAGAAGACTCGGAATCATGAACCGTAAAATTCTACAGAAACTAGACTTCCGTATCTTTCAAATGATGTATGGATCATTATCTGGTTCTTCTTGAGAAAGTACAGTCCAATCCGTGAAGTTGACTGATCTGCAGACACCGTTTTGAGCTAACTTGTCTCCAAAATGCAATTAGTGAGTCTCAAGCTTATAACACTGAAACATACACAAAAGAAGTTAAAAACACAAGTCTAACTCAAAAACATAACCAAATCATGAGTTAAAAGGGTACAAATTGATATGTAATTATGCACCGATCATGGCTATCCAAAATTGACATGGGTTGAGTGTGTCAAATTAGGCCCAAAAACTATGTTCTAGAGAGATTCCACTTGTGAAAGTCTTGTGGAGAATTCATGCAGTGGAAGAGGCCACATGGGAACCCAAGGACCAAATGTGGGATCAGTACCCTTATCTCTTCGAGTGATAGAAATTGTGGGCACTGTAGCGGAGGTGTATTGTGTCCTAATGTGATCTCTTGGTTGTCATGAGCGTGTAGGTGTGCTCAGATGTCAATTCGGTTATCGTTGGAACCTCGAACGGATTTCGCATATTATGCGTTATCCGGGTTCGATAGGTTTGAACCTTTGGATCGTCCTCAATTTAATATATGTAAATCTAGGCACTTCTAGGATCGTGTAGGATTTCGCAGATTGTGAATCGAAGCCTCGGATGTTTCGATTCAATAATTCGAAGTTTAATTAAATGAGAACCGTCCGATTTGATTCGATCGTGAGCAATTCGACCGTTCGATTTGGACCAAACTTGCAGGACATGGTTATTAATATGTGTAGAACCTATAGGAACTCTCAGAATGACAATTGGAGGTCGTGGACCCCACAGGGTCCCGGGTTGACTTTTTTGAGAAATTATCGTTTATCGAGTTCTCGGGTCTTTTTAGACCGTTCTAATCGTCCGAATGGTTTAAGTGGGCATAGGAATGGCCTTAAACAATGCACAGGCACTTTTAGAAGCCAAGAGGGACCCTCGAAGAGTCAAGCTAGCTCGGACGCCCAGTTAGTGGACTTTGTTTTCTAAATGAATTTTTATGCAATTAAAGTTTTATAATATGATCGTGAATGAAATATTATTATTTTCACTTTCCAAGCATAAATGATTGAATTCAAATATCTCTATTAAATTCTGTTTATGATTAAAGAATAAATGGCTTGGAAGGTAGGAAAGGAAGTGATAACAGGAATAAAGGATATTGACAACAGGATTTAAGGATGGAATGAGGAATAGTTTTATAATTTTCCAATAAATGTTTTAAAACGACCATAGGTACCCATGTTGCCTCAGATATATATTGCCTTCGATTATAATGTTGACTCGATTATTGTGTTGCCTTCGGATTACTATTGCCTTCGTATATGTCAGCGTGTTTAACAGATGCCCCACGAGTCCTAGGGATATTCGGACCGTGTAGAGCGAGGAATGCAGATCAGGTTGACTAAATGTCCCCTGAATCCTGAGGATTGTTGCTCGGGTCGACTTTGTGTTACCGAGACTTGAGAGGATGTGTCACGCTACGTGACACAAGGAATTGATGGAAATAAGGGAATTAAATATAAGCTCATGGAATTGACAGATATATGAATATAAGGGGTACACTTAGGCGGAAAAAGATGTATTTCTTTAAAATGCTTTCTAAAAGTCTCAATGTTTTAAATGAATGCTTGAATAATAATATATATGTAAATATGCATGTTTTAGGAATTCTTGTATGAAAACATGAGAAGAATATAAAAATATATTTTCTAAATGGTTTTAATAGTGGGGTTAGTATGTTCATATTCTATTTTCTAAAACTTTATTTTTGTTCACTCACATTTTCAAATGTTTTGCGCCCCCGGGCAGTAGGCGTGAACCAGAGCACCACCACCGGGCATTCATCATCACTCTTCCTTACCTTCCCACAATGTAGGATTTCTTTTGTAATTATACCTGTTTCATTGTAAACTCTGAATTAGCTGCTCTGATATTGCCTAGGACTTTTGTACGGCCTGAGGCCATTTAGTTATGTTTGGATTTTTTGAACGAAATTTAATGCATGCTGAACGATTGGGATACATATATATATATAAATGTTTTGTTGAGAAGTGGAAATTTTGGGAAATGAGAAATCAGGGGAGACCCTGCTGAATTTTGGGCATAAGTCAAACTTGAAGTAAATTTGGATTTTAGTTAGAAGGGCAATTTGGTCATTTGTGCCCGGCACCCGCCAGGTGTCGGACACGCACAGGGTTCGGCTAGGATTCCAAAGTGGAATTTGGGTCCGGTCCTATCAGATGTAGTATTGAAATATTAATTTGGTATAACGGCGTGGCTATAATTTTTTTTTAAATTGTAAAAAACACAGTACAGCCGACCAGCTATACTATTTCCTTAAAAACAATTGGAAAAAAAAAAACCATTATAGCCGTGTGGCTATACGGCTATACTATCTCTTCCTTAAAAAAATTGGCAAAACCCCAGTATAGCCGAGCGGCTATACTATTTCTTTTAATACCTTAAAAACAATTGGAAAAATCCCGTATAGCGGTGCGGCTATACTATTTCTTTTAAGTAATTAAAAAAAGGGTATAGCCAGGTGGCTATACTATTTAATGAAAAAAATATATATCAAAAAAGGACCCTCCTAGTTCCATTAGTTTATACTTTATAGATGTTAATGCGAACAAAATACGTATGTGTTTTATGCGCCAAAATTTTGAAAAATCACAACTTAAAATTTCAGCCACTATATAATATTTTAATGTATATTATTTGTATTCAATAATATGTGATAATTATGTGTATAATATGTGAAAATTATGTGTATAATAAAAAAATGTGTATTAAACATGAAAAATAATACGTAATGTGCAATACGAGTATTATACATTTGATTTTAAAAAATCGTGAATTTTACTGAGTCCTTAAAACGTTTACAAAACATGGATGTAGTATTGAAATATTAATTTGGTATAGCGGTGTGGCTATATATTTTTTTAAATTGCAAAAAGGACAATACAACCGAGCAGCTATCTATTTCCTTAAAAACAATTTTAAAAAACCATGTATAGCCGTTAAAAAAATTGGGAAAAAAAAAACAGTATAGCCGAGCGGCTATACTAATGGATAATCCTGAGGTAAGTGCTTCCATCCATATTGTTGATAATTCTTAGGTTTTACCGCCTAGATGGAACTGTGGGGTTCCACCTCGTCGTTACTCACCAGAAGGCAAAGCAAGATATTCTATTGCCCATTATGTGTCTGATCAGGTTATCTCTTGAGTGTAAAACTTTTGTGATCAGAATGGATAGTATTAAAATTCCATGGCAGAAGCAGAACAACACGGAAACTCGGGATGAAAGAAAAGCAAAACATGTTGAGGAGGCATATAATGATCCAAAGTGGGCTGAAGCCATGAATATTGAAATGGAGGCGCTGCCAGAAAAATAATACATGGGACATTGTTGATCTACCAAAGGGAATAAAGCCTGTAGGATGCAAACGGGTGTTTACAATTAAATATAATGCAGATGGTACTGTGGAGAGGTACAAGGCAAGATTAGTAACTAAAGGTTTCACTCAGACATATGGAGTTGTTTATCATGATACTTTTGCACCTATGGCTAAGATGAATACTGCGAGAGTTTTGTTGTCCTTAGCAGGTAAACTTGGATTGGACCCTTAGGCAATTTGATGTAAAACATGCATTCTTACATGGTGAACTAGAAGAAGAAGTGTACATGAGTCTTCCACCAGGGTATAGTGTTACCTGGTGACACGAGGAACGTGTGCAAATTAAAAAAGGCGTTGTACAGGTTAAAGCAGTCTCCTCAGGCATGGTTTGGCAGATTTACCACAGCTATGAAGAAGTTTGGTTACCAACAAGCCAATACTGATCATACTCTTTTAATTAAACATAGGGCTGGTAAGGTGACTTTGTTGATTATTTATGTTGATGATATGATTGTGACTGGTGATGATACTGGAGAAATCGAGGAACTGCATAAGCATTTAGCATTTGAATTTGAGATGAAAGATTTGGGCGGTCAGAAATATTTTCTAGGAGTGGAAGTCACTCAATCTGAACATGGCTTATTTCTTTCACAAAGAAAGTATGTCATGGACCTCTACTACCAATCCTGGAATGCTTGACTGTAAACCAGCTGATACACCTATTGTTGAGAATCATAAACTTGGTGTTTATATGGATTAGGTCCCAACTAACAAAGAAAGATACCAAAGGTTGGTTGGGAGATTGATTTATTTATCATTGACACGCCCTGATATTGCCTATGCGGTAAGCGTTGCTAGCCAATTTATGCATTCACCTAGTGAGGATCATATGGCTGCAGGGAATATTACAGATAGACGTTCTACATCATGTTACTTCACATTTGTTGGTGGTAACCTAATTACGTGGCGTAGCAAGAAGCAAAACATTGTGTCTCGGTCCTCTGGAGAGTCTGAGTAGAGAGGGATTGCCCAAGGGTTTTGTGAAATACTGTGGTTGAGGTGGTTACTTGCTGAAATTGGGTTTAGATCGGATGCTGCTACAAAGCTCTATTGTGATAATCAATTTGCATTTGAAATTGCTAACAATCCAGTGCAACATGATCGAACTAAGCATGTAGAAGTTGATCGGCATTTCATTAAGGAGAAGTTGGAGCATAAGTTAATTTCTATAACTTTTGTGCCTTCTTCAGAGAAGCTTCCAGATATGTTGACCCATGCCGTGTCAAAGCACCGATTTGAAGATTCACTCAACAAGTTGGGCATTACCGATATCTATGCATCAACTTAAGGGGGAGTGTTCGTGTGAGTCAACGTTCCTATTATTATGAATATAATTTATATTTTATTGTAATTATCCAATTTGAGTAGAATTAGGAAATTTTGTACATATTTCCTATTTGTACCCATTCTGTATGTAGTATATATATTCCCCCTTGAGAGAAGAATAAACATATCAATTTAAACCTTAATTATTTTGAGTCATCGAAGAACCAACCTAGCTCTCCCATATTTGCCCCTGAAGTTGTTGAACCAGCTAGTTCAAACAGAACCATGCTCCTCTCAAGAAGGAACAAGAGCATGGTTAGATTTGAAAGGAGAGAGAGGGCAAAACGGGGAAAACACAAAGCAATCAGCTAAGGATAAAATCGTGATTTTATTGAGGGAGGAAAGAAAAGGAGCTGGCTGAACAGTTAAAAATAGAGGCATTTTTGTAAATTTACTGTGTTTAGCTACATGGATCAATTGGATTGGGTTTTAGTATATATATAATTTAAGAGTTAAGATGACTTGAATGAAATCTAATTTCAGTGCATGTATTTAAGTTCAAGGTCAAAGTTTTAGGAAGGAAACTGATCTGGAGGATCCATCTCTTTCTGGAAAAAGTGAGGACAACATTGGAAGAAGATAAAATGTTTTCCAAACTGACCAAAATAATTTATGTTTCTCCAAACCAGCTTGGTTTTATGTTATAACCTATAAGTGCATGTCAAACACATGGCAGAAGCAGAACGACACGGAAACTCGGGACGGAAGAAAAGCAAAACATGAGCTACACAGAGCAGCCACTCCTGACAAGCTTTAAAGTGTCTGAATTTAGGTTCTCAAAACAACAGATCGCTATTTTTAAGTGCATGTTATACACATGGCAGCAGAAGGTGTTGTATGACTGAAGACCAGCATTTAAGAGGCTAAATAGCTGCAGGATTGTCTCATCACTTAAATTAAGAACCATATTCTTTTTATAAAAAAAAAAATTCAATAAAGCTCATTGACACAGAGAACCATGTGTCCCAGTTTGGATTGGTCTTGGTAGAGGCTCAAATGGCTAGGAAGCTAAGTAAGCCTTCACTAAAGAAACAATCATTTTTCAAGGTCCTGCTTGGCGACTTCTAAGTTCTATCAGCATCTGGTAACATGCATCCTACCTTCTTTTCCACTTTTTCAAGTTCAATTCTTATATTCATGATCGAATGCAAGATTTCCCTTTTTCTTTTTTGGTTCATTTGAATAAGATCTTAACTTTATGTATGTGTTCAAGTTTAATCAGTACATTACATTCAGAGTGATGCACACAAATTTCAGCTGAAAGATTAACTACCCTGTTCATGGTTTAAGTCCACTTCTTTTCAGTTACCAAATACTTAGCATATGCAACTTGAGTTATGTGAGATTTTCATGGTTTTAAGAAGCATATGTTCTATGATTTACAAGAAGCTGTTAAATTTTGTAGCGTTTACCACCTGCGTTTATCTAGAAGTTAGATGGACAATCACTTCCCAAATGTGCTCTTAGAGGCCCTAATGGGAAACTCTGGACTGTGGAATTGGAAGAGAGGGAGAATGGGTTTTTCTTCCGTGATGGTTGGCAGGGTGAGGGATCATTGTTTAGAAATCGGAAATTTTTTGGTTTTCGACTATGATGGTGACTCAAAGTTTGATGTCACAATTTATGAACCAACTGGGTGTGAAAAGGATGTAGAAGCAGCCAAGAGGAGAAATGGTAATCCTGTTTCCTCTGTAAAAGATGAAATTGCTGACATTGAGACTGAAAACTACAACAAAGAAAGTAAAAGCAAAACTATCAATGCTGAAAGAACAAGTCGTAAGTTCTACTCCATCTTAAATCTACTTTTGAACAGCTAGGGAAGTTTTATGTGTGCTATTTAGTATTTACTCTAAGGGCCCGTTTACGTGCCTTTTCTTCTTAAACCGTGTCTCAATTTGGCATGTGCAGGCAAGTATGTCATGTCTGGAAAGAGACCTGCAAATGACTGTGTAGAAGAAACATCAACTGGATCCATCTTGTTCGAATCGGAGAATTCATGTTTTGTAAAAACTTTGACTAAAAAACTATATCCAGTGGTGAGTCCTTTGTCATCCAACACTTAAGTCAATCATGTTTTCGAAAGCCTTTCAATGTTGTGGTTGGTAAATGGTAAAAGAGAACAAAACATTGAGTCAAAATTATGTGACTTAAGATGAAATGTTTTGAGTGTGCAGTAGGTAAGTTGTTGAAAAACTATCATAAAGACATCATTCTTGACAGTTCCACCATTTGTTAGGGGTATACAAAATTATAAGTTTTAGTATAGAGTACAAAATTTATGAATAAGTTTTTACTTTGATGTTCCAATTGCAGACAATTCCAAAGGAACTAGCCATAGCTGAAGGTCTTGTGAGGAAGAAGACTGTAAGGCTTCAAGGTCCAGCTGGGAGATCATGGATTGTTAAACTTAGAGTCCACAAGTCACCATATCTTCGTTTCGACATGATGAAAGGTTGGGCAAAATGTTGTAGAGCAAACCAGATTTCACAAGTGGACACCATCGTTTTTGAGTTTGTGAAACCAAGTGTAATGCAAATTCATATCTACAGAGGAGGAAGAGTGGGAGGCAGTGGGTGTTCTGTTGTACTCGTTACCCCCGGCCTGAAAACTTAGGCTATTTTTACTCTAGAGTTTCGCATTGCAATACTTTAAAAAAATGTTTGACTGCAATATGTTGGCTTATCCATTTTGGCTAAGTGATGATCTTCTTGTATTTTATTAGGTTAGTTTTCATTTTCCAGTCTTCTACTACTCTTTAGTGCCTGTGAAATATTTAATGATTGTTTTACTTGATTCAATTGAGACAGTTTTTTTATTTTGGGGTAGGAGGAAATCAAACATAGGACCTTGGTTGTGACGAATGTTACCAATTAATCGGGAAAAGTTTTTCGCTTAGATTTTAGGTTTTAGCTTCCAATTTTAGTAGTGCAAAACTTGAGAGTTAAACTCTGCCAGGAATGAGATTAGAAAATCGGTTAAAGAAACTTACAAAAATAGTGGTTTGAAACACCTTGCTCCTAGGTGTCTAAAATAAGGGAAACACTTGACTTCCTACTTCTGTCAATCACATTTAAAACAAATTCTTTATTCGTCACCAATGTAACATTTTGATAAATAAAAATTACTTCACCAATGTAGCAATGTAATTCTAAATCTACACTTGTCTTCCCACTTCTTGCTAATCACACTTGTCTTCCTACTTCCGGCTAACAAAAATTCCAAATCTAAACATATACCAATGTAATTCTCAAAATCCTCACACATCCATACTTCAATAAATCTAATTAACCCCTAAATACACTTAAAATAATTTTTTTAGGAAACCTCAATTCAACGAGGAAAAGTATTAATAAACAATTACAAATAAAAAGACGCTAAAAATAAAGATAAAAAATTGTGAGTGATATTTCCCAAAAAAAACAAAACAAAACAAAATTATCATGATTGAAGGCATTTATTATGCATATATACGGAATAAAGGGAATTTATGTTTTTGAAACCTACCTAAACACGAAGAAAGTTATGTTACCCTTTTTCAAAATACCTTGGGTTATATGACATGGCTGAACAATGATGAGAAAAACAGAGAGGCCCTAGCAAGCAAGCATCGCCTGTTCTGCTATTTCCCTGCCGATAAAATTTACCCACAAAAGCTAGCTACACAGAAAACCCACTCCCAAAAAGCTTTGATCTTTGAATAGGTTTCGTTGAAGACTGAAGACTTGGTTCAAATGGCAAGGAAACTTAGGGGGCATTTGGGATCCTATTCAAATAGGGAATTCAAAAACTTTGATTTTTCTTAAAAACAAGGAGTTCTTAAATCTATTTTTAAGATTCAAAAACTTGTTTGGTATGCAACTTGAAAACTATTTTCAAATCTTAAAAATTTGAGAACTTGTGGGTTAGAAAAAAAAAACTGAAAAACATATATTTTTTGTTTTTAATTATTAGGGTGTTTTTTAGTTGTTCTTGAGTTCAAGTTTTTAAAAATAGATCTACCAAACATGTTTTCTTTGTTTTGGACTCAAATTCTGTTTTTGAGTTTAAAAAGTTGGATTTAAGTTGAATACCAAACAGGCCCTTATGAAGCGTTCAGTAAAGAAAGAATCGTTTTTCAAGATCCTGCTTGGTGACTTCTCTAAGCATCTGGTAACATCTTTGCCTTCTTTTTTCAGTTTTCAAGAACAAGTTTTTACAGTCTTGAACCAGATGCATGATTGCATGTCCTCTTTCTGTGTTTTTTTGGGTTCATACTTCAAGATTAATTGCGAATTTGAGTGAATGGTTAATAGTTAATACCTTGTTCATGGTTTATATTTGGGGCGACTTCTTTTTAATTATATTGGTCAATCATGAATAAAATCACAATTACATGTGTTTGGTTGCCGAGAAAGTAAGAGAAGTCGGAGAGAAAATTTATGGCAACTTTTTTTTTTTGGGGTCGAAATCTGATGTCATTGAACAACCCAAACGGGAAGGGGCAAAACAGAGACAAAAGCAGAGGAATACAAACAGAGTTGGATCAAGAAACAGCTATACTAGCATACAACTCACTAAGTTGACGTATTTGACTCAAGCTTTGACCTCGAGATGACTGAGTTGCTTTTCTGTGGATTGTTTGACAAATTGTGGGTGAGGATGTAATGGGAAATTACAACGAAGAAATGCTTGAATGATTTGGAAGGTTTTCAAAGAATTGCTTGAATGATTTCCAAGTGTTTGATTATTTTCCTGTATTAGTATTGCGATGCTATTAAGTTTGGATTATGTTTATTAAATGATTCTTGCTTTGTTTTAAGCACATGTACCGTGGTTTTTCGAAAGGCTATTGAATTTTGCAGCGTATACCACCTGCGTTTATCAAGAACTTCAACGGAGGATCACTTAATGGGACACCCAAAGTAAAGCTACATGTCTTCGGAAGATTCCACACACCACCACTTAAAAGGGCAGGGATGATTTTGTCGTAATCAGGAAGTAGAGAGTACACTTGCTTGACAATCTTCGCAGCCTCGTCTATAGGACTCTGAATATGAGAAGGTGGTGTAGAATGTTTTTCGGTATTCACTGCAGCTTGTCCCAATGCAGCTAAGAGAGTCTGCTCTGCCAACCCAATTCGCAACTTTGTCTGAAGCAAACGGATCAGATACTGAGGTTCACAATCAGTGGCAGCAACAAGAAGTGCCTTGATATGGTTCTTTTTCTTCTCCTGACTATCCTTCCCAGATTCCTTAGCAAGTTGACGAAATGTACTGAAAACCTTGGTGACAGTTAACGAAAATGTACTGAAAACCTTGAAAACCATATTCTGAAACTAATCTTGAAATTCCTCTTGTTTCACAGGCCTTACTTAAATTCTCTTCTCAACTTTCCAGAAACCAGTTCTCAACTACCTTGAAATTTACACTACATGCTGCCGAGAACTAGTGTCCACAATTCATCATTTTCAACTAATGAGTATATGTATTAATATAGACATGCACTTAAATATTTAATTAGTTATTAATCTCGTCGAACTCCGATTAACAAACCATTCCAATACTATAATAATAATCTTATTAACAATAAGTAACTAGGTAAATAAATAAATAACCACTACCCCAGAGAGATTCCATCAGTTCCAATAATGTATAATCTCCAAATATCGAAATAACATTTAGGTATACCATCTCATACTATAATACACTTCCAAATACAAAATAATAGATATATGCATAATTTAGTGATCTATATATACAAACATACATACACATCCCATAATATTGCATGGTAATTTAATCCATTAAATTAATGCCATTACAAACCAATGAACACTCACACAAAAACAAATTTTCTAAAGATCCAAAATAATTCAAATAGAATTCAACACTTGTTTTCACATGAATTCCATAACATATCGTATCCCACAATTAAAACATTATACTTCCATACATAACCCAATACTACCCAATCCATATACTATATTTATAATCATAATAATATCATTTAATGAAAAGTAATATCCTTTAAAGAAAATCTCATAACTTCAATTATCAATATGATATCCAAGAATTCCCATAAAATACTATCAAACGAATTTCCTAATCTCAACATAAGCAGAATATCTTGACTATCGGTCAAGGCTAGTTTACCAGGTTGTCCTAATACTTCTCGAAGGGTAAAAACTACCTCGGAAGACTTACGGTCAACCAGGGGGTCAAACTGCCCAAAATTTATCAACTAAGCCCACGGGGCCCACGATCTCTGTTTCACAATCCGAAAGTTCCTATGGGTTCCACGAGGTTTAGGAAACACATACCGTAATTCTGGTCCGAATTCGGACAGTCGAATCGTTCATGATCTCACGATTTTGACGGTTATTGCGAAACGCAAACTTTAAGTCATTGAATCGGAACATCTGGGGCTCCGATTCTCGATCCACAAAATCCTACAAGATCCTAAAAGTGCCTAGATCAACATATCTTAATTTGGACTTGATGCAACGGTCCGAACATATCAAACCCGGATAATGCACAATAGGCGTAAATCCGTTCGTTAGCCAAAAGACATCCGAATTGAAATCCGAACACACATACGCACTCGTGTCAATCAGGAGATTGCATTGGAACACAATCCGATGGCCTGAAAACTTCAAAACCAAGGGCCACCCTTTCGGCTATGGCTACTACTCGATGAGTGGAACACTTTCTTCACCTACGCAACGTTCAATTTGGACGGCAAGTGGCAAGTGGCCGGAATTTCGAAGTGAAAACCGGCCAAACTTAGGGTTGTAAATCGAACCACCCAAGCTAGGAATCGTTCCAATCCTATCCAACCATCAGCTAGAGCTTGAAAAGTAGGTGAGGAACCATACCTCACTTGTCGGGATTGGTGGCCTGAGGAGAGAGATCGAGCGGTGGAAAAATCTGTCAAAGCCGACTTGATTTCGGGCGGATTCCGGCGGGGAATGACGAGTGACGGAGGGGATGGGTTGGGGTGTGACGGCGAGGTCGGGCCGGTCAGTTTCGCACTGGTTTCATGGCTGGCCCTAGCCGGCTGGCTGAGAATCAAAGAGAAAGAGAGAGAAATGACATCGGGGAGAGAAAGAGAGGAGAGAGAGAGAGGGAAAACGTGCGGAGGAGAGAGAGGGAATTTTTCAGATTTTCTAAAACCAACTTCGAAATATTTGCAAGTTTGCCACTAAACTATTTTTAATCGTCATTTCTTTGTTACAACTCCGATTCGAGCCCACTACGTGTCTACGGACTCATCTCGATATGATCTACGAACGGTACAACTGAAATCCCTAAATTCCTTTCCGAATAAAAAGTCAACTTTTAAACTATTAAAATATTCCAGGGTAAAATTGTCTTTTAATTGAATAGATTAATAATTAAATATTAATTTAGGTTCGGGTTATTACATTCTACCCTCTATGTATATTTATGTGCAATTTTTTTTCAGTAAATAAAAAAATAAATTATATGAACTAAAAAATAAATTATATGAACTCAAAGTCACAATTATAATCTAAAAAGAAACAAACAATATGTAATTCACAAAACAAGTTTATGAAATGCATCAAAACATCACTTAAATATCACTCGTCTTGCAATTTTTGAAGCAAAAAGTATCAATTAACTTTACATAATCAATTTTTTTTTACCATGTAATGGATAACATATCTATGCCATTCAATCTCTTTCTTGTGATGTAGTTGACTTAAGGTAAGATTTGATCAACTTCAATTTTGAAAAGCTCTTCTTTTTTTTCTTTCCATTCAACTAGGTTAATTGACTTAAGCTGTAATTTTAAATAAATATAGCCCTTTATCGAGTTCAGTTTTAGAGTGAATAATTGGCCTTTTTTTTCACAACAATACTCGGGCCTAACATAAAATTAATCTAGTACAAATTTTTTTTAAGTAACATACGTATGTATATATAGAGGTTTATATATCCAACGGAGTTTATCCAAGTGGAAAAAGGGCATTGACTTGCAAACTAGTGGTCTCAAGTTCGAACTCCCATGACATCTTAGTAGTGTGTGTGAGAGAAATCATTTTCCCTTTATAGTTGGACTATCACTTATATTATAAAATATAAATTTATAAAAATTGGGGCCCTCCCAATTTAGACGCCCTAGGCCCGCCTTACTGGCCTGTGACAAGGGCCTCCCATATGCTCACTGTTGTTAATTGTGAATGTGTACGTCTGAAGTTTCAAATCAAGTGGCAAGTATACTTCAACAAAATAGTGGTTCATACTTGTATAGTAACATATCTCTGTCCCCAAAAGAGATTTCTGTTCCGAAGAGTCTAACATATATCCCTGCCTGCCAAAGTCACAGCCTTTGCCTCCTTATTTATTTGGGTTAAATAGCATTTTTGTAGTGTATTTTGTTAGAGAATTATCATGGAGGCAGGCGGCCATGGCGATCAACAAGGAAGAAAAGGGGGGTGGTGGAATAAACTGTTGGACATGGAGGAGGCCAAGAACCAGGTCTTGTTTTTCTTGCCAATGATTCTTACCAATGTTTGCTATTACATGATCCCCTTGATATCTGTCATGTTTGCTGGTCACCTTGGTGAGCTTGAGCTTGCTGGTGCCACACTTGCCAATTCATGGGCCACCGTCACCGGTTTCGCTCTCATGGTAACTCTCTCTCTCTCTCTCATGTCCTGTCCATTTTGTATAATATTAGGAAAACCAATGGAACAGTCTGTATGTGGGACTGGAGTAATTTCATTTGCTCTGTCTCTGAGAGAAAGAATGGAAGCCCTTTTTTTAATAATGATTTAGATGTGCTCTAGTTATTAATTTTTCAGAGGAGATGAGCTTAATAGAAAATCCAAGTAGTAGGTTTAAAAAAAATTTGTGCTCTTGTTATTGATATTCAAGTTTCATATGGGAAAAGCCATGTACAAGAATTGTGCACCTAGCAAGCAGACTGTGCAGTTCAGAAAATGATCACCAATAAAAAATTTGGACTTGTCTTTATATTTTAATATTCTAGTAGCTAGCAATTCTGAAGTAGATGTCCAGAGTTGTATCTGAGATGACATAAATAAATTTGATAAGATTCCAGGCCAAACTTTGAATTGTTTTCTTGTCTATTATTTATTGGTGTAGGTTGGGTTAAGTGGAGCTCTTGAGACACTGTGTGGGCAAGGATTTGGAGCAAAGTTATACAGAATGTTGGGGATTTATCTACAAGCCTCATCCATAATTTCTTTCTTGGTCTCTATCATCGTATCTGTAGTCTGGTTCTACACAGAACCCATACTTATCTTACTTCATCAAGATCCTCAAATTTCAAAATCTGCTGCTCTTTATATGAAATTTCTGATTCCGGGATTATTTGCATACAGCTTCATGCATAACATATTGAGATTTCTTCAGACACAATCCGTTGTAATGCCGTTGGTCTTCTTCTCACTGATCCCAGTGGTTATTCATATTTGTGTTGCATATGCTTTGGTACATTGGACAGCTCTTGGTTTCAAGGGAGCTCCCCTAGCATGTTCAATTTCTCTATGGATAGCGATGCTAATGCTGGCCATGTATGTTATTTTTGCAAAGAAGTTTGAGCTTACATGGGAAGGATTTTCGTTAGAATCGTTCCATTATGTCCTTGCTGCCTTGAAACTTGCCCTCCCCTCAGCAGCAATGGTATGGTAAGTGTTCAAATTTTCTTTACCTTTTTCTGTAAGTTAATGCTTAAATCCCAGAAGAGGCACATAGCCTCATTCAGTTATGGAAACAGACTATAGAAGTAGTTCAAATGCTCAGTCAAATTCAAATACACGAAAGACTGATTGTCACCTTAGATTTAAGACCATATGTTAGAAAGAAAAAGAACCATACATCAACTGTGCATGAGATTGATTTGAAGTATTAAAATGCTTCACTTTTTTATCTTTCCAGTTTGGAGTACTGGGCTTTTGAGATTCTGGTGGTATTGGCAGGACTGATGCCAAACGCAGAACAAACCACTTCACTAATTGCAATGTGGTAAGCTTTATGCTCTAAACTTCTGATTATTTCCACCTGCCCCAAGTAGCCATTTCTGATTATATCTTCAGTGTGAATACAAAAGCAATTGCATACATGATTACATATGGCCTCAGTGCTGCTGCAAGGTTGGTTGAACAATAATTTCCCAGGCTGTCCTTATTCCTTCTAGTTTTTCGATATCGGCATTCTGTTTCATACCTTGAAACAAACATTACTTGTTGTGGTTTAGCACAAGGGTGTCAAATGAATTAGGAGCAGGCAATCCTGACAAAGCAAAGGAGGCAATGGCTGTGACTCTTAAGCTCTCTGTGCTTCTTGGTCTCCTTGTTGTTCTGGCTCTAGCATTTGGTCACAATATATGGGCTGGCTTATTCAGTGACAGCAGTGCAATAATCAAGCTTTTTGCTTCTATGACACCATTTCTTGCAATTTCAATAATGGCTGATTCTGTGCAAGGTGTCTTGTCAGGTTAGGATCCTCCACTTTCCTAGCAGGAGCTAATTCTATCTGCTATTTTGCATTTGAAGTTTGTTCTTTTTCCCTTCTTTTTCTTGAGCATCCATGGAAGTTGTTTTTGGTATTTCAGGTGTGGCCAGAGGATGTGGCTTTCAGCACTTGGCTATGTATGTAAATTTGGGTACATTCTATTTGGTTGGCATGACAGTTGCATGTGTTGTTGGATTTAAGTTGAAACTATATGCTAAGGTGAGACAATTAACCTTGTAGCTAGCTAGTAGTTGAATAGTTTTGTTTTGTTTTGTTTTGTTTTTGTTTTTATACAAGCGATATTGGGGAGGGGATAATCGAACCTAGGACAAGAGTAAATGCTCTTAATTACTTGAGCTACAAGCCCCTTGCGAATTGTTTTGTTTATATTTCTACTTCAATTCACACTTAGTGCTCAATTTCTTTTGGTACAGGGATTGTGGATTGGCTTAATCTGTGGTGTTTGCTGTCAAGCCGCCCTACTTTTGCTGGTTACACTGCGGACAAAATGGACTCAATTGGATGTGCCTCATAATGGAGATGCAGTTTTGGTCTAAATGAAGGTCAGGCAAAAGTAAAAAACAACAACGTAGACCACTTGAGCAAACTATTTGAGTAGTTTATGGAATTATATTTGCAGAGGCAAAGTTAGTCTCTGGATATTGGAGTTTTATAAAAAAAATAAGTATATAAAATTAGCCTTTGTGAAGGGAATTTTGGAAGCTACTGTGAGCAAGTTTTACAGATTGAGATTGGAACTAGCTAAAAGAAGGCATTGGCAATGTGTTGTAAAACGTATGTATTTCCTAGTAGAAGATAGGTGACTTTTCAAAGGCTCGGTTTCATTGCTCCTTTGATTTCTTCATCACATTCACACTTAGACAAAGACAGCCCAACCCAAGAATTGGTTGTGATCCCAACCCTTATAACCCAACTTACCATCTAGAATAGCCCACTATCCACGTGTAATAATAAACCATGAATGTGGGTAGAGTTCCCAATCAGAAAGGTGACACAACAAACTTACAGGAATGAAAAAGGTCTAAAGAAACCCTAGTCCCTTCTCTACCAAAAAAACACTCTATAACCATTTTCACTTTGGAAATCATTATTCTTCCTCCCCTCTCCTCCTCTCTCTTCCGCCCCTCTCCCCTTCTTCCCCATTTTCAGAGTTTGTTTTCATTTTGTAATAATTTTCCTCACCCATCAAAGGTGGATGCATCTCGGCATTCGATCTCTACCTTCGTTTCAGTGTTGGATCTCTACCACCATCATTTTTGCGATTTTTTCATGTTTGGAATAAGATTCAGAGACTCTTTGGGTTTTGTGTAGTTTTCACCTCTCATTTTGTGAGGGTTTTCCACCTCTCATTTGTGAGAGCTTTCCACCTCTCTTTTGTGAGAGTTTTATTTGTATTGTTATAGTTTGGTTTTTTCAAGCCTTATCTATTGTTGGTTGTTCTGATTTTGCCTTCTTAGTTGGGATACCTATGCCAGAGTTTCTTCAATCTTGCGTGATCGTTAGTGGAGGATCCCTAGAGTGTCTTAATTTTAATGTTAGATCGACATGTTATTGTAATGGCCCTTTGTGTCTAGTGGTTTTTTTGGGCTGAATTATCAATGCAATCCCATAATTTCTCAACCCCAAAAAAAAAAAAAAAAAAAAAAAGGAAGGTTCAATTTCAGTATTTATAAGTTCAACAAACGTGTGACATGACTTTTGTTCAATTTAACCACTACTACAAAAAAGGCAACAGACGACGGGAATTCACCGTCGTGTATTCGGTTTTCAAACCATCGTGAAATTGACCAACATCTTTTACAGAAGCAAACCACGACGGTAAATCCCCGTCGTTGTTAAAACCAACAACGTCATTAACAAATAACAATTGACATCTGTATATTGAAAAATGAGCCAAAAAAATTGTCAAGGATAAGAATAGACGACCAATTTTAAAAAACAAACGTCATTTAAAAATCAACACATGACGTATTTTAACAGAATATGGCCGTAAAAAAGAGATTCCACGACGAAAACTAAAACTCATAGCCGTTACATATACCTTTCACGACACATGTTCAAACAAGAAATGTGAAATACAATTACGATGTCTTTAAATAAACAACAGACGACGTTATTGACGCATACTACGTCACCACTATTTATATAACTATCGTGAAATAGATTTTCCACTTCGTTTTTTCCATAAATGTTGACGTGGAAAGAGAGGTTAGGGTCATTACTTACGAGACATTTATTTCTACAGACAACGTTGTTTTTAATGGAAAATGTCGTTCGAAAATTAAAGACAGCCGTGTTTACGAATTTATACGTCATCTTAAACGACATCATCGTCGTCTAATGTATTGCAAAGTTTGTCAGTCAATCGCCATGTAAAATGATTTTAACGATATTATCTGAAAATAAACGACGTGGAAAAGATGTTAGGGTCATTACTTATGACACATTTATTTATCCATACGACGTTGTGTTTGATGGACAACGTCATCCACATATAAAAGATAGCCGTGTTTCGGATTTTATACGTCATCTTTATCAAAATGACCGTCGTCTAATATCTCTGAGATGGAAAAGTTTGTCAGTCAATCACCGTGTAAAAGATTTTTAACGACATAAGAATAAAATAAACGACGCAGATATTTCTATATAACGTCGTTTCTGTAAAAGAACGACGTCCAAATAGCTCTTTACATCGACAAATTTACGTCTGGATTTCAAATAATGTCGTGAATTATTATGTTTCCACTTCGTTTATGAGATCACAAGCGATGTGGTACAGATTTAAGACGACGAGTTTTGAGTTGATACAGACGAGTTCATATTCTACGACGTCATCTTTTGTAATGTTCAGGTTAGATATCTTGAGGCGGAAGCCTTTTGTGGCCCTAAAAGACGATGTAGATTATATGTTGATGGTAATAGATATTTTTTAGACATTGGTATTATGGGATTAGAGTTGTGTTATTTTTAATTACATGTCGGCTCTTTAGGCTTCTCCGACGTGATATCGTTAATAACTTTCACAATACCGTCGTGGTTCTTCATTTTTACGTTTCTTTTAGACATAGGTAAATACATTGCGGTCGTTGAATGCTCCCAAACGTTGTTTTTTAATAACAATTTTATTAAAACGGACGTCCGTTTTTTCACATTTTTATCAAGACCGTCATTTTTGTAATCTTAAACTAGTATTTTTTGTACTGATTGTTTTGTGGCCAAAACCTGCATAATGAAAGTGAAGAAAACACATTAAAATTTATTACAAAATTAATGTCATACACTGCCGTTTAGGGCATAAGTAATTTTATAAATTACAAGAGCATCATTCAATCCATATATCTTCACACCTATCTCGAATATTTTGACTCCCAAACTCACCCACTAGTTCATCAAATGTGTCAACATTTGGCATTCCTCTAGTAAATGGCTCACACTCAATTCTCACATCACCTAAGACATCATCACCAATAACATCATTATATTCTCTATTATGCATTGATAACACTACTGACCAACCACGATGCATCGGGTCGTCAACAAAAAATACTTGTTTGACTTGAGAAGCCAAAACAAATTGGTCATTCATATGTCCTGTTTTACTCAAATATACAAAGGTAAATCCAAGTTTGTCAACTAAAAGGCCAGAAGTACTATCTATCCAATCACACCTAAAGATTAGGATTGTAAACTTTTGGTAGTCAAGGTCCCAAATTTCTTGAATGACACCATAAAAACCCATATTTGAGACAATTGGATTTTTATCCTTGGCACTAGCAACTTGGATGGTATGTGCAAGTAAATAAACTCCACTATTTTGAACTGTCCGCACATCATTTTGTGCCTTGATGTTAAATTTAACACCTTTAATAAGTTAGCTTCTATATGATGGCACAACCATATTTGGACCAACTGCTAGCCACCTCAAATTTTCTGATACGCCGTTATTGTCTTCCCCATTAAGTTCACTTTGAATCTGCAAATTAATCATATCTTAATTCAATCTAACATAGAAAGAAGAAAATTAAAAATCCAATATGCTATTCAATAACATATACCTTAAGCATAGCCATTGAATGAAAGTGCTATTGTGCTTATCTTGCAGCCACTTTGTTCTCTTTCTAAATTTTGGATAAGCGGTCTAGATGTGGATCATATGTTCCCTACATGACAAGAAAAATTCAAGCATTATAGTCCCAAACATATAAGATAAACATAAGGAATAATTTAAAATGGAAATTTAAAGAATAAAACTCATACTCGATATAAGGTAGGACTTCCTCCGTATTCTCCAAGACATATAGATGTGCTTGGTTCAACAGGTCCCGATCAACTAAGCTCATTGTGCAACCTGATAAGGGCTTTGAAACTCCTATCTTTTGACTTGATGACACTCCAATTGTACTAATATCAGATAAAAAATTTATACGTCGTTAATTGAACAAACAATCGTGATTAGTACAACTTATGCGGACAGTAGAGTTATAGATACCGTCGTAGTACACTGTCGTTAAAAAGTCAATAAATTTATCTTTACCGTCATGGTAAATTAATTTAATACGGCGAATTTTTTGTAATTTACCGACGTTGATTCCTTTTAATTTATGCGTTGCTGACTAAGAAAATTTGGTCGTTTTTATTTATGAGTTAACATGGCAGCTGATTTTTAAATCGTCGTCCTTACTTTCTACGGCGGTGATTTTATAGCTGCCATCGTTGTTTTTGGGTTCAGATTTTAACTCGGAATAAAACATTTTTAATAAGACGACGCTTTTTTAATTTGGTGCATCATTTTTTAGAAATATCCATTCGGATCCCTCTTTTTTAGGTGTTTAAGTTATGTATCTACGACTAGTTTTTATTACCGTCGTCTTTTAAAATACGACGACGGTTTTTTGATCTATTGTCGTTGTTTTTCTGGTCGTCTTTTGCACTTTTAATAGTAGTGAACTAAAATAGCACAGTCCAAGCCATCAAGCGTGGCTTATTATTCTTAAGTGATCAAATTAGAAATACCAATAATGTTGGATCAAGACTAGTCTTTTATGTTCACAATAGTTCGTTTCCCCAAAAAATATATGAGTCGTGATTCAGAAATATAAGTTGGGACATACCTCACTTGGAATATTAAAGTTTTTCTTCAAAGATTTGGCCCATCCTTGATTTTTTTTTTTTTTTTTGTCAAAAGGAAATTTGATTACTAAAGAAAGATTATAAAAGGATAGTTACATAAATAAGCTCAAAATAATCAGGTTAGGTTAGAGAGATGTAGGAGGCACATAGTACCTTTTTTAAAGATTCAAAGAAATACATGATCCAATTCCTCCATCCACGCAAAATGAGCCCAAAATGCCTACAATCCAAACAAAAGGCGACACCAGACATTTGCTTCAGAGAGAGCTTAGGTCTTGCGCATATAAAGTTGCCACAAAGGGCAGTGTTAACTTCCATACCAAGTTGCCAACCGTATAGAGAATTAACATGCCTTATTGCAACGTACATTATGGGTCATTTCCTATAAAGTCTTCAAAAATAAATAGAAGGCATGGAGAAAGAAACAGATGTTAATTACAGAAAATTAAAAGAAAAAACATCAAAACGAAGCAACACATGTGGGTGGACTGTCTGTGGGGATCGCTGCTCTACTTTCAAAACCGCCTAATCAATAATAATCTATTAATTTGTGAAAATCTTAGAGAGTTCTCATCTATTATTATTAATTTTGAAGAAAATTCAAAGTTGTAAGTTCGTAACAACATCAAAAAGAAGACAGTTTGTGTAAACTTCTTTTTTTGGCATGAAGTTTGTGTGAAGACGTTGATAGATATAGTATGTTCTCTTGGCTCTTGTCACACTAGTTCCTCTTGGGTTTTCCACACAGTTCTTAATCTTTGTACCTTTTTTGGTTGTTGTGTGTTAATGTGGCATTTAGGGTCCACTTGGATGGAGTGACTTCAAATCTAGAAATTTCGATAACTTATAAGGTTAAACTGTTTGTTTGGACTACTACATACAGTTTATGTATACCACGATTTCAAATCCAATTCAAATAGGAAAATACTTCCCTCTTTATCATGTATGCAGGAGCTCCTACATTCCTGTCAATAACAGTGTGACACGTGTGCATAAATTTTTATTTTTGTATTTTTTATGAATTATTTTTGCATATGTGTCAAACTATGATTCGTAGTAATATTCTATATATATATAAACCAAAAGGCAAAGAATTGTGAAACATTCAAAATACCAGAAAATGCTCTTGGTTAATCCAAACATTAAGAATTAAAATTATTAATTAAATTAGGATAATATGGTAAATTCACATTTTTTTCATATTAAAAAAATTATAAAAAAAGAAAAATCAGATAATAAATCATAGGGTTAATTACAATTTGGTACCATGTGGTTGCACCCTAAGACATGCTAGTTCCTATTTTTTTCAATTTTTACAATTAGATACCCAATCTTTTAAATTTGTTCCAAATGTGGTTTTCCCGGGTTAGGTTTCCATAAGATTTTTCTGTTAGTTGCTCATGTGGCCTATGGGTCCCACATCTTTCATTTTTTGTTAATTTAAAATTGATTAAAATATATTTCTCATAGGAAAAAATTGCTGAAAAAGAGAAGAAAAAAATCCTACCAAACCAGAGCCCACCCCCCGCGCGATTTTCTTCTCCCCCCAATCACCCATGACCACCACCCCCACCCACACTCCAACTCCCCACACCCAAACCAACCTAAAACCCTAGCTCGCAACCACCCAGACCCCCTCCCCTTCCCCCTGGATTTCTTCTCCCCCTGCCCGACCTCAAACTCCAGTCCCCACCCTCCAAAAACCAACGTATTGTTTTGCAAAAGTCTCAGACTTTGAGAAAAGAAAACTTTTTGCCTTTTGTTTTCTTTCCATTAGTTCATGATCAACCAAACAGGGGAGAAGACACAAGCCAACCCAAAATTCTCATAACCACATTCACCACAACTACGGGACACCAAATAATAATGCAAATTATACAGTTATGTATTGAGAAAAATAAAATAAAATGAAACACCCAAATTCAAAAACCAACGAATTTTTTTTTTTTTTTTTTCCAATTTGTTGGGTTTTGATTTTGCACACAGAGAGAGGGTAGAGAGCGGAGAGGGGAGAGAGATGCCGATCTTCAAATCTAGCCGAAAAGCGTCGGCGACGGTGGGAACGAGTTCTGGAGGATGGAGAGAGAGTGGTCGCCAAGCTATGTTTGGTAGATGGGAACTGGAGTTTGGGGTCGGAGCAGGGGGAGAAGAAATCAGGGGGAGAGGAAGGGGGAGGGAGTCTGAGTGGTTGCGGGCTGGGGTTCTGGGTTCGTTTGGGGTGGGGGGGTTGGAGGATGGTTGCGAGCGGTGGTCATGGTGGAAAGAGGGGGAGAAGTAAATCGCAACGGTTTGGGGAGGATTTTTTAATTCTAATTTTCTGCAATTTTTTTCCCCAAAAACTGAAAATGTGGGATCCATAGTGCCACGTAAGCAACTAATGGAGAATTTAACGGAAACCTAAACCGTGAACCACATTGTAACAAATTTAAAAATTGGGTATCGAATTGTAAAAATTGAATAGATAGGAATTAACATGTCTTAAGGGTGTAACCATAGGGTACTAAACTGTAATTAACCATAAATCCTATTTTTATGAAACACAAATATCCATTATCTTTTTGAATTCTAAAATAAAATAATTTTTTTTTCTATAAAAGGGTCTTGTGAGCGCGCGAAGCGCATGGAAAGAGACTAGCGAGTTAGAGTAAGGAGGCAAGTAATATCCTTGCAGTTAAGTCTCCATCTCTCTTTCAACCAAAAAAGAAAAGTCTCCGTCTCTCTGAAATTGGCCTGTTCTACATTATATGATGCCTTTCTCTATCTTATCTTACCTGTGGTCTACAAGTCATTCCAACCACCATAATTAATTAGTTTCCTTAAAAACATTTGCGCAATGCATGAAAATGGAATTAAATTATGTGCCTTCTTAGAGCAACTCCACCCACAAGGGCTAAGTCTAGGGCAAGGGCAAGGGCAAAGCAAAGCTGCTACTATTCATGTGAATAGTGTCAGCTCTTGCATTTGTGGTTCCACCCATAAGGGCTAAGTCTAGGGCAAGTCTAAGGCAAATACGATTCATTGTACTTTATTTCATATTTTTTTATACTTTAAACCATTAATTTTGATAATCTTTTGTAATTAAATTTTCGGATAAGATTTTTGGTTGTCACATGTCCATTAATTTTCAGAAAAGATTTTCGATGAGAATCTCGTTGCCACATGTCTTATTCCAGATAAAATTTTCGGATATTCATTAAAAAAAATTATAATCTCAGATTTCAAATAAGATTTTCACCCTCTAAAATTGTGTCACGTGTCCCATGTCAGATAACATTTTCGGATATTTAAAAAAAAATTATAATCTCATATTTCATATAAGATTTTCACCCTCTAAAATTGTGCCACGTGTCCCATGTCAGATAAGATTTTCAGATATGTTTAAAAATTTATAATCTCATATTTCAGATAAGATTTTCACCCTCTAGATTTGTGCCACGTGTCATCTCTTGTCTTTCTGAATCCCTCTATAAAACTACTCCATCAACTCATATCTCTCACACCATCTCTTATCTATTCCTTCATTTCTCAATTTGAGAAACACTTTCTACTCTTAATGTCAAACTTGAGGAGGGTGTTGGAGAGGCAACAGAAAGAAAGGGAAGAAATCCGGCGTAGACGTGCTGAAGAAGATCGAGACGCCGATGAAGAAGAGGAACAAATGCTTGCAGCAGCGGTGTGTATGCTTAATCAATCAAGGCAACGCCGTCGTCGTGCCCCGAATATGGACAGACGTAGGCACTCTCCTGATAAGAATCTCTTGGAGGATTATTTTATCCCAAATTCGTTATATCCTGAATATAAGTTTCGAGAAAGATATAGAATGCAGCCACATTTGTTCCAAAAAATCATGCATGATATTTGTAATTACAACACATACTTCATTCAAAAGCATGATGCTGTTGGAGTTTTGGGTCTTATCCCAGAGCAAAAACTTACAGCTGCTTTGCGGATGCTTGCTTATGGGGCATCTCTAGGAGAGGGTGGATGAGATTGTAAGGATGGGAAAATCTACTATCCTAGAGTGCTTGGTGAGATTTTGTGATGCAGTGGAAAATTTGTACACGAGGGAGTACCTTCGCAAACCCACGTCGAGGGACCTGCAAAGGCTTCTAAAAAAGGCGAGGATCGAGGTTTCCCAGGAATGATTGGAAGCATCGATTGCATGCACTGGCAGTGGAAGAATTGTCCTATTGCTTGGCAAGGAGAGTACGGGAATCGGAAGGGGCAAAAAAGTATAATTTTGGAGGCCATAGCTTCATTCGACACTTAGGTTTGGCATGCCTTCTTCGGGGTTGCCGGACTCTAGAATGATCTGAATGTCCTTGGTCAATCCCCGGTGTTCGACGAGGATTGCGAGGTCATTCCCCCCAGATCACGTACCAAATCAACAATACGGTATACTCTGGTGCGTATTACCTTGCCGACGGAATTTATCCTAGGTGGACGACATTCGTGAAAACAATTTCGAATCCCCAATCTGAGAAGGAAAGAAACTTTGCTTCCTTTCAAGAAGGTTACAGGAAAGACGTGGAGAGGTGTTTCGGTATCTTGCAAGCTCGTTGGGCAATTATCAGGGGTGCTGCTCGGATGCTAGATGAGGAGGTGCTGAGGAGTATTATGATGACTTGCATCATCCTCCACAACATGATTGTGGAGGATGAGTATGACTACGATGCTCCAGAGGTGTTTGAACCCGATCCCATGAACACGGCGTTGACAAGAATATATGAAAGGCTGATGGGACCAAATGGACTACCAATGGAGCCCGAACCGTTACTTCGGGAAGGTCAATTCAACAACCCCATGATTGATCGTTATCAAGAAATGCAATCTTCATATGTTCACGAGAGACGTCAAGTTGACTTGATCAAGCACTTGTGGGAGAGGAAAGGCAATCACAATGGATGAAGTCAAGATTAGTTCTTTGTTTGGAATTATGCTTTGTTTTTAATTATGTTTTATTTTGTGTGTGGTGTTTTTTTGGAATTATGCTTGTTTTTATTATTATGCTCTTATGTATGGTTTGTTTTGTGTGTTGATTGCAATAAATAAAGGTGTGTTTTTAATTAATCTTTGTGTTGATGCTCAAAGGTTTTTAATAAATAGTCATATTATTTAATGCTTTGTTTATTGAATAAAAAGGAAACAATACAAGAAAGTAAAGGATAATACAACAATACAACAATACAACAAATTAAAGGATAATACAACAATACAACAAATTAAAGGATAATACAACAATACAACAAATTAAAGGATAATACAACAATACAACAATACAACAATACAACATATGGCAAAGGTGTTTCAATACAACCTAATGGTTTTCATCATTTAACCAATCCGTATTGCTAGGTCCGTCGTCTTGGAAAAGTTTTCTTCTCATCACATCCCTTCGTCTTAGCTTCCAATAGGCCTTTGTTTGATGAGACATATGGCTCGTATCCATGGCCATGATTTTCATCTCTCTATCCTCCATGTCTTTTCCTTGTGCCTGTTGTTGTTGAATTGCAAATGCTTCCTCTCGTGCCATGTCCAATGCATCTCTTTTCAAGTCTCTCTCAATTCTTAGTGAGGTGTTCTTAGCTATTTGCTCCAATAATTGTACACATTCATTGTTTGAAGTGCCACCTCTCTTGGCCTTTGCCGCCTTTCTCCCAATAGGTCTCGGCGGACGTGGGAGTGGTGACTCTGTTTCCATTGGAGAGTCCACTGGCGAATCGGTTGATGGCGAATCGTGGAGCGGCGTCTCATTCAACACAACCGCGGACCGGTCAGAATAATTTTGAATCTCGAACAATCTTTCACAACTTCCCAACATTGAAAATGCACAAAAGTTTTTTTGCCTTGCCCTATGGCACCGAACCACATTTGTGCTTGTATGATCTATTAAAAAATAATAATTGGAAGTGCAAGAAAAAAAAATTATTATGCAAGAAAATATAAACTATTTTGAAATGCAAGAATAAAATTGATTATGCAAGAAAATATAGACAAATTGGAAATGCAAAAAGAAAAAAAAAAGATTATGCAAGAAAAAAAATATAATATGCAATAAAAAAAATTTACATTAAATTGATTAAAATGGAAATTATAAATATTTTACTTCATCGGATAGATTTTGACCGCTCCGAATGTTCTCCCTTGCTTTTGTCAACGCATTTCTCCATTTCCCTAACTCTTTATTTAGAAGTTTCCATCTACTAGACAATGCCATTTCGGTCCGAATGGAACCCGATCTTTGACAAAATTCTCCATGAATTTTGCTCCACATATGATGGAATTTCATCTCATTGCCCGTGATAGGGTCATGACTAACGTTCACCTAAGATTGACACAACGCAATATCTTCATGAGTTGCCCACGAGCCTCCGGTTTCGATAGAGGATGCCATTTGTTTTTTTTTTTTACAAATGGAAAGTAGTAGAAAAATGTGAGTGGAGAGTAAAAAATATTGGAGGAAAAAAAGTTTGTATGGAGAATTGGTGTGGAAAGTGAATAATGTGAGTGGAGAGTAAAAAATATTAGATGAAGAAGAAATTGTATGAAGATTTGGTGTGGAAAGTGAATAAAATGGATAGGTATTTATAAGGAAAATATACAGACTTCTTTGGTATTTTTTTTAAAAAAAATTCAGATTTTTTTTTGCAATTTTTTAAGCCCAAAAAACGAGGACCTTCAGAATTTCTGCAAAAAAAAACCATCGGAGAGCCCCGGTTGCGACACGTGGCACATGTGCTGAAGTCAAATTTTTTTTACCGTTGGCGCGTGTCACAACCCTGATGTCACCATGACGTCAGCCCTCATGTCACAGCCTTCGAGCTGAAGCCCAGGCAAAACTTGCCCTTGGGCTTGCCCGGGCTGGTGGGACCCACAGCAAACCGGGCTGCAGGCTGCTGCGCTGGAGCGAAGTTGGGCTGTCGAGGGGGGCCTTTTGCTTGGGTTTGGACCTGCGGTGGAGTTGCTCTTAGAGTCCCGGCCCAAGACCATACTGGGGTTAACCCCAGCCTCTAGTAACCTACTTGAAAATCTAATTTATTTTCTAATTTTTTTAATTTATCAAATTTAACTCTATTATCAAATCAAAATCCTTTATTTGAACACCTCCATTCGAACTGTCAGGAAAAAAAAACAAAAAAACAAGGAGACAAAAGCTCGGTGTGTACAGTCTATCGATGGAGATGACAGTCACAATACGACTCTCTGTGTGTGTCATAAGTGTGTATTGTGTTCTCAGACAATTGTTGCGTGTGGCTAGCGACTACTAGCATCTAAATTATTTCTTCCCCAATCCAAAGTGCAGCACGAATTATAATTGATTGTGAATCGGTCGGCTTTGCTTTCATGGTAACTCTCTCTCTCTCTACCCTCTGACCCTTATATACTCAGGATATGATTGCAGACCTTTGCGTTTAATTCTTTTCTTGTCTGTTCTTGTTTTAGGTTGGGTTAAGTGGAGCTCTTGAGACGCTTTGTGGACAAAAGGTTTGGTGCAAAGTTGTATAAAATGTTGGGGATCTATCTACAAGCCTCTTGCATCACATCTTTCCTATTCCGTTTCATCATATCTACGATCTGGTTCTACACAGAACCTATACTTATTTTACTCCATCAAGATCCTCAAATTTCCAAGTCTGCTGCTGTTTTTATGAAATTTCTGATTCCAAGGTTATTTGCATATGGATTCCTGCAAAACATCTTGAGATTTCTTCAGGCACAATTTGTTGTCCTGCCATTGGTCTTCTCGTTCGTCCCCCTTGTTATTCATTTCGGCATTGCTTATGGTTTGGTACATTTGTTGCGTAGATACAGCTGCACCAAAATGGATTCAGTTGCATCCTCAACTTGTGATACTCGCAAGTGCACGAACCGTTGGTAGTTTAGCGTATGTAAGTGCGAGGTCGATTCCACAGGGATTGGTGATTGAATGATCCAATTCAATTTTCCTACACAAAACAATAATGAAAACAAAAGAAACAAAACAAGAAGAAAGAATGTACATTACAAGAAAAATAAATTACAACTAAGAAAACATTAAGTAGAGAATTTGAGGAAGGAAGGAAAGTGTTTGAGAGCTTGAGAATTTGGAGGAAGGTGTTTGGGAAGCTTGAGGATTTTGGAAGGGAAAGGAAGGTGTTTGGGAAGCTTGAGGATTTTGTGAACTTGGAGAATTTGAGAACTTAGGGAAATGAGAGAAAGGTGTTTGTGAAGTGTTTGAGACATGGAGACGTTTGGAAGAGAAGGGAAATGTGTTTGGGAAATTTGGAGAAGGGAGGAGAAAGTGTTTGAGTGATTTGGGGGATTTGGAAGAGTAAGGAAAGTGGTGTTTGGGAACTTTGTGGATTTTGGAAGAGCATGTGTTTGAGAGCTTTGAGAAGGGAGAAGAAAGTGTTTGGAAAGTGTTTGAGAATTTGATGAAGGAATGGGAGAAGTGTTTGAGAACTTTGAGAATCTTGGAAGAGAAAGTGTTTGGAGAACATGGGGAATTTGGAAGGGAAGAGACATGTGTTTAGGGTTTGGAGAGTGTTTGGAAGAGAATAGAGAAGTGCTTGAGATTTAATAAAAAGAAAATTGAGTAGAATGATCTTATTACAACAATTGAGAACTACAAAGGGAAACTAAGAGAATTTAAGGGAGAGAAGGGAAGGGAGCTCTAGAGAAGAGCTTGAGACCCCCCCCCCCATTGGGGTGTTATTACAAGCTTAGAGAACTTCCCTATTTATAGGCCTAGGGGAAGTGAAAATCTGAATTATACAATTGAATTTTCTAAACACACTAACTTCAACACTTAATTCACCTAACACACTATTGCATTTGAAAACAATTCCTCTTGTCTTTAGGCTTAGTGTTGCAACTCCCACTTCATCATCTTTTGGCTCATTTGGCTGCTGCAAAATTCCACTCAAATATAGGTATTGAATATGCTTCACCAAACTTTCCCACAATCAACAACAATTCATCATGCATATGTCATGCATGACAATGCATTGCAGCCAGCTTGTGGGCTCGTTTTGGGCTTGTGGCTCCAGTCTGAAAAATCTGGAAAAATATGGATCTTGAATCTCTTTGTCTTATCTTTCCAAGCATATGCAGCCCAACTCAAGGAAAAATCGGAAAGACCTTCAAATGTGATTTTTGGCCCAGTAACGCAGATGCTGCCGAATTTGACCTTAAGTTGCCAAAACATGTATAACTTTCTCTAGAAGACTCGGAATCATGAACCGTAAAATTCTACAGAAACTAGACTTCCGTATCTTTCCAATGATGTATGGATCATTTTCTGGTTCTTCTTGAGCAAGTACAGTCCAATCCGTGAAGTTGACTGATCTGCAGACACCGTTTTGAGTTAACTTGTCTCCAAAATGCAATTAGTGAGTCCTTAAGCTTATTACACTGAAACAAACACAAAACTTATTAAAAGCACAAGTTTAACTCAAAAACATAACCAAATCATAAATTAAAAGGGTACAAAATGATATGTAATTTATACACCGATCAACATTGGACAGCTCTTGGTTACAAGGGGGCTCCACTTGCGGCTTCAATTACGTTATGGTTATCTGCCCTTTTGTTGGCCATGTATGTCATCTGCTCAAAGAAGTTTGAGCATACATGGGAAGGTTTTCGTTAGAATCATGATTGAATTCAAGGGCTAGACTGTGGACGTATAACATCAATTGAGGGTTTGAACTCTTGAAGTATTAACTCAGATGCTGGCATGCTGCCCTGAAGGAATAATATTGAGATGAGTTGAGGCCATGGTCCAGCCATACACCAAAACCGGGCAAAAGGCTGCTTGGGCAAGCCCAATTCGACTCCAACGGTAGAGAACAAGCCCGGGCAAGTGGCGGGTCCCATCAACCTGGGCAAGCCCAGGGCGGAGACTTGCCTGGGCTGAAGTCTGAAGGCGTTGACGTCAGGCGTGATGTCACGTCGACGTCAGCGAGCAAAAAAATCCTAAAACATTCAATTTTTTTTTATAAAAAAAACCAAAATATTATGGATGTTTCCCTTATAAATACATAACAATTTTATTCACTTTCTAAATTGTTTATATTTTGTTGCATAATCTTTTTTTTTTCTTGCCCTTGTCCTAGCCTTTTTGGATAGAACCAAAAAAGGCAAGGCTACCATTATTCACATGAATAGTGGCAGCCCTTGCCTTGCCTTTGCCTCGCCTTAACCTTCATGGGTGGACTTGCCCTGAAAGCTTTGGATGCAAGGCGTGTGTATTGATTGTCATATAAATATTGTTTACAAGAGACATAATGATGATTATACAATAATAACTTACAGCATAAAGATAACTATATAACAATAGTTTAATAATAGTGCATAACATAATCATGACAGAGGATAAGAGTGTGGAGAGGAATTCTGAGTTGATTACATATCAAAAGAGATGATTCATTATTATGCAAATTCTGTTTATCACACCCCCACAAGCTGAATGGTGGGGGACAAACTGGAAGCTTGGACACGAGGGTAGAAAAGCGAGCAGTAGACAATCCTTTAGTAAACACATCTGCAATCTGATTCAGAAGTGCAGATATATTTTACATCAATCTCTTTGCGAACCACCTTGTCACGGATATAATGATAGTCGACTTCAACATGTCGTGTGTGAGTATGATAAACAGGGATTTGCTGCAAGGGAAATGGCACTGAGATTGTCACACCAGAGCTTGGGACAAATGAGAAAGAGACTCAAATCTTTGAATAAGGAGCGAACCCAGGAAAGATGAGCTGCCGTGTAGGCCAGTTGACGATATTCGGCTTCTGTACTTGAACGAGACACACCCTGTTGCTTTTTCTAACTCCAAGTAATAAGATTGGGACCCAAGTAAATACAATGACCGCCAGTGGAGATTTGATCATCGGGATCATTGACATAATCCGCATCACAAAATGCAATAAGAGTGAGGGAGCCAGGTGTGTAAAACAAACCATGCGAGAAGGTGAATTTCAAGTAGCGAAGAATCCGTTTAACTGTCATCCAATGAGTAAAGGTTGGACAATGCAAGTATTGGCACACTTGATTAACGGCAAAGGCCAAATCAGGTCAAGTGAGAGTTAAGTATTGAAGAGCACCGACAACACTTCGATATTAAGTAGGATCTTTCAAAGGCTCACCATCATGGAGACTGAGACGACGACCATGGGCTCCTGGAGTAGAGACAGGTTTGGTATCCAACATGTGATTACGTTGCAGCAAATCATGAGCATATTTAGATTGGGAAAGAAATAACCCGTCCTTGGTCCGATCGGCCTCAATGTCAAGAAAATAGTGAAGAGAGCCCAAATCCTTCATATAGAGAAAAGTCGCCCAAGATTGGCAAGTAATTGGGTAATGAAAGTTGAATCATTGCCCGTGATCAGAATGTCATCCACGTAAATGAGTAAGTAAATAATAAGTGATCCAGAATGATAGGTGAATAAAGAAGAATCTACAATGGAAGCTTCAAACCCCAATTCCTCCAAATAAGAGGAAAAACATGATAACCAAGCCTTGGGTGCCTGTTTAAGCCCATATAAAGAACGTAGCAACTTACATACATGATAGGGAAAATCCGGATCAACAAAGCCTTTGGGTTGCTGCATATACACATCTTCATAAAGAGAGCCATGTAGAAATGCATTTTGGACGTCAAGTTGGCGAATGGGCCATTCAAAACTAACAGCAAGAGCAAGAATCAATCGAATAGTGGAGTGCTTAACAACCGGACTAAATGTTTCACCATAGTCAAGACCTTCCTGTTGATGAAACCCATTGGCAACTAACCTTGCCTTATATCACTCAATAGACCCATCAGAGTTCCGCTTAATTTGAAAGACCCATTTATTAGGAAGAATATTCATATGCGGTTGATAAGGTACGAGAGTCCATGTACCAGCCTTTTGCAAGGCATTAATTTCCGCTCCCATGGCTTGTCGCCACTCAACATGTTGATTTGCCTATGTAAAAGAACTCAGCTCGATAATATTAACATGAGAATGAACAAAAAGAGCATATTTGGGATTAGGCTTGCTAACACCAATTTTACCTCTTGTGACCATAGGATGAGCAGATGTGGTTGGTGGAGTCTGGATGGAAGATATAGGTTGAGAGAGAGTGGGGAGAGATGAGTTAGGTGGAGGAAAGGTGAGAACATGACAATGAGGGTCACGACGGTAGACTTGTAAGGGAGAATAGGATAAAGGAGGAGGTGTAGGGGGAGATGGGCTTCAAGTAAAGGAGATGAATTGGTAGGAATAGAGGGTAAAGGTTGAGATGGGCAAGGGATATCAGGAAAGAATAAAGGTGGAGTGGATGCTTCCGTAGCCCGATTCACAGTGATCTCTTTAAAAGGAAAAGAACTTTCATCAAAAGTAACGTGACGAGACAAATACACACAACGAGTAGAGATATCTAAGCAACGATAACCTTTATGATTTAATGAATATCCTAAAAAGACACATTAGGTGGATCGAAAATTTAACTTGTGTTGGTTGTAAGGACGTAAATAAGGATAGCATGCACAGCCAAAAACACGGAGGGAATCATAAACAGGAGCACGTTGAAATAACTTTTCGTAAGGAGAAGAAAAATGCAAAACCTTAGTGGAAGTCGATTATTAAATAGAGAGCGGTATAAATGGCTTCAACCTAGTATTGAGATGACATGGAAGAATGAGCAAGGAGAGTTAAAGCTATATTGACTAAATGACAATGTTTGCGTTCGGTAAGTCCATTTTGTTCAGGATGGTGGGGACAAGAAATGCGATGTTCAATTCCTTTACTAGCCAAAAATTCTTTAAGTTTATGATTAGTGTATTCGCCCCCACCATCTGTTTGAAAAGATTTGATAGTATAAGAGAATTGAGTGAGAACATAAGCATACAATTTAATAAAAACATCATAGACTTCATATTTATGTTTTAAAGGAAACAACCAAGAATACCGAGAAAAATCATCCACGAAAAGAACATAATACTTAAATCCTTGAATTGATAAAATAGATGAAGACCAAACATCCGAATGAATCAACTGAAATGGAAAAGTGGTAACAGATTTGAACAAAATGAAAGGGAAGTATAGTAGCTTTTCCCAAGGGACAAGACGAACAAAAATCCAAAACATGAGAACCTAAAGATGGTAAATTAGGAAATAAATGATGCAAAATAGCAGGAGATGGATGACCCAACTGAGCATGCCAAACAGAAGCATCAATCTTGACAACATGAAAAGCAAACGGACGTTGAGAAAGGGAATGCGAAAGATAAACAGGATAGAGACCACTGTTACTCGAGCCTTGGAAAAGCGTCTTCCCCGTCTTGAGATCCTTCACACACAAAAAATGAGAAAGATGAGAAAGTAACAATTATTATCTTTGCTAAATTGATGAGCAGATAAAATGTTGGTGGAGGCATTAGGAGAATACAAAATATTATTCATGGTAAATGGGTGGGAAGAGTGAGTAAAAATAGATGAATCAATTTTTTTAATTTGCAAACCTGTACCGGAAAAAACACCACCAATAGTATCACCACGATAGTCACGAGATAGATTAAGGTTACCAAGGTCTAAGGTAATATGATCATTAGCGCCTATATCCAACAACCATGCACGAGGATCAGAGGACGAAAAGGCTGGAGTAGCCATAGCTGAGAGTGTCTAAGTAGGTAGACGTCCTTCAAAAGCCAAGTTCATGCGATTGTAACAGTCGATAGCAGAATGGCCAGGGCGGTTACAAATTTGAGAGAGAATTCAACCTGTGGAAGACTGGCCAGCAACATAAGGAGATGAGAAGGGAGGACGCTGCCCAAGAATGGACGAAGAGCGGCTAGAAAACCTGCTACCAGAACCAGGAATAGATGAAGGAGAAAAGGAACCATGACCACTACGATCGACGGATGTGAATCCACGACTAACACCAAAACCAGCAGAAGTAGCGCGAACACAGAAGCCACCACGACCAGAAAATCCGCTACGACGACTAGCGTACAAAGCTTGAAGAGTGGCATCAGGAGCAACAACTCCTTGAGCATGAAGACGACGTTCTGCACTTAACAAGAGAGCTTCAAGATCATGATACAAAATGGGAGATTCGCGAGCCTGGGCAGAGCTCACGGTGGTCTCATATAAGGGTCCAACATTATTCATGATGATAGAAATCAAGTCACTATCAGGAACAGAATGCCTAGCAAGAGAAAGACTATCAACAATTCCATTTAATTTGTCCAAGAAGTCAGATAGAAAGATCACCACGAGAGGTGTGCAAGAGCTCACTACGTAATTGAAGAATGCGGTTGTTGTTGGAACTCATTGTTGTCCCACATCGGCTAGAGGGCCAAAATGAAAGTAGTTTAAATAGAAATACCCATCTCTAACTAATACCGAGGCCTTTTGTAATAAAACCCCACACCTGAGGATTGTGTATGTGGTAAAGTGGGGGACAGTATCGGTGTTGTTGGAGTGGGCCCTCGGCCCGTCAACCTGGAAAATTTAACATGATATCAGAGCCAGGTTGCAGGCCCGTACTACACGTGATGGGTGGGTCCCCGTTTGGCCCCGCGCGGTGGGTGAGTCCCCGTTTGGCTCCACGTAGGCCAAAGGTGCCACGTGATGGGTGAGTCCCGGTTTGGCCCTATGCGATGGGTGAGTCCCTACATGGCTCCACGTGGTTGCCGATGTGTGGATCTCTACGTATAACCCACAAAATGGGGTCTCACGTGCGAGGGAGTGTTGGAACTCATTGTTGTCCCACATCGGCTAGAGGGGCCAAACTGAAAGTAGTTTAAATAGAAATAGTCAACTCTAACTAATACCGAGGCCTTTTGTGATAAAATCTCATACTTTAGGATTGTGCAGGTGGTAAAGTGGGGACAGTCTGGTGTTGTTGGAGTGGGCCCTCGGCCCATCAACCTGGAAAATTTAACAGTTATGAGATGGGGAAGCATATCGGTTTGCAAGTGATAAACAAGTGGCACGTGCATAGGTAGAGGGAACAACCGTACCCAAAACGGTTGGTGTGAGGGACCCGTTGATCCAACTGAGGACCATTTTGATCTGTTTGAATCCATTCTTCATAGGCAGAATTGACAACTTCAGAAGTTGTGCCTTTTTCATCAGTAACTTGGAGAAAAGCTGAAGGACACTTACTAGTGCCATCTACAAACTGCATGAGACCACAACTTTTAAGGATGAGAGTAATCTGGGCTAACCATAGGGGATAATTGTTACGATCAAGCTTGAAGAACAGAAGATTAGAGACAGATGTGTGTATATGGTTACTAGAAAGAGAAGAAGAAGCAAAAGTAGTCGCATTAACAAAGGAAGCCATAATAGCAAGTGCCATGAAAGATGAGTAGATTATAAGGACTGGAAAGAAAGAAAAAAACAGACGTGAAGCTCTGATACCATGAAGGAATAATATTGAGATGAGTTGAAAGCCTTGGATGCAAAGCGTGTGTATTGATTGTCATATAAATATTGTTTACAAGAGACATATATACTTATTGCTCGAGGATACATATCAGAGAAAGATAACTATATGACAATAATTATAATATTGATAAATAATATGACAGAGGATAATTGAGTTGATAACACGTCAAAAGATGATTCATTATCATGCAGATTCTGTTTATCATGCTCTACAACTATAGCATAGCAGCATTATTATCTATAGGAGTATGAGATGGAATTTGCATGGTTAAACTTCACGAACTTTTTTAACCTTTCCAGTTTGGAGGAATGGATTTTTGAGATTCTGGTGTTGATGGGAGGAGGATTGATGCCAAACTCGGAAGAAACAACTTCACTAATGGCTATGTGGTAAGCTTCAATATACTTTTTTTTTTCTCTCCTTTTCTATAACTGTTATAATATTGCAGGCTGACTCAAATTAGTCTTTCTTTGAATATTATCTCGTCAGTGTGAATACAGAAGCAATTGCATACATGATTATATATGGCCTCAGTGCTGCTGCAAGGTTGGTGGTAGAACAACAATCTAGCTTTTTATATTGCTCCAAGTTTTTCGATATCTAGACTCTGTTTCGCACATTGAAACAAAAGTTACTTGTGGTGTAGCACAAGGGTGTCAAATGAATTGGGAGCTGGCAATCCTGACAAAGCTAAGAAGGCAATGGCTGTGACTCTTAAGCTCTCTATGCTTCTTGCTTTAGTTCTTGTTCTCGCTCTAGCAGTCGGTCACAATATCTGGGCCCTGCACGAAGTCCAATGGGTCAATCCGTTTAAATCTCATTTAATAAATTATATTTATTTTATAGTAAAATAATACATAATATTATTATATTGACATCTTAACTTCAAGTTTATTTTTTTTAAATAATATATATTAAAATTTAATGTTTTCTTTATAAATAAAATAAAATATATATTTTTTCAATTTTCAATTTTTGAAACCCGAAGAATGATATTATATTCGATGACATAAATTTGTTTGCATTAGTTTTTTTTTTTTTTAATAACGTGAGCAGAGTACTGATTCACGAAGAGACGTGAGGCATCCCATAGATCTTAGGGTTTTATTTTATTTTATATCTTTATAATTTTTTATTACATCCGACAAAAGTTAGTAGAAAGTCTTTATTATTTGAATTTTCATTTTAGTACAGTAAATAGTTCTAGGCATCCAGTTCTAGGTAAGGGCCTTGTAGATGAAGTAGTAAGCATTAACTCGTGCACGTATAAGTTGAATTCCACAAACCCAATATTAGGAGTGGGCATTCAAACAGGAAAATCGAGTTGAATTGAGCTGAAAAAAGGGAAAAAAATTGGGTTGATAAAAAACCAAACAGACCGGTTTGGTCCGATTTTGGTTTTGATTCTTGTAGTGAAAAAATTGAACCGGGCCGAGCCTAACCAGCTGTGTATTTTTAAATGTATTAATAAAATATTTAAGCCCAATGCTAAAGTTCTAAGCCCATAACTAATCTTTCTCCAAGTCCAAGTTGAAATCACCTTTTTTTTCTAGGCCCAATCACCTCTATTTGCATGAAATTGAATAATTTGTAAATTTTTGAGCCCCAAAATAAAATTTTAGTTGGGTTTTGTAAAAATTTAAATTTTTTTTAAAAAAGAAAAAGATTCATGTCCAAAATCGGAAATCAAATTGGTTTATAGGCAAGCCGCTGGACCACCTTGGATAATTTTTTCGTCAAAACAGGACAAAATCGTGCCCATCGCTACCCAAGATCGCTTCTATAAGGATCGTCAGATTTTTTTGCAATTTATTTCGAATTTTTTTGGTAGAAAAAATGAGGATCGTCGAATTTCTGCAAAAAAATGGATCGAAGAGCTAGGGAGTCACCACGTGGCTTCTGCCCGTTGGGGTTGGCAGGCGCTAACGTCAGGCACAAATCAAATTTTTTTTCTGCCGGCGCGTGTATTTTCACGCGCCAACGGTAAAAAAAATTTAATTGTCGCCTGTTGACGTCAGGGTGACGACACGCCTGACGTCAGGCACCTTCGGGCTTCAGCCCAGGCAAGATCTGCCCGCGAGCTTGCCCAGGTTGGTGGGACCCACCACTTGCTCGGGCTTCTTCTTTGCCGCTGGACCTGCTTTGGGCTTGAATGGGGAGCCTTTAGCCCGATTTTGGGCAAAGGCTGGACTTGGCCTAAAGAAAAATAAAATAAAATAAATTCCCGGGTACATTGAACGACATGAATTAACTTCACGTAACGACCCGCCCTTTCACACAGCGGGCGGTTGTTTTCACTTTTCAGTGTGCTTGCTGTGAGTTTCCCCAACGTATCTCTCTCTCTCTCTCTCTCTCTCTCTCTCTGTTAATGTTTTAGACCTTTGCTTCAATTTAAATAAATCAAAATTTCTGTTTCGAATTTTGCTACGAAAACACTTGAGATTTGTAGCACCAAAACAGAAAAGAAAAAACGCTTGGGATTTTGTTTTTGAGAAAAAGAAAGGGAGGAAATGGGCGATAGAGACCGCGATTGGGATTGGCATCTGAGAACCTTATCGAGCAGTGCCAGAGACTCCAACGTCGCCAATGATCCTGCTTCCGATTCTTCTCTTCTCCAATCCGTGAGTCCTCTCTCTCTCTCTCTCTCTATCTCATCATTTTCCTAACTCTCTGTTTGTTTCTTGAGAAAAAGGGGAAGGAAAATCAAAAGATGAGCTTAATTATGAACCGAACATACACTAAGAGGCTTCCTTTTTTCTTTTTCTTTTTCCCATTTATCTGATTTAAAATAAAATATTGTTTTTTTGGTTGAATTAAATGTTGATTAGGTGAAGAAGCTATATGAATTGTGTAAAGCTGAGAATTCAGAGGATTTGGTGGCTAGAGTTTATCCGCAGATTAACAAGCTCTTTCAACGCTCAGTGGCTTCGCTGTCTCAATCTCGAACCTCTATTGGCCTTCTATTGCTGGTTCGTTTTATCTTTTCCATTGTTTTTTATTTTTTCACTCAGCCCTGTGTTGTTACTGTTTCATTTTGTCTAATTTCTGAGAAAAGACTAGGAAATGAAACCCCAAAAAAAAAAAAAAATTGTTGATTAATGTCAAGTAGTGTTTTTAGAATTTAGACGGTACAGAAAATGGTATATGGGATGCTTACAAAAGCACCAGAAATAGGTATATGTGATGCTTAAGGTTTCATATCCATTTGAGTATTTGACTTTTCCATGCTGAAAACTCAGGGGCGTTCGTGTAAACCTGAGGGGGTTTTGTGAAAAAACCAAAAACCCGATGGATTGTTGGTGTAAATAACTCATGATTCATTTTGAAAATAAATTGGAAGTGTTTTCTACTGGGTTCCCTAAGGTCTGTGCTTTCCCTTGTAAGATAATAAATAAATGCTTGTTCACTAGGGCTTGCACTTATGTAAGCAATAAGATGAAGGGTTTTCTGGAGAAGTTTCACTAATCTATGGGAAAACGATAAGAATGTAAAAGAGGATCTCTTCTTTCAGTGTCTAGTAGATGTTGATTTTCAGAAGTCCTTTTGTTTTCTTTTTTCATTGACCACGGAAAGAATAATTTAACTCTTATTTTCTGTTACAGTATAATAACTATTTCAGTTTTCGTGTCATCTTTTTTATTGGTCTGAGAACATTTTATTGACAAAGCCACAACAGTGGATATGGTAAAGAGTCATATCTACCACCTCCGTCTTTTGTTCTTTTTTGGGTGTTACCTTTTTCTTTCCAATGATGAGGTTGGCGTGTATGATAAATTTTCTTTCTGGAAGATGCCTTGCTCAAACTTTAATTACCCTGATTTTTCTGCCAGGCCATTCTTCAATTTTACCTTGATTTTGGAGAGATAGTTCTACATGATGCTGATCCCAGTCTCAGGACATTCTTCCGTTCATGCTTGAGCCGGTAAATGATCTACATCATTTCAGATTATTTTTTAGGCTGCTTAAAAGTATATGATATCGAGTGAAATTGGGTTTCTCCTTTATCTATGTTGACATCTACCTAGTAATTAGTTGTATGACATGGAAGTTGCTCTTTCGTAGTCAGTTGCTCCATCATAATCATTTGTTTAGTTTTTACTACAAGAAAAGGAAAAAAAAAAAATTGTGGCAAGATTAACCTGCAAACTTCTAGAAATTTGTAAGATAAAATGGAAGAAAGGAAGATTTTTATTTGTTACTTCAGTGTTTTGAAACTTCTCCAGTATGAAACCTAAGTTCCATTGGTCTATTTCAAGCTCCAATACTTGAGTCGATTGATGCAGGAAATGAAATGAAGAATGACATACTTTGTGCACCTTGTCCTCCTTTACAAAACCTTGATTTGTTCTTTGAATATGTCAGTTCTGATGATGAACATGTTCTTAACTCTATAGTTGTCCATGGACTCATGTCAGGGTCTCTGCCTGTTAAATGTTAAATATGATGTCATATCAAGGATAGAGTCAATAAGAAGCATATTGACACGAAAAGTACTCTCTAGATTCTTTTGTACTTTAAAGAGAAAGTTATAAATGTTTAAACTTCAAAAAATGCACTAACTGAAATATCATCTGCACTACTTTCCATTTGGTGTTGAAACAAGCATTTCTTTTCTTGCTTATATTCTTACATAAATTTTCCATTTTCCCTGTATGAAATCTAACTACAAATGTGATGGCCATCACACTTCAAATTTTCTAATCTGTTTGCAGTGAGTTTGCAGATCCTGTTGTTGCAGAAGCAACCATTGACTTTCTGAATGCCAACAAGAAAAAACTTTTAACTTCTTTCCCTACCTTACTCCCTCAGGTATGACTGATATCTACATCATTTTCTGTTTGTAAGGAAATAGTATGACATCTACCTGTTAGCAAAAGTAAATGTAGTGTTGAAGTCTGTATTTTCATATTATTCAAAAGTGTTAGAGGCACTTCGCAATTGTGTAGTTGTTTTGCATCTACTGCAATAAACACTTACAAGTTACATTCACGTGTAAATTACAAAGAATCACTTAGTAAACATGTCTAAGATACGATACTTGACTCAACTTTTGAAAGCTATGAAATATAAAAAGTTGAATCATGCTCGTAATTTGTGATGTAAACCGTGGGTTAGTTGACAATTCTTGCTTCTTGATAATATTCTCTTAATGGTAAAGCCTATCAAATATCCAAATGAATTGAAACAAAATCAGTGCCCTTGTAGTCAAAGTATTTCAAATTGCATTTATAAGTTTATACTTCTATTTTTTCCTTATTTCCTCTTCTTTTTTTTCCTTTTATGCGATCCTTTTTCAATATCAGGAGTATCCTACGGAATGTTGTGAAATAACTCCATCCTGTATCTCTAACCTTAACAATGTGTCTGCAGTTCTTCCCGTTGATGTTAAAGTTGATTGCATGGAATGGGGAAAAGTGAGTTCTTTGGTACCTCTCATTTGATTTTGTGCTCAAAGATACCTTTTCTATTTATACTTTTGTCTTTTTATAAACAAGTCACATCACATATGACCAAATTGTTAGCTTTGTACATAGACACTTTGAATATATGTACATTACAAATATACTTTTTTTGGATTTCTAATTGTCATTTGGCCTTATAGTGAATAGATGACTTGATTTGATAAATTTTCTAAATAAAGAGAAGCCAACAGTTGTCATCTTTGTGAATTTCCCTGCAGATTAGAAAAATCATTTATGAAGGTTTTTCCAGGATTGATGTCTCCTGGGTCATTTCTTCCATTATTTCCATCTTTAGTGGACTTGCCAAGTGAGTTTGATTATTCAGTTCACATTTATCTTTTGTATTCGCCACATTTCTTCAATGGCACTTTATTTCTTGGCCTATTTAACCTTACAGAGCTTATACTCTGGTTGGGTCTTGCATGCGTTTTTGTTTTTTTGTGGATTTATTTTGATCCTTTTATCTACACCCCTCTGATATCATTTATGAAAAAATTGATTTGAAATATTTGTTCTGGCCATCATAGATAATTTTGAAGTAGTTAAGCCAAAATGTCAGTTGCAAAGTCCCACCATTTAGCATATAAACAACGAGGTCTTATTGCTGCTGATGGTTTGTGTAGAAACTGATTTTCCCGTATATTATTCATATGATCATTATACAATATATATCTTTCTAGAATAATCTACAGTTACATCAAGCCATTATCATAAACATAAATATGGAGTTATGGCCTAATAACAACGTAACTGACAATTGACCATTTCCTATCATTAGTAGGACTAACTATTGTAACTGAAATACTATTGTAACTCCCTAATAGTTTGCACTCCTACCGTTAGTCCTACTCAGTGTACACTTGTGAACTTGGCAGCCCTGTTATTCTGGCCATGGCAGCCCTGTTATTCTGGCCTTGGCTGAGTGTACTTTATGATAAATTTCTTTTTCTTAGTTTCTCTTAAATTTGCATGAGATTTATAATTTTTCATCTCAACTATATTGTAGTTTTGGTGGTGGCATTGGAGAAGGTAGAAAAGAGCGCAGGGTCGCTGGTTGGAAACAGCATAGCCTCAATGCAGAAGAGTACGGCTCCTGAGGTTATTTTTGGGACTTTAAAATTACTTGAGTTTACCCGAAACTTTAGAAATCCTGCTATGAAACATACCATTTTTATGTTGATTCAGATGCTGCTCGCACTTATGGATGAGGCATATACTGGTTCAACGATAGGAGATGGAGGGGGAGATTCTGAATCAGAGGACAGCAGTACAATTGATGTTGCTGACCCTCTGTTTCTCGATCTTCTAAAGGATGAAAATGATGGCATCGCAGTAAGGATTTTTCTTTCTAATCTAATGTTCATTTGCATATTCTGGAGCAGCTTACAGCTGTTTTAATGCCAGTGGCAGTGACACGAGGTTTAAACTTGGTTAGGATACAATTGAAACGTAGATTTTTTATTTTTGTAAGTGTACAGAAAAAGATTATTTCTCTTATTTGTATCCTCTTTTTTCTTTCCTTTTGTCTAAAATGGTGTAATGGGCAAGTGGGACAGATTTTTGAAGCAGTTTGTTTAATTCATCCTTTTTATCATTTAAACCGAGTGCAGATGCAAGATGATCACATAAACTCTTTTTTTTTTTTTTTTTTTTGGTAATCACAAGGAATTAAGTAAAGACTTTGACATGGTCTGTTACTGGACTTTTATTTTTTGTTATTTGATTACTTTAAGCATGATTCTTAATGTCTGTGGTTTGGACCACTCATAAATATTTGAATCAAGATTTGAGCATATTTTTATAAATGACTGGATACCGCTACTTTATGGCATCAAGTTTATTTAGAATTGAACATTTGAGAAAAATATGCTCAAATTTTATTTATGTTGTATTTCAGGAACGCCATTGGACATCTCCTGGGATGGCTGCAGCTTTACAGGCTGCAATTAATACCCCTCAATCTGATAGGCTGAAACACATACTACTCATGGCACCACGGTTTCTTGATGTGTATTTTTCTATAGCATTGCGTGATGTCAATAATTGTATGTGAGATATAGCTCTGATTCTTCATTAGAGTTTGGTATCAATTTTATTGTTTACAGATTTTATTTTTGAAACTTATTTCTTTTGTCTGTTCTCATAAGTTATTTTTCTCTATTTTATTCCAGCTTTGGTCTGTGCATTGATTCCCCTACTCATGTCCCGAAATGCCACAATATTTCCTGACAAAATTTATTCATATGAGGTGCGTATCCATTTAAATAAATTTTAAGTTTTCTTGTGCTGAGGTTGTTGCAATGCTCTTTTGGCATCCTAGCATATACTGTACAGAAAGATGTGGACAATATTATGATTATTGATGCATAGAAGTGGACCAATCATTAGATGCACTTCATTTGACTTGATTCTGCAAGGATCATCGGCAAGTATCACAATGACGCCCTTAATGATGTCATTTTCTTTGATCTTGTCACACTTGAGGCACTAGAGTCACTAGAGTCACATCACGCACCCAAGATAGTTGGTCCGCTTTTAATGATGGACAATGATGATTGGAGACTCTGTTATAGTTTCAAGAAACTGAATATTTGTATCATTCTTGTTTCTTACGATTCACTATCCTTGATTTGGTGTACCCAAAAAAAAAAAAGGTTTGGTGCTACCCTGGTATATGTGGGTGTTGATACTTTTCTTCTTTACTCATTTTCATATTATATGCATGGTTTGAGCTTGAATTATTCTTTATAGCTATGTATCATAAACTTGTGAACTTCTGTGAAATCTGATTGCATGATGCCTGTTCTCTTATCATCCTTTGTCACTTTGGAATCATCATGATATATGTGTAACTCATGCGATTTCCAAGAGATGGACAATCTTATTTATGAGAATTTATGCATTTCTATAGGTTCGTAAGAGGATTTTAGAATTCATGCTTGCTGCATTTCAGCGCTCTCCAGATTTTATTGCACTTTTGAAGGTAATGTCGCAAAAACAATTTTACTTCTGTCATTTATTATTGTTTGATTTCTTTCAATTATGTATGTTGCTTTTCAATCTATTAGCAACTGTTGGTGACACAGCAGGCTCTGAAGTTATGTAATTAGAAATTATGAGGTGCACAATTTTGACCAGATAGCAGGTGGGAGTAATGGATTTCAGTTCTTGTGGGTTTTGGTTCAAACCTTGATTATATGATTTAATTTAGAGGGCAAAATGGAAATTGAGAAAAATATACTGGAAACGTGCCTTGCAGTAGACTCATGCCTAACTTTACTAACATGTTATTGTAAGATATTTTCTGCTGTTCTTAATTGAAAGTTTACAATGTGATTTCAATCTTTGCAGAAGCCTATAATGGACAGGCTTGGGGAAGCTTATGACAGCCCTGAAAAGGTCAGTTGATTACCTCATCATTTGTTGAAGTTTGTAGGTCTCGTAGTTCCATGTAGAGTGTATTACATTTTTCTTTTTCCATAGGCAGAGTTGGCATTACAATTGTGTTGGGCCATCGGAGAGCATGGTGGGGGTGGAGGATCACACAAAGATGAAGCACGTGAGCTTTTTGAGGGTTTAGAGCTACTCCTGTATGAAAACCTTGCATCTAGGTAATAGAAGATATTTAGTCATATACCCATTCTTAGCACTAAAACTATAAATAAACTCTACACCATTTAATTTCTATAAACACACCCAAAAAAAACCCAAAAAATAATAGCTGACCCTATTTAATTTAATTTTGATTATTAAATTACTTTGATGCCCTATTGAGTGTTTTGGGCTTTTTTATGAGGTTTTGGGGTTGGGTTTGTTTTAAGAAATCAATGGCAGTTTTGTAATTTAAAAAAAGTTAAAAGCCTTTTTGCTATGTTGTAAATGGGCTTTGGGTGTGTTTCTAAAGTCCATTTCATATAGGGTTTTTTTTTATAATTTGGGCTCCTATATTGGGTATGATAGTGAATCTCCCTAGATAAAACTGTTGTTTGATTTGTCTCATATATGTCCTTAGCAATGGCAACCTCTTGTTTGCTGACATTTTCTTCTCTTTTTGTTTTCTTATGAAGCCGTCTAGGCCTCGGACAGGAGTCGGTCTTTAGCTCAGATAGCCAAACTTCCAGAAAGTCATCCCAATCAAGGCTTCTATGTTTTGTTGTTACGGCCATTGCAAAGCTGGCTACCAACCATCGTGAATTGCTGCCTAGGGCACGGGTTTCCTTGGGCAAGGTTTGACTTTCAGTTTTGACCATAAGCTCATAAACTTAGCTATTTCCTTATCAGAGTAGTGTATATATGTTTTTCTGTTACAATTTTCTTACACATAAGTTCTATGCGTTTTAGTGGAGGAGGTGGATTTCCTTTGTAGCATAATGTGCTGCAAAAATTCCCTCATCAGTTCACGCCTAGTAAATTGTTTGTATCCCCAGGTAGCTCGGTCTCGAATATCAGATGTGAGGGTCTGGCGGCGGGCTCGTGATTATTTGGGTTTAATGACCGAACCCGCAATTTCCTTGTCTGTATTGGGTCCTTCACGACCTTCACGTGGACAAATGCAGAACCCAGGCACTGTCAAGTGGAGTGATGGTGCAACGAAGATGATTGCACATGTTCCGTTTTATATTCTTGGCGAACAAGAAGGTTAGGATCCTTTATCAAAACCTGTTTTACTAAAACCCTGAAATAGTTACAAGGATTTACTTAAACTTCTTCTCAGAGTATCGACAAGAACTGTGATCAATAAATCAATTCATCTGTACCATGACATCCTGTTGCTAGTTGAAAATGATTTTTTTAATTTATTTTTTGTTTAAAAAGAAAAGTATGCACGAACCAGAATGGGCTAGGATTATGAACTGGTATACGCAGTGTATAATTAAGTATGCACCATTATGCTATATTTTGTATAGATGCCTTATGAAATTTGGCGTTCACCTTCTCGCAGGTCCACCCTTCCATGATTTTTTGTTTTCAGATATTCTTCGAAGAAGATGAATGGCGGCTGATTTTTTGCACGGTGTTTGCAATCATGGATTGTATCAGTTTGCTCTGTCACAAGTGTTTTTAGTTTGTACATTGCCTTTGAATCAATCACCCGTAGGATTGACTAAACTTGTTGAAGACATGAAGTGGTTAATGGTAAATGATCTTATTCTAACACAAAGTGAGTATTAATTGTTTTGTGGTCGGGGTGGATAGTTTGAAGTACTAAAATCCCCTCATGAATCTTTAGTTTAAATGGGTTTTGTATATGACATTGGCACAATTTGTTGAGATTGTAAGATATTAACATGCAGGTAATCCATCTTAATCCAGGTTATCGATTTAATTAACACATAATCCCTGTGAGACTTGTCACTTGTCCAATCCAACAATTAATCCCGCATATTGATGTTCATATACAGCATCATCAGTGAAATTGGCTTTCCTAAAGACATGATTAAGAGAAATTTCTTCACAAGACAAAACAGCAGTCAAATATCTTGAACTAACATCATAATACCCCAAGGAATGGAAACCGCCTAATTGATGCAAAATCCATAACGAGTTTAGAGTCTCCTTCCAAGAAAACCTTACGCCAACCATTATGGACGGCATGGGAAAGGCAAGACATTCACCAACGGTTATTGAAGCTTGACCAATATTTTTAGCACTTGCTAACAACACATGTCCATTCCAATCACGAACAATAAAACTAGTAGCAACCATATTATTGCGAACAGATCCATCAAAATTAGTTTTAACCCAGTCAATGGGAGGAGGCTCCCATTTGATGTCAGTCACACACTTCAATCTTAAAGAAGATTTGAAATTTTGTTTCCACTAGTCCATACCAATTTGACCAGTAACATTTAGGGCCTTTGCAGGATGGAGAGGAACATTTTGGAAAACACATTTGTTCCGAGCATCCCAAATTTCCCAGCAAATCAGTAAAGCTTTAGTGAGAGTGTTCGGGCTGTCACTAATTGATTTACTTGAGGTACATCTCCAAATACTTGTAGCAAAAGAGCACTTAAAAAACAGTTGATTAATAGTTTCACTTTGATTGTTGCACAGGGGACACTCAAGGTTAACATGAGAAAGAAACCTGCGCAAATGACTTCTCATTTGTGTTTGTACTATATCTGACCGGCCCATCATGCCATGACACGTGGAAAAAACCTAACACCAAGTAGGGCCTAGTAGCCCATGCTAGCTGGCCCATTGTCAGAGGATCATGATAGACAGTCGATAGGCGCCCTCGGCACCCCTGCGCCAATTCAGCCTCCCAGAAGGTATCTTGCAGGAATCTCTCGGGTTCCTCAATGGCATATTCACTAGGACACGTGGTAGCCTCCCAGGCTACTCCCACAAGTCCCACATTGAAACCTCACACCAAGAATACACCCAAAGCCTCTATAAATAGAGCATCTTGCCCCCAGGGTACAAGGTAACAGCTATTTGTATTTGACACTTATGCCCTTACTTTGTCAATAGCTAACTCATCTCTCCTTCAGCTAACTTTAGCATCGAAGGCCTTCAGTTGGTACCACATCGGTGACTTAGGTCTTATATACTGCTCTTCCCTTTCTTTCTTTGCAGATCACCCTCAGCCTGCCGAAGGAAAGTGTTTACCAAAGGCAGATCATATCACACCTCATATTTAGTTGGGCCTATTATTGGTCATTTAGTTTTGAGCACCAACAAAGTGTTGCCGTCTGTGGAAAGCGTCACTGATTGACCCATATCCCTGATGAGTGAAGATAAATACACCTTCATCCCTCGAACTCGATGGTCCTCGGCCTCAACACCGGAGCAAGCCCTGCTCCTTTGCCCAACATGCTATTGCCAAATACATCCGCTGGGCAAAGCACTCCTGAAGCCAACCTCTTGGCTTAAATAGAATCCCTATGGTAGGACAAGGCGAAGATGCATGAGCACAACAACATCTCTCTTCCAAGCTCGACGACACTCAGACACAGCTGCACGAGCAACAGATGCATTCAGGCATGAGCAGTTGCTCAAGAGCTTGCCTAAGTCCGACGGTCACGATAGAGGGAAGAAAATGGCAGCCGCTAAGCCTTCCACCTCTCGACACCTGTTCGTGCCCTCTCCAGAAGAACGACATCAGGAATTCCTAGTCTACTTGGACCATTGAGACAAATTGAACGACCGACAAGAGCAACGACGACCATTGCCGATCCTAGTCAACGCCAAACTCAACGATCGGCACATGGACATGCTCGAATCTGAAGTCACCACTGAGCTAAAGCTACGATGCTCTCAGCCTAGAGGAGACAGATGAATTAGACTACATACCTCATTCCCCTAAAACCACCATCTCATACCGTTCGGAAAGACCAAAGCTTTCTCATACCGTTCGGAAAACCAGGAAGACTGAGATCGTGGTAGGAACACCTACCGAACAGCAAGCTATGCAGACTAGAGGCGCAATTCTCGTCAACTATCACCTTGTCATTCGGCAAGTCGTGTATACGATGACCCACCATCTACCACTTCTATAGTTCGACTTCTCTTCCGAAAAGTGAGATAGATCAAAGAGGAATAGAGCACGTCTTAACAGCCAACCTAGGGGAAGCTTTAGCCTGGACCATTCTTCGAATCAGATCAGAACCTACAAGCAGGAGGATGTTCAAACCCTCACGGTGCCATTCTACCCAGAGGTTAAGGACCCTTTAACCCACCTACACACCTTCCATTCGGCATTAGGTTGTAAGGGCCTCACTGACTAAGGCCAATGCCTCATGTTCCCTTCCCAATATGTTCATCACCGCATGTTGAACGGCAGCTGTACAAGGTTAGGTCCTTACTCCTCTCCCAATCCATTTATCATTGCATGTCGAACGGCAAGCGTGCAAGGTTAAGCCTTCACTCACCCTCCCACCTATTCGACTTGGCTTGCCAATCATCAGAACCAACGACCACAAACCACCACCATAAGCAATCGGTAGTTGCCCTCGGCACCCACAATCGACTGCACACTAGCTGGCCCAATTGCACAGGCTCACGGTAGACAATCGGCAGGTGCCCTCAACATCCCCTGCCAATTCAGCCTCCCATAAGGTATCTTGTAGGAATCTCTCGGGTTCTTCAATGGCATATACGCTGGGACACGTGGCAGCCTCCCAGGCTACTCCCATGAGTCCCACATCGAAACCTCACACTAAGAGGACACCCAAAACCTCTATAAATAGAGCCCATTACCCCCAAGGTACAAGGTAACAATTATTTGACACTTATGCCCTTACTTTGTCAATAGCTAACTCTTTTCTCCTTGAACTAACTTTCGCATCATAGGGCCTTCGGCCAGGACCACAACGATACCTTAAGTCTTACATACTGTTATTCCATTTCTCTCTTTACATATCACCGTCAACTTGCCAAAGGGAAGTACCTACCAAAGGCAGATAAGATCACACCTCATCTTTAAGTTGTGCCCACTACCTGTTAGAGTATGTAGAGCTAGGATTGTGACAAGTGTCACTTAGTCATTGACAATAGGGAGAGTAGCCCAACTCCTTATAAGCCCTTGCTAGGTTTCTCAACTTTCCAATGTAGGACTCTTTACCTTCACATTCTCACAAGCCCCCGCACTTGTGGCAAATTTTCAAGCCTAACAGGTGAACAACACATATTAGGTGACGTGAAGCACATGTGGCCGTTGGGCTTTCACACGTGGGCTAACCTGCTCTGATATCATGAAAGAAGTTGAGGTTTCATCCCAAAACCAATTGGCAATAGGGAGAGTAGCCCAACTCCTTATAAGCCCTTGCTAGGTTTTTCAACTTTCCAATGTGGGACTCTTTACCTTCACATTCTCACACTACCGGTCGTCTAGTTTTGAGCACCAACAACTTGGATTCTTTTTCTTATAAATAACCATGAAAAAAGTTGCACCTTAGGAGGCATGATAATCCCCCACATTTTCTTCAGGAGATCGACTTTAGGGTGGAGTTCATCCTACAATTGAACATTGTAAGCACTTTTAATATTAAACTTTCCATTGGAGCTAGGCCCCCAAATCAACCGATCAAGCATAGGGAAATGGGCAGGGGATATTTATGATTTTCTCAAATATATCTTTATCAAGGACTTCCAGAAGTTTTTCTCGTTCCAAGTTTAATTGTGGATAAATCATAAACTAAAACATTATAATCAATATTAATCATGTGCAAGTCAAAAAACAAATCAAGGAGAGGAAAAGGGAAAACCCAATTGGCAGTCCAAAACAGAATAGATTGCCCGTTACCCACAGTCCACCGCAAACCTTTGATCAGAATAGAACGAGCATCTAAAATAGCCTTCCTAGCAACAGAATGGAAGCCTTCTTAACGTGAAGCCTTCTTCTTAACATAAAGGAAACAATCTTTCTTTCAATATTTTACAATTTGAGACCACCAGTTGGAATTACCAGATAAATAGATCCAACCAAGTTTAGCCAGAGCATCCTTATTTAAATGAGTAGCTAAACAAAACCCAAGGCCTCCCATGAGGGGACTTTATTCCCATTACCCCAGAAAAAACGTCCTCCGCAGTTATTTATTTCCTTACTAACTTCCTTAAGGCATTTAAAACAAGAAAGAGTATGGTTAGGAATCGCAAAGACACTAGCCTTAATTAAGGTAAGTCTGCCAACTCTAGACAAAGTTTGGGCATTCCAACCAGCAAACTAATTTCAGATTATGTCTATCATGAGTTAGCATTGTCTAGATCTTTCCAGAAAACAATGTTGTGAATGCCAAGATACCGGCCTAAAGTAGTTTATGTTGGATCTAGAGGAGGTTAGAAAGGATAGTTCTGGCTCTAGTAGGAACATTAGCAGAGAAATAAACCATGAATTTATGTAAGTTAATTTTTTGCCCCGAGACTTCAGAGAAATTTTAGAGTAAATTATTAATGTTATTTGCAACCGTTGAGGTAGCTCTCGCAAAAATAAGACAATCATCTGCAAAAACTAGATTAGAAGCTCCACCAAGCCAACGTAGGAATGCATTCCCTCCCATTTTTGTTAGAAGCTCCACCAAAACCCCCAAATTAGAACCCTAGGTTTGCGATGTCGGAGATTTCAACGACCTCAAGTGGCACGAGTCGGTACCTGCGCATGTGGGACAAAGATAAAAATTGGGTAAGTAATTATTTGGGTTGCAAAAGTTGTTCTTTTCCATTTGTAATTGCTTGGTGAGGTCTGAAATTGGGTAAGATTTGATTTCCATAATAGCAGAAGAGGTATGCATTTTTTCGGGTGGGTGGATAATGAAACTTTTCCAAGAGGAAAACAAGTGGTCCCTTGTTTGCTTAGAAGACTTAGAGCAAAGGAGGAGGAAGGTAGAGCAAATGAAGAACAATTGAGATATGTGGAAGCAAAAAAGAAAGAACTGCAACAGAAATTGAAAGAAATGGTTCAGGGAAAAAAGGTTTTGGAATGAGATCAGGGGCAAAGAAAATTGATAATGTGGGTTTCCTTGATTTTTTTCATGGGGTTTGTTTATAACATTTGTGATGAGTGTGAAAATTTAATTGTTATGGCCATCGATGAATGGGATTTTTTCCTTGATTGCTTATGAACGATAGAGCTTCTCAAAAAGTCGCATATACCCTTCAAAGCTCAATTACTTGGTCATCACGTAATTCAGAAGTGACGGAAATCTGCAAAGATGGGCCATCTTGATACAAAATAAAGAGTTTAAGGACGGTTCAAATGAAAATTTTAGTTGATAGACTAAAATGATACTGGATCAATAATTGAAGGACCATTTCAATCATTAATCCCATAAGATAAATATATAAGGAGATAAAAGGTTCCCTTGCCTTATACCTCGAGAAGCTTTAAAATGACCATGATAAGAGCCGTTAATCATAATAGAGAAGGAAGTGCTAGTAATACAATTTATAACTTGATCACACCAAGCATTATTGAAACCAAATTGAGCGAGGCAACATCTAATGTAACCCCAGTCAAGGAGGTCATAGGCTTTTCTAAATCAAGTTTAATAGCCATAACTCCTATAGAACCCATCTTTCTCTTAAAATCATGAACATACTCATGGGCAATAAGAACAATGTCAGAGATTGATCTTCCAAGAGCCAAGGCTCCTTCATTCTTAGAAATGCAATCTGAGAGAACAGGTCTCAGCCTATTGATTAAGAAATTTGTAATCAGTTTATAAGAGACATTACATAAACTAATAGGGCAAAACTGGTTAACTGACTCAGGAATATTAACTTTTAGAGTTAATTGCGCATACAATTTGTTTGAAAATCCTTATATTTTCTGAAAGCATACTCAACATTTGCTTTACCTCCACCCATTAAAATTGAGGGGGTGCTCCTTAAAACAAATGGAGTTTTGACACATGTCAAAATTCCATTTGCTGTGGAGAGGAGCTCCTCCTCATTTTGACGGAGCCTCGTCTTGCAATGATTTCAAGTGCTTACAACAAACTTGTGCTGAATCATTTGTAGTTTTATTAGTTGCTTTGTACATCATATAGAGAATCCTAGGGCCTCCTTGATTGACATCACAGTCTTTGCGATAATGTTGTGCATAAGGAACCCTAGTTGATTAGAAGGCTCACGTTCATCAGTTGGTGATTTAGCAACGACGTGGAAGGCAATGGTCAAAAGACTTCCACCAGTTTCGTCCCGGTGGATTGGTCTGTCAGGAAGGATAGAAAACCCTGAGGGCAAGATAGGTATGTGGTCTGGCCATTCATCCTTCATCAACTTGTTCTCGGCATGCTTATAATCAAAGGGTGCATAAACTATGTATGAGCCTGTCGAGGCTGTAAAGCTCTCTTGCATGTACAATGCTTTAATCTTCTTTGTTTCATCCTATACAAATAAAATCAAGCAATTCTATATTAAGCTTAAATGCATTTAAAAGGATAAAGGAAAAAGAACCTAGAATTTATCTGCAACTCACATTAATGGCTCGCAATATAGAAACCCCATTTTCTGGATTGTCGCCATTGCTTATATAAGCATGTTCATCGAATCTATGATTGCGTCCATAGATATCCCACTGTTTTATATACACAAGTTAAATGGAAGACATGATCGATCTCTTTCTGACAGATGTTAATTAAAGGATTATAGTTAAAATATGCATCTAGGATTGGATTGGATTGGATAACCCACTAAAGTCAAGGTATGTTGAATGAAGAAATTATGAAGGCAAACCTTCAAATTTTGTCAAGTTGAAGGTAAGATTGATTAGTCATGAATGAGATTTATCCTTACAATCCCAGGAGAATGCAAAAACTTTCATCTCAGCCTTCATTTATTACTTCAGCATACCTTGAATGTTACGAGTTATCCAATCTAATCCTAGGCAGCAACATAATCTTTATGCATTCTTTAAGAGCTACTTGCATGCTCCTCTTTTTTTTTTTTTTTTTTTAAGAAAACATTGCATATTCAAAATTCAGAAAACATACCTGTCTCCGAAATGTGACATCACGAAGTAAACTAAATACTTGTTTACTTGGGGCTGGAAGGTGGACGGAAGTAGCGAACACTGTTGTAGTACCTAGAATCTTCCCATGGTCATCTGTGCTACTCTTTGTCGATATCATTATATCAGCACCCGACACTGGAAATGGCATCCATTTGTTCTCTCTCGAAGCACTGATGTCCATGAAAAAGCTTTTTACCATTCTCTCCGAAAACTTCAAGAAGAATGTTCTTTGAGGTTGCGGTATAATAACTAATCAAAATAAGGGGGGAAAGCTTAGCTATTTAATTGGTGCATCTAAATCCAAGTCGATTGATGTAATCAAAAGAAAATTTTCAAATATAGTTCACTTGATTTTATCAAGATGCATGAAACAAATTAATTAATTACCGCCACGATCGGTAGGACCGTTTCGAGCCCTTACAGTTGCAGACCATTGAAAATGCTGAATTAAAGTGTTAACCCAACGCTTTGCACAGAATGCAAAACCAGAAGTGACCAGCGGCTGAAAAAAATGATGAACCAGTCTGTTATCCACCACCACATGTTCCACCCATATAACCTAGCATATGAACAAAAATTAATTGCATTAGATATTGATAATTAATTAACTACGCTTTTCTCAACCATGCTAATTAACATAAGTATATCTAGTAACCTTAGAGCATCCATTTGGCATTTCTTCAATCAAACAGCCTGATGGTCGTCTTCGAAAGTTTCTTGATGGAAATTGGGGCAACGTTTCCGGGGACACATCAACAACTCCCCACAAGCCACTGCCTAACTTTTTACAATACCTTGCAAAAGAACTTTCTCTTGTTGGAACAAGTGGTGATGGGGCATGAAACTCGGCTGTCATCTGGAAACAACAATAACCTGATAATTAACTTTATGGTACAATGATTATTATAAGAATAATTAATGCTAGTGTCAGCCATAATTAGTGTGGGACTCACAGTGGATCCCACATCAAATTGTGTGTAGTCGCCACGCGTGGACAACTGCGCTTAGAAAAACTATAATGCACTTTGTCATAATTATCTCATGATAGGAGGATGAAGCATATACACAACATTTATAGTTGGATGAAACATAGGTTCCTATTTATATATATTACCAGTTGGAGAGTTCCATCGTAGTGTCTTTCCACTCCTGTTGATGCCAAAACTCCCACTAGTGTTGCTTTAGAGACAATATTGGAAAAAGCAAGTGACCATTGCTCCTGATTATCAATCAAAATATAAGCAATCAATTGATAATATCTCATGATTTTTTTTTATAGAAAATGATTATAAAAAAAAAAAAACAAAGTCCACACAAGACAAAATGTTAAAATTGTCCAGTCCCTCCAAAATTGGACAAACCGGTCCAGTCACTGTTCGAAAGTTACATGAAATAACTTTTATGTCACTAGACTGGTTTGTCCAATTTTTGAGGGGCTGAACCATTTTGTTTTGGTTACCGCCTATTTGTCCTTATATGGTAAAAACCCCTTTTTTTTTCCTTTTCAAACTTGTTTCGTAGAAAAACACTAAATAAGTTTAATCGAAAGAGAACCTACCAAATCCATCAAAAGTTCAATAATGCTGATAGGCCTCATTTCGAAGTACTCAACTGCTCGTGAAGATTCAGAACTAACTGCAAGAACTGGTTCAAGTTCATGAGAGTTGCCAACGTCCAAGCTTGGAGGTGACTGACATTCTCTCACCTTAACCACTCTCATATACTCGACATCACTTAGCATTTCAGTATTGCTTGCCATGTCAACTTGCCAAAGAGGCTCTTGAGCAAAAGCCATGCTTGAAAGCTCTTCCATTGCGTTAGAAGCTTGTTCACTGATTTTGATTGTGCTCACATCAGCATCTGGAGAGGCTGACATGAGTAGGCCACTGCCTCTTTCATCGGTATCAAAATTGCTTCCAAGAATTGGTTGTGACCCCAAATCTGTGAGTTGCACTCTTGTTGAAAAGCCTTGAGGGGACACAGTGGGTTGAGGCAAGTCACTATGATCTAAATCATTTTCTGGATTGCTATCTATCTGAAAATTAGCCAAATGGAAGAAGATATTGAGTTTTATAAAAATATAAATAAAAAAATAATTAAAGTCAAATGAAACTCAAAATCCATGAGCAGTAAGAGTGAGGTTAACATGGCACAAATTCAAAGTAGATCAAGATGATACTATAATATTTTCCACACTCTTCACATCTGATAATCCCAGCAAAATAAAATGAAAGAAGATGTACAAATATTGCCCACAAATATATGAAAAAACATGTAATTCTGTTCAGTCACAATCCCCATTACATTTTTCTTGATTACCTTTAAATCGACCCATAGATCTAACCCGGATTCACAGTAACCCTCTACCTTAGTAATCTTCCCAGCTGATCGTGCACACACTTCCATTACTCTGAAAAAACCAAAACCAAAACAAAAACCGTGAAAGCCATTAGAATACATCCCAAAATACCTAGAGAAGTGATCATCAAGAGAAAGACAGGCTATGTTGCACCGATACGGAGATTAAAATAATAATACAAGTATCCATAAACAAAGCACAAATTAAAACATTAGAAATCACTTCTCAAAGCTCTAACTTCATTCATCACCGGTAAATACCCAACCCATATAGCATATACCTATTATCTAATTAACAACAATTCCAACTTCACAAACTAACCACACAACAATTTTTTAAATTATATACCCAACTAACAAAACAGCAGAGCAGCTTATTAAAAGAAAACAGAAAGAAAACCTTGAGCTGCTGCGTAAGAAACCCCAAATGAATCTGAGATGGCGACGGCCATGGATGCGACGGCGCTGGTGAGTTATCTTCCTTCTTCCTTCTTTCTCCTTCCTCCTTCCTTCTTCCTTCGTCTTCTGTTTTGTTTGCTGTCTGAATGAGACCCAAAAGACCTAGCCTCTCGATGCTGGCAGAGTCTTTGAACTTCTAAGTTTTAATTTTACATTTTAACCCCATATTTTCAATAACCTTCAAAATCACCCCCATATTTTCCAAATATTTTCTCTTTTACCCCCTGACGTATTGAAAACGTATCGTGACCGTATTATGACCGTATCGACGAAGTATTAGAGCCGTATCGTAAAGTCAACAGGTCAAAAAGGTCCACGATAAGCCACGTGGCATATCGAATATGTATCGAGGTCGTATCTGGTGCTGTATCGTATCAACAGCATATTCGAATACATGCATACCCCCAAAAACCCACGTATCAGTGCAAAGAGAATACAGGCAATGCATGCACTACTACAATATTGAGCTATAGTCACCATTTCTTTCTAAGTATTAAGCCCACTAATCAACTAAAATTGATGGCTAAAGGCCTTAGCAACTATACAGTTACTAAAACCATGTTGGTTGTTAGTGTTGGGGTGGCTTAAGGGCTTAAGAAACTAAGCTTTAGTGGGAATGATTTCTAAGACCTAACAATGATGTAGACTTATACCATAGCAACTAAACCCTTCCGTTGGTTTGTTGGTTTGTTAAATAACCCGCACACTGAATCTTGTTCTTTAATGTAACCAACGACAATAGACTAAACTAGCAAAGATTAGAAAACTTAGAAACACACAAGAATTATACTGGTTCGGCAAAACTTTTGCCTACGTCCAGTTGTGATTTCTCTACTCCGCTCCTTTGATTAATAATAGAGATTACAAAACTTTTGCAAACCCTAGAACTAATCTCAAAACTCTTGGTTGTCTCTAGCTGTTTTTCCCCTACAAAATAAGCATTGCCGCACCCTATTTATAGATGCATAGTTGGCTTACATGTCCCAAGGCTGATTGAATTCCTATTCCTAAGTGGATTAGGAAATTACACTTATCCAAAACCAAATAGACTTATAGAAATCCAAATCTAAATTGAATAAGGAAAACAAAAATTCTTTCCTAAGAGCTAGAAGAATTCCTATTTAATTGTGGATTATAAGCTATAAACCTAATGAAATAAGGACTTCTTCAAAGTTTCTTGATGGGCAAGACTCTTAGGTCGATGCATATAAATACAAGTGCCCCTGCTGAACCGATCAAGCCAACCCACACAAAAGAATTCACCCCATCTAAAATGAGTGTATGAAGGGATCAGATTGAGGAAATGTGCTCTTGTATATTCTTAATGTGTGTTCTTGTGAAACCCCTTATTTTTAAATAAATAAATGTATATATATATATATTATATTTAAGGAAATTAAATATTTTGTTACATATTTAGTTTATAACTTATATATATTGTCTTGTATACTAATAAATATTTATATCTTATTTTATTACATATATTATTCTATTAAGATAAATATTTTATTCTACATATACATGGATATGTATTAATAGTCCTTGTAGTTTTGTCAATTCATAAACCTTATTAATTGTCCTTGTATGTGTCAAAGTGAAAACCATGTCAAGTAGCATGGTTAGCCAACTCACCAACAAGAGGAATAGGATTGGAGGAGTTGGAAGAAGTCACAAAGACATTGTTCCTTATCTGATATTTATTACTTGGATAGGAAGTAGATATCAACCGTCATTGCACCATCCAATAAGAAGTGAATTGTTGCTGACTTTATTCTAGTATAAATAGGAAGCTTACAAGTTATTTACTACTACTTCCAAAGATGGCAAATATGCAACGTGAGAGAGAGAGAGAGAGAGAGAGTGGTGATGAAACTCTTTTAGAGCTTGGGTTTGAGAGAGAGAGAGAGTGGTGATGAAACTCTTGGAGCTTGGTTTAAGTAGTAGTATATGAAGATAAGTAGATGGGTTGTCTTGCCACTTTATTTAAAGGGTTCTCATTAGCAAGGTGAGTGGTTTATATAATGTGTTCTAAAAGTTCTTATTTTGTGATAAAAATATGAAAACCATGAATTATTGTGGATTTGTTCTATTTACAAATATCTTTCTATTTCAAGTCATGCATGTCTAATATTTGGTGCAATCTTTCACATTATATATATATTGATTGGATATTTATGAAGTATGTATTATTCATGGAACATGAGAACTTCAATGTTGAGTATTCGAGGGATAGATGTACCACACGGGGACATAGGGCAGTGAAGCCAATAGGGGTCACGTGGTTGGTTACATGCTATGAAAGATAACCGAGATATGAAGGGATGATGTGATATGATGTGGATTGGTGTATCTTTTCATAATATTTTCTAGAGTGTGTAAAACGTCATTGCTTGACTAGCATATTACATAAATCTACTCACTGAGTGGTGGTTGCTCATCTCTCACCCTGTTTAATTTTTCAGATGAATTAGTGGGCAAGACAAGGACTAAACCGGTTCAAGCTAAATTAGATGAGAGTGATTGAGCTTATTTATTTATTGTAAAATTGTAAAGATTTTGGGATCTATTTTTATAAAAAAGTTTATTTTATGCTTCGGCTTCTTCTTATTTTATTTTATTTTATTTTATTTTACTCACGCACCGGGCACGGGGTTTCCACCTACCCCCGAGTCCGAGGCATGACAAAATGGTTACTTTTTATTTTCTCACGAACCGTGTACGGGGGTTTTCGCCTACCCTCGAGTCCGGGGCGTGACAGAATGATATCGAGCATAAGGATTAGACACCCTTGGGAACTGTGGTAGAATATTAGTGTGAGCATATAGGTTTGAATTTAAAAACGTTAATGGCAAAGATCTTTAGGAGGAAATTTTCTTAATTAAGTGCTAGTAAATTTTTAGGACGAAATTTCTTTTAAGGAGGGTAGATTGTGAAACCCCGTATTTTTTAATAAATAAATGTATATATACATATATATTATATTTAAGGAAATTAAATATTTTGTTACATATTTAGTTTATAACTTATATATATATATTGTCTTGTATACTAATAAATATTTATATAAGATAAATATTTTATTCTATATATATATATATAGTCCTTGTACTTTTGTCAATTCATAAACCTTATTAATTGTCCTTGTACGTGTCAAAGTGAAAACCATGTTAAGTAGCATGGTTAGCCAACTCACCAAAAAGAGGAATAGGATTGGAGGAGTTGGGAGAAGTCACAGAGACATTGTTCCTTATTTGATATTTATTACTTGGATAGGAATAGATATCAACCGCCATTGCACCATCCAATAAGAAGTGAATTGTTGCCGACTTTATTCTAGTATAAATAAGAAGCTTACAACTTATTTACTACTACTTTCAAAGATAACAACACTTCTACAATTTAGTTAAATCACGACTCAAAATAGACGACGATTTACTTTAAAATCGTTATTGTGGTTCAAAAGACGACGGTTTTGTTAAACCGTCATAATATGTCATCTTATACAACCCTAAAATGGGTTGATTTTTAAAACATGGCGCTTGTCAATTAACAAGCATAGTCTCTTAAATAAAGCTAAACAAAAGGAGCCGATTAAGTGAATTCGCCCTCGACCTAAAATTCAGATTTCCCCCTGCTTGTGTAAAACCTTATCTCTCCCTCCTTGAAACCTCCTACGCTCTTCTCTTTCCTTCCTTGAAACCCTCTCTGAAACACTCCCTCTCTCAACTTTCTACTCCTCATACGTACCTACCAGCCATCGACGTTGCGACGCCGTCGACGCAGAGACGCCGTCAAAGCCGTTGACGCCATCGTCTTCTTCGCATCAGTCATCACCAGCTGCCATCGACGCCATCTTCATCCCAGACTTTGTTGACACTCGCAAACTGATACCGTGAGGTCGACACCACCACCAAGAAGACATACAACCTCTTCGAGAAAAAAGGTGAGAATCTAGAAATTAAGGCAACTTTCTGAATTTTTTTTTCTTTTATGTTTTAGGGATTTATATATGTGTGAATCAGAAAGGTGAGAATCTACAAAAATATAACTTCTATCGTTATGCCCTTCTATGGTTATCGTTATACTCTTCAAAATTTTGCTTGACTTATATATGTCCCATGATCTTAGTCCCCTATTTATGAATTTGGTATCCAGAAAAGGCCTTATCTCTTCAAAGCTGAAAGACTTTAACCATGGCACCCTCCCTCTTCTCTCTGCTGCTCCTCTGCCCCTGCATTGGTATTCTCTAAATTCCACAATCCTGTAAATAAAAAGTTTTTATGAGCTTCAATACTGTTCAGTTTCATTTGTACTTAATTGTTGTGTGATGTTGTTGAAATGGGTTTATCCACCATTGTCTCTACATAAAGTTTTTAAGTTTGTTTAGATTATCAAGAATTCATATTTTTCTTATTATATTTCTTTAGCCTGCTGGATTGACATCTGTTATATTGATAGTTTGCACTGATCTGGTTCGTGGTGCAAAGAACAAGAGGCTCCAGGTTAAGGGACCCGTGAGAATGCCAACCAAGGTTCTGCACATTACCACCAGGAAGTCCCTTTGTGGCGAAGGTATGTTTCACTGTGAAATGTTTTTGTTGTTAACTTATGGGCAAGGCAAGGTTTATGGCTTTTATGGCCATTTACTCAGAGTTGGGAGTTCTCTTGTTTGTGCCAAGTTATATAAGTAAATTTTTATTGCTTACTGTGGCCTATTCATGACTGACCTTTTATTAAAGTACAATGTCTCTGCATTTGCATTTTAAAGGGTTATGTATCTTTAAAATTTTGTTTGTGATTTACAAGTACCAACACATGGGACAGATTTGAGTTGTGTGCCCACAAGAGGGTGATTGACCTCTTCAGCTCTCCTAATGTCGTCAAGCAAATTACTTCCATTACAATTGAACCTAGTGTGGAAGTGGAGGTTACAATTGCAGACTCTTATACTAGACGTGTTTTCAGTGTAGCTGTCCTACTTAAAAATGAGCTTGTTTGTTGTGTTCTAATTTTGAATTTAAAGACTTAGTAGTGTTGTTTCCAATTTTCTTGATCTACCAAATATGAAGTCTGCACTTCCTTGAATGTGACTTTGGTAGAAGTAGTGTGATCCAGTCTCATCCAAGAGTGTATCTTGTGTCCCCAACACCCTTACTTTGCATTCCATATCCTCCAGGTACTGCAACCACTGAGTTCTAAAATTGCATACCAATTACTTACTGAATACTATAATTTACATAATTTCAATTTTAATCTTTTCTGAAAAGTAGAACTTTATTTTTGTTAAAGCTTATAACTTTTATCTGCTTGGTTGTGAGAATTTGAAAGGTGAGTGTAGTTTGCATTTCTCCAATTCTATGGTTGTGTTGTGTTTCTCTTATTTAGTGTTGGATAATATGCTGCTGTTGGACAAAAGACCAAGCACTTGATCTCTTACTCTTAACCCATCCTGTTTCTTGTATGTTTTTTTTACATGCTTGTCCTTAATTTAATTCTTTGTACATAAAACATGTGAGTGTCTCTGCCTTGAGTCTACATATCCAATCTTTTGTTTTGTGCTATCATGGGAAATAGGTCATGTGTGTGTTTACTTGATTAGTGGCTTAGAGACAATAGAGTGACTTCTATAATTATCTGGATTGTATATCTCACTATTACATTATTTTGGCTTGTTAAGCAGTTTCCTACGCCATGGAAGTGGTTCTAAGGAAACTACTGCTAGCATGGGGGAAGTAGTGTTGATTCAACCTGCTATTAAATGCAGGGGAAAAGTGGTGATGATGAAGGTATAACTATGTGCACATATGGAGAACTTGACTTGAAGGATAATTAGGTATAGGAATTTTGGTGTACTATTGTAATTAGGCTTGCAGCTTGCAGCCTTAGAGTACTTTCATTTTTTAGATTTTATTGTGTTCTATTGTACTCTTGATATTCTATTTATGAAAGAAACAATTTTTGAGTATATATGTGTGGCATGGGTAATAGCATATTTGAGTATATATTTCTGATATCATTGGGAAAAAAAAGAAAGAAAAAAAAAGAAGCTAAAATGTAAAATTACTACGTCAATTTCTGATATAATAGACGACAGTTCTTTAAAAAAACCGTCGTCTTTACTAATAATAGACGACAGTTCTTTCTTAAAACCGTCGTCTTTACATCTAATAGACGACGGTTTTGAGTAAAAGCGTTATCTTTACGAATAATAGACGACGGGAATTTACGTCGTTGTTTTATGCATCAAAAGATGTCGGTCGATTTCACAACGGTTGAAAAACTGGATACACGACGATGGATTACCGTCGTCTATTGCGATTTTTGTAGTAGTGCAAACATGCAACGTGAGAGAGAGAGAGAGAGAGAGAGAGAGAGAGAGGTGATGAAACTCTTGGAGCTTGGTTTGAGTAGTAGTATATGAAGATAGGTAGATGAGTTGTCTTGCCAATTTATTTAAAGGGTTCTCATTAGCAAGGTGAGCGGTTTATGTAATGTGTTCTAAAAGTTCTTATTTTGTGATAAAAATATGAAAACCATGAATTATCGTGGATTTGTTCTATTTACAAATATCTCTCTATTTCAAGTCAAGCATGTCTAATTTGGTGCAATCTTTCACATTATATATATATATATATACAGTTATTCTCTTATTCGGATGTCCGCACGTTATTATTATGCGGATTCTATTGTAAATAGGCAGGAAAGCGAGAAGGGTAGTACAAAATACATGGCGTCCGCACAATAATAACGTCCAGATGTCCGCATAAGAGAATTTCTGTATACATATATATATTGATTGGATATTTATGAAGTATGTATTATTCATGGAACATGAGAACTTCAATGTTGGAGTATCAGGAGGGATAGATGTACCACACGGGGACATAGGGCAGTGAAGCCAATAGGGGTCACGTGGTTGGTTACATGCTATGAAGGATAATCGAGATATGAAGGGATGATGTGATATGATGTGGATTGGTGTATCTTTTCATGATATTTTCTAGAGTGTGTAAAACGGCATTGCTTGACTGGCATATTACATAATCTACTCACTCAGCGGTGGTTACTCATCCCTCACATTGTTTAATTTTTCAGATGAATTAGTGGGCAAGACAATGACTAAACCGATTCATGCTAAATTAGATGAGAGTGATTGAACTTTATTTATTTATTGTAAAGTTGTAAAGATTTTGGGATCTATTTTTATAAAAAAGTTTATTTTATCATTCGGCTTCTTTTTATTTATTTTATTTTACTCACGCATCGGGTGCGGGGTTTCCACCTACCCTCGAGTCCAGGGCGTGACAAAATGGTTACTTTTTATTTTCTCACGCACCGAGTACGTGGGTTTCCGCCTACCCCCGAGTCTAGGCCGTGACAGTTCTATCATGTGTAGTCATTATAGTTACAACCCTTAGTTACTTGGGGTTAGAACGTGAGATAGAAAGAGAAAGGGCAAACAAACAAGGAAAATTGACTTATGGGGGTGTACTCAATTGGGATTTTAGGGGTTGTTTGGTACAGCGAATTGTTATGGACTGGACTAAATCCTAAGACCGTCTTTGAATTAGCTCGGATTTGACTAAGCTGGATTAAGCACTTACCTACGTTTGGTGTTGCTTCGAACTAAGAAGCTAGATTGTAAAAATAGTGAAGACCTATATTTGGTATTGTGTCAAACTAAAAAATAATTCTTGTAATATTTAAATTTAATTGGGGTTTTTGACCTAAAAAACAAATAAATGCTACAAAGAAACCCAATTCAAAGCTTTATAAAAATATATGGCAAAAAAAAAAAGATTTAAAACAATAATAAAAAGAAAACAAATAAAATTCTTTTTTTTTTTATGAAAAATAAAATTATGATATTTATTTTTTGGCTTCTTAAGATTAATCTTAGTTGATCGAAACATTGCTAAAGGAGCTAAACTCACTCTGTATACTTCTAGGTTTTTTAAGGACCAAGTAAAACAATAATTAAAAAATAATATACATACATATATATAAGTTTTGTATATTTGACTTTTGACAAATTGCTTGTGATAAAGAAAGCTGAATTATTAAACTTGTTTCAATATAATAATAAAAAAATCAAATATTTGTAAATTATTATAGTTTGATTTAATATCAAAATTATTATTGTAATATTTAAATTTAAATTTAATTAAGGATTTTTAGCTATAAATAAATAAATTCTGGAAAAAAAAACCATTCAAAGATCTAAAACAATAATTAAAAGAAAACAAATAAAATTATGATATTTTTTAAAGAGAGGCGTCAGACTCACATGTTCTATTTAGCGAGCGTGCTTGTCATACTCCAAATTTTATTTATTTATTTGGGAGTGTGAGGTAAAAGAAAAAAACTAAAACTAAAAATTTAAATATCAAGAAACATGAAAATTGAACATAAACTTCTATTTAAGTCCAAATAATTTACATTGTACTATTACAAGCAAAATAACAAGAAAGTAACAAACTTTCAATAAAACACGCTGAAAACTATCCATAACCCGTTCTTCTTGTTTCCTCAGCAAAAACTAAACTTCAGATTCAAAGCCTGCAATAGATTCAATAAGGGGTGAGCATTACATGCTCAGGAGGGGTCCTATGTCTTATGTGATTAGTGAGATTTATAATGTACAAATTATGCAATGCATGAATGAACTTCATTTCTACCCAACCCGTTAGTCTATATAATAGGGCAAGCAAATCTGCATGTCCCATGCCATGCATTTTACCACTGTGATTCCGAATGCCCCATCATATAAACTAACACCCATTTCAATCATCCCATAATTCCTCTTTTGCTATTCATCTTGTCTACACAATTGATCTCCAAGCCCAAATCACTCAATCGACAATTATACCGCCGATTTCCTAATCTACTATGCACACGGACTCGCCTGAACTTACACAAAAGATTCTTCCTATTATCCTATTTTCCATAATTTCTTTATCAACCAAAAATTCCAACCACCACCAACAACATATGAATATGTCAAAATTAATCAAATTATAATGATAATTGACAACACATATAGATCCAATATCGAGGATAACAATCAAATAATAACCAAGCATAATATAGGATTTACAATAATAATCAACTAAGCATAATATAGTATTTACCATATTTAATTAAATCAATGTATGCAAAACCTCCCCAAGAAAAACTCCTACCTCAAAATCCAAAGCTATTGTATAACTCCCAGTTATAAGTTCAAATACTTTGAACTTCTTCAAAATCTCACCACACTTAGTTCTCTTATTTTCTTTTGTCTACGATTTTGTTAGGAAACTACTATAACTTGAAGAACTTATAATCCAATAACTATTAGGTAGGACTATTTATAGTAAGTTAGAGTCGGTAAAGAAAATATGGATGAAGCTTAATATTGTGCCACATAACTAACCTAGGGATTTCTAGACTACATCCTAGGATTTATAGACTACATGGGTCGCTTGAAGGTAAAACTGCCACCCCATTTAGTCTTAGGTGCTGGCTCCAGAGAGTGCTTAGTAAGAACTTTCCAATTACATTTATATATACAATGTAAGACCCGTGTCTTGGGGAAACAAGAACGGTGAGCAATCCCATATCGCTCGGGGAGGGAAAAGTGAAGTGCTTTAAATGTGTGGGCACTTCTCTTCCTAGCACGAGGCCTTTTGGGAGCTCACTGGCTTCGAATTCTTAGTAACTCCGAAGTTAACCGAGTTGGGGGCTAGAGCAATCCCAAGATGGGTGACCTCCTGGGAAGTTGCTCGTGAGCTCCCAGAAACAAAACCGTGAGGGCAAAGAGAGGGGCCCAAAACGGAAAATATCGTGCTAGGGGAGTGGGGTCGTGACATACAAGACTACCTATTGTTCTTAAACCTCATGCTAAAATTCACCACCTCATGCTTATTGTGGTTTTTGAGGACTCTAAAAAGCAACACGTCAAACTTAGGAGAAACTTTAGTAAGCAATAAAAAAAACTTTTCTAAACGCTTGTGTATAAATATTAAATAAGATTGAAGTTAAAACCATATAATAGATTTGATAGGTTAGCAAAAGTGTAAGATCCACATTAACCAACATAGAGGGGGGGGGTGATGTGCCCTATATGTGCACACCTGCATCCATCTAGCTCAAGGCCTTTTGGGAGCTCACTGGCTTCGGAGTCGTAGGAACTCCAAAGTTAAGCGAGTTGAGGGCCAGAGCAATCCCAAGATGGGTGACCCACTGGGAAGTTGCTCGTGAGTTCCCAGAAACAAAACCGTGAGTGTAACAACCTAGACCTTAATTAATAATTAATTAATAAATTATTAGAGGAGAAGACAATTATGCCATTTAGATATTTTATTTGGTTTAAGTTGACTTTTTGACCAGGAAGGAATTTGGGAAATCTAGTTATATCGTTGCGTAGAGCGCAAAAAAACGAGTTCGTAGACACGTAGTGGGCTCAAATGAGGCAAGATGAAAGGACTCAATGTTCACCAAAACGTCCCCTCAGGTCATCCGGGACTACATAACATGATCTCGTTCCGAAAACAACCTACGAAGGCATAGTGCTTGGCTAACCAATCCATCTCCAAAATGACATCTAAGTCCACTATCTCCAGGGAAAATTAGATTTGCCTCCAGGAATATGTCTCTCAGCACCTCTAACTGCTCCATCTCCAGAGTGGTTTCCAAAACTACCGCGCTCTCGATTAGACCCTTCACTGGAACCTACTCCAGGTCGAAAACCTCCGTAACTGCGGCCACTAGATAATCCCGAACTAAAACTGCCCCTTTTTAAGATCCCTGACTAGGACCACCTTCCTCAAACTGTCTCTTGCGGAAATTACCCCGCACTTGGACCATCATCTGGTTGCTCTCATTCAGTGAGACCGTCATAACCAGATCTGCAAACTTAGTCAACCGCTGATTAATCAAAACATGTCTGACGGAAGCCCTCAAGCCCGTGGTGAACAATTAACACTTCTTTCTTTCATTTGCTACTAGTGGAACACAATACTTAGACAACTCCTTAAACTTCTTTTCGTACTCCAGTACGGTCGTTACCCCATGTTCCAACTCCAGGAAATCTTCCATCCTCATATTCTGGTAGGTAAGTAGATAGAACTGCATATCAAACTCTGCTCTGAAATCTAACCATTTAATGGTTGATGGGTTCAGGTATCTCTCCGGATTGATTCCCACAAATATCTAACATTTCTGGCCAAAAAGAAAGTGGCCAGGGTCACCCTGTGATCCCGTGGAACGGCTAACACCTCCATAATCCACTCTATCCTCTTTATCCACTCCTTAGCTACTGATGGGTCACCATCACCCTCAAAATCAGTGACCCCTAACCTTTTAACCTGATCTGCGTAGCTCGGAGAAGGATCTTCGGATTGCCCAGTTTCTGGATAGGGCCTGAGTCAACGACTCCAACAAATGACTGCTCTCCGGTTCAAGTACCGGTGCGAAAATAGGAAATTCCTCTAGCTCGGGCGAGGGATTCTGTTCCTGAAGTCGGGACGATTGTCTAGCCCCTGTCCTAGTGCCACCACGCTTAGGGCCCATAATTCTACCAAAAGAACTGACATTCCTTAAAATCGAGATGCACCTATAGTGCGGAGTCTATAGGAAGTTAACCTAATGCTCTGATACCAAGTTGACAGGACTGGACCCAAATTCCACTTTGGAATTCGAAGCCAAACCATGTGCGTGTCCGAACACCTGGCAAGTGCCGAGCACAAATGACTTAATTGCCCTTGTAGTCAAATTTCACTTTAAGCTTGGGGTTTGACTTCTGCCGAAAATTCAGCAAAGTCTCCCCTAAAATTAGACCAATCCCAAACTTACACCTGCCAGACATGCATAAAAATATACACCAACTGTCAGCATACAAAAGTTTACATACTAACAGTTAGACAAGCATTCTAGGGCAATATCAGAGCTCTACATAATTTAGATTACAAGTATAAAATAGTTATACAAGGCCCTACGTTATCAAGGGATGTGGCGGAAGATAGACTCGGCCCGGTGGTGGCTTATTGACGCACGCTCCTGCCTGGGGGCGCAAAACATTAAAAAGGTGAGTGGACCAAAAACAAAGCTTTAGAAAATAACATATGAACATACTAACCCCTATGTAAAAACAGTTATAAAACTAAATCATTTCTTTTTATATATAACTCGTCCTGGAATCCATGCATTCCTATTTATATCTATAAGCTAATCATACGCTAAATCAAACATTAAGTCTTATATAAATACATGTATAGCAATCACTCATACTGGAATCACTGTATTCATATATATATATATATATATATATATATATAAAGTCAGTCACACGTTTAATTAAAACATTAAGTCCTCGAAAGTATTGAAAACAACTTTAAATCTACCACCTAAGTATACCCATTTAGCAATCCGTCAATTCCTGTATAATCCGTCAATTCCATACTTGTGCCACCGGAGTGACACGTCCTCAGCAGACCTCAGGAAACACAAGTCACTCGAGCCGCAATCCTATCAGATTCAGGGAGCACTTGGTCTGCCCTAATCCGCAATCCTAGCAGAATTCAGGGGACACTTAGTCGGCCTGATCGCAATCCTAGCACCACACGGTTCGAGCATCCCCGAGACTCGTGGGGCTGTGTCAAGCATGCTGACCTACCCGAACGCAACTGGATGCCCGTCAACATTAATAATACCGAAGGCAACTGGATGTCCGTAGACATCTTTATAACCTAAGGCAACCATTTAAATCCGAAGGCAACATATTATCGAAGGCAACCTTTATTAATCTTGGGTACCTATGGTGGTTTCTAAGAAAATATAATTTTAGAAAAGTTAAAAAGAAATAAAATGAATTCTTATTTATTTCTAAATCTGTGCTGCCATTTAATCTGTTATTTAATTAGATTTTCCTTTGTTCCTATATCCCTTAAGGATATCCCACTCGGCAGCATATAAATTGACATACTTAAAAGCATATAATAATTAAAACATATAAAAGCGATAAATCAAGCTGTTAACACTCTGATAAATGAATAACATATTCCAGATCAAATAATAAGAATAAATTGCATAAAATCATTTATAAAACAAAAAGTCCACTCAGAGATACTCTGAGCTAGCTGGACCCTTTTGAAGGTCCCTCCTGCGGGTCATCTGTTGCCCGGTGCCTGAATAACCATCATGAATATTTTATTAATAAATCTGCTAGGAAAATAATATTAAATTAAAAACCCTGACCCCCGGCTCCTAAAAGTGCGTGCATCACTTTAAAGGTCATTCCTATGCCCGCATTAGCTTTTCCTCCAATGGGCACGATTTAAAAGTACCTAGGGACTCAAAAGCGATAAAGTCCCAAAAAGTCAACTCAGGACCCCATGGGGTCCACGACCTCAGAATTCCGATCTGATCGTTCCTAGAGATTCCAACAAGCCTAGGACACATGTCCTGACAGTTTGGTCTGATTTGGGACGGTCGGATTGCTCACGATGATAATTTGGGACTGACGAATCGATTTTCCGTAAACCTAGCACTAGGGTTGGCCTCTTCTGGAGTATCTCCGATTGACTATTCATTTCATTCAATCCTACACGATTCTGAAATTACATAGATCGACCTATTTCAGTTTGACTACGATCCAACGGTTCCAAACGTATTGAACCCGAAAAATGCACACTATGCGAGATTCCGTTCGGGTTCAAATGTTATCTGAATTGAGATCTAACAGGACCCGCCCCGAATTTTCTCGAAATCCGAGACGAATCCTGTGGAATTCCCGACATCACCCGATGTCAGGCCTACTCATTGAAACTATATCCTCTTTTCCCAAAAAGGATTAAGGGCACGAGAGTTCCTACCGAAATTTCGCAGAGTCTCCCCTGTAAATTGAACATTTCCCAAATTTCAACCTGCATAAAACACATTTTAAAACACCAACTGGCAGCATGCACAAATTAACAACATGCAATCACATAATAGGCCTCTGGCCTTCAGATAATTCCGAAACAGAACCAACAAAGTTCTTAAGTTGGATACTTCATAAACAATACAATTAAAGATCTCAAACAACTTTATGAATACCACCGAAAACATCAAACCTCATTCAAATCCAACAATCACATCGAAAACCACATCCGAAATGTAATCACATACACAGAATTCGATCAGACCTTTTAAACACAATAATATTTCGCGGCTGCCCCTGATGAGACCCCAGGCTGCCTACGTACCCTTGGACAAGGGATCAAGCCACACGTAGTTCTCATCTCAACGGTCACAACTTTGAAAAAAAACAATCATTCACAACATAACCAACTATACATTTCAGATCTATCACCATTTCAAATTCAACAAAAACACAATGAACACATTCTCAAACTCTTCCTTTATTCAGTTCAAATTCGTAACCATACCCTATTCAAGGCATATGTACATTAAACACATTATCCAATTATTCCCCTTTTAACAGTTCAATCCCGCAACCATACCCTATCCAAGGCGTATGACGCCAAACAAGACTGCCCAAATCCAGGGCTTATACGTTCATACATGTGCAGGCTCTAAAATCTCAAACCAGAATCAAAACCACATATACATATATGTGATATGTATAACAAGAAAAGAATAATTATATATATATATATATATAACATAAACACACCCACCTCTCACCATCATCATGTACCAGGGGAAAACAATCCAACAGGGGATTGTTGACTAGCTCACAATTATCAGCCCTCAAACGGACTATGTGGTTAGGGACGAGCCGTCCAACTGGGGGACTAACTCTCAGCCAGCACGTACGGACGAAGAATCAAGACCCGTACGCCTGTAAACAGTCCTCACGCGCGCAGACTACCCAATTAAGGGTCTACAGCAACATCCCGTCAAGGATGCCCCGGGTTCCGTCCATATCAAGACCATATCCACAATTTCCATGTATCAGGATCCAAGGGGAGGTACATGTGATGTTGCACATCATGTACTGGGGAAAACAATCCAACAGGGGATTGTTGACTAGCTCACAATTATCAGCCCTCAAATGGACTATGTGGTTAGGGACGAGCCGTCCAACTGGGGGACTGAAACTCAACCAGCCCGTACGGACGAAGAATCAAGACCCGTACGTCTGAAAACAGCCCTACGTGCGAGACTACCCAATTAAAGGTCTCCAGGGACACCCCGTTAAGGTATGCCCCGGGTTCCGTCATATCCAGACCATTTCCACAATTTCCATATATCCATTTTCATGTATCCCAGTGTCCATATCCACTGTTTCCAAATATCATCATCCAAGGGGGAGGTACGTATGATGATGGAGTTCGTAATCCTTATATAAATATTATATAAATAATATTCCCATCCTTAGTTCAATTTTCCCAAAACAAAATACATATTTATAGTAGACAAATAACTCTCAAACATAAAACCCATAATCGGGGAAGTACCTAAGATAGTGTTTTCTCAAATATTATATATATAAACTCCAAGACCCTCGAACATATCAAATCCACAAATATATCACAAATACTTTACAAAATAATAATCTCGACTATTAAATATAAAGTGCATTACAATAAACCATTTAATTCATATGCATAACATTTCCATCTTAAAACCATGCCATTATTTGAAAGCAATACCCATTCTTTTCCTAATAATCATAACCGAGTCCCAAGACTCACTTTCACAACTCTACGAATCGAGTATCCCATAATTATTCATTTCATAATTTCAATTATCAAATATTATCCAAATAACTCAAATAACAATTAACACTCGTTTACAAGGTCATCCTAATACTTTTCGATGTGTGAAACTACCTTGGAAGACTCACGGTCAACCGAGAGTCAAACTTTCTAAATTAGGTCACGGGGCTATCATTGGTCATTTCACGATCGCACGATCGGACGATTATCGTAAAAATACAAACTTTAACTTATTGAATCGGAACATCCGTTGCTCCGATTCACGATCCGTGAAATCCTACACAATCCTAGGAATTCCTAGATTAACATATATTAAATTGGAAGCGATCCAAAAGTTCTAACATATCGAACCCGGAATTCACACAATATGTAAAATCCGTTCGGGTTCAAACGTTATCCGAATTGAGTTCCGTAAATTCCTACGCGCTCGTGACAACCAGGAGATCATTTTAGGATAAAAATGTCTCTCTGATACAGTGCCATGCCACATGCGCCGACAGCACGTGGGTGTCCAAAGCGATAACCACTCGCCGGAAAAACTTAACATATTGACTCCAAACTCCTACTCTAGTTAACACACCTAATTTGGAGTCACTTTTGTTCTTGGTCATACCCCAAAAAGTGATCGGAAGTGCCCGGAATTGGAGGCCGAAACCGGCAGATTTTCTATCGCTTATTTCAGTTTCAAAACGCAGAAATTTCTTAAAACTAACACCACTAACAGCAAGAACAGCTCGAGAGGTTCAAAATCCATACCTGGTTCGACTAAAACGGTGGCCGGAAGTGGGAGAACGAGCTCCCCAAAGTTCGCTAAAAATCTGCCCAAAACAGCTCGGATTTCTGCAATTTCCGGCCATCACCGGCGTTTCCAGCGGCTGAGACTGGTCGGGATGAAGAGAGGAAGGCGGCCCGGTTCTTTTGAGTCCGGCCCCGTGGCCGGAGGTGGCTTGTGGCGACGGCGGTGGCTCTTGGAAGCCACCGGCTGTTTTAACATAAAAATGGGGGGGGGGGGTTCGCACGGGACATTTGGTGAGAGAGAAGGAGGAAGAAGAATGAAGTGGGCAAAAAATAAAAACGTGTGTTTTTTTTTTAGCAGCTACAGTAACAATTTAAAAAATATTCCATTCTCAAAAACCTGTCCTTTATCTTTTTTTATTGTTCATCCTCTCGTATATGTGGGTTGCTGAATCGGATTATCATGGGCATTTCCATGATCTCTAACGAACTCGCCCTCACCTCTTCAATCTTGCAATCTCTACTTCTGGTCCTTCCTTTTCCTTTGTCCCAAATCCTTCCGGGTTAAAAAGTGACCAAAATACCCCTATCCCCAAGGGTAAAATTTTTGTTCACCTCTATTAATCTAATTAATCCTCATTCTCCCTTCATTTCTTCAACTGAAAATTAAAAAGGTGTTTAAGTTAAAAAAATCAGCAAAAGACTTGAGTTAAAGGAGTTGGGAAAAAGAAAAAAACAACAACAACAATAACACGTGTTGTTTTGTAGAAGCCAGAGTGGCCCCTGGCTCCTACAATTTTCGGGAGCCGAAATTCTCCAAACCATCGACCCAAACTCCTATCCTAGGTAATACACCCTATTTGGAACCACGTTTGTTCTTGGACTATAACCAAAAAGTGGCTGAAACTGAGCTCTCAAAGTCGGCAGAATTTCAACTCAACAATTAACTTATCAAACCTCAAAATATTTCAAAACCTACCCAACCATCAGCTAGAACATGAAAATCAGTCGAAAAACCATACCTAATTCGTCCGATTTGGTGGCCGGAGGAGGGAGAACGAGGGCTTGGAAATTCGGAGAAAATCTGGCCGAAAACCATGGTTTTCCGGCGAGACCCGTGCGGCTGATGGTCGGGGAAAGCGTCGGACGGCTAGGGGAGGTGGCGCCGGTTCATTCTTGACCTGTCCGGTGTACGTGGTGGTGGTTGAGTGGCTTGGTGGTGGTCGGCTGGAGCACAACCGGGGGAGAGGGGAAGAGACGTGGGGAGAGAGAGAGAGAGAGAGAGAGAGAGAAATCCTGTTTAAAAAAAAAAAATCTGTCTTTTTTCCAAAATTTCAATTATGCCATTTTTCATATTTCGATCGTATTATCTTCAATATGCCTCGGATTTGAGCCCACTACGTGTCTACGAACTCGTTTTTTTGTGCTCTACGCAACGGTATAACCAGATTTCCCAAATTCCTTCTCGGTCAAAAAGTCAACTTAAAACCAAATAAAATATCTAAATGGCATAATTGTCTTCTCCTCTAATAATTTATTAATTAATTATTAATTAAGGTCTATGGTGCTATGGCGAGGGCGAGAGGGGGGCCCAAAGCGGACAATATCGTGCTATGGCGGAGCCGATCCTGGGATATAACAAAAAGCTTTCACGTGGCTTGCCATGCAACTTAATTATATATATTGTATTAAAACTATTAATTTTAAATATTTAATTTCCATGAAATATTAGTATACATATATATATTTTTTTTAAATGGGGTTTCATAGAGATATTTAGCGAACTACTTTTCAGGCTCACTACGAGCGAGTGAGGCCTTTTTTTCACTATTGAACTATACAATCTCATTTAAGTTAGTCATGTCTCTTACCAAACATGGGTTTTGAGTCCAGGTGAGGCGTGCCAAACATGGCCAAACTATTTTGGGATAAATAAGTCATGTAGTATTCAATTAATGGGGGTGTATTCAATTAGGTTTGTATAAGATTTTGAAAGATTTTTTTTAAGTGACAGATTTCCTGGAATTGTATAACTCCTATAGGTTTTATTGGGATTTTTAATAAAATTGCCTAAACTTTTATTATAGACTTCCATACTTTTATATGAACTTTTGTTATAGATTCAGATCAATTTGCATAGACATTATTACTTTTGTTACAGGCCTCCTGAACCACGCTTGCAGGTTGGGCAGCCGTAGAAGCATTGGATACTTTCAAGAATGGACCCCAGCTGAAAGCTGTTTTGGTTATATGATTCAAGTGCGTTGAAACATGCGGAGGTGGCATTACTCCTCCCTGTATTAAATGTGTTTTTATTAGCTGTTTTATGCTTTGGAGTCTGCCGCTCTGAGGAATTCCATGCAGTGGCTGACTTGGAACCATTCATAGGTGGTGGAACTATTTCTCCAGAGCAAGAAATGGTTCATGGCAATTGGGGCAAAGAAGATTATGATTAAGATAAATTCTGAGATACTCATATTGCATTTTGCATTTATGACACACAGTCCAAAAGGTACTAGGCCTTGCTTTATGAGAAGAAGCAGGAGCGGAAGAGTGGCTAGCCCGTGTGGAACCCTTTTGAGTCTTTGTGCCAGACGTTGTACTTTTTGTTATAGAGTCAGATCAATTTGTCTTCACGAACCCACTGTCACGACCCGACTCCCCTATCACGATATTGTCCGCTTTGGGCCCCCCTCTCTGCCCTCACGGTTTTGTTTCTAGGAGCTCACGAGCAACTTCCCAGTGGGTCAGCAATCCTGGGATTGCTTTAGCCCCCAACTCGCTTAACTTTGGAGTTCCTAAGAATCCGAAGCCAATGAGCTCCCAAAAGGCCTCGTGCTAGAAAGAGACGTGTCCACACATTTAAAGCACTTCACCTTTCCCTCCCCGAGCGATGTAGGATTGCTCACCGTCCTCGCTGGCACATTTCCCGTCGGGTTCCGGCTCTCAGACCATTTTGTCACGACCCGACTCCCCTAGCACAATATTGTCCGCTTTGGGCCCCCCTCTCTCCCTCACGGTTTTGTTTCTGGAAGCTCACTAGCAACTTCCCAGTGGGTCACCCATCCTTGGATTGCTCTAGCCCCCAACTCGCTTAACTTCGGAGTTCCTAAGAATCCGAAGCCAATGAGCTCCCAAAAGGCCTCGTGCTAGGAAGAGACGTGTCCACACATTTAAAGCACTTCACCTTTCCCTCCCCGAGCGATGTGGGATTGCTCACCGTTCTTGTTTTCCCAAGACACGGGTCTTACACCCACCACAAATTCACAAAAAGCAAATATTATAAGAAATTCAAAGTAACTGGTGTTCATGAAAGTATAGTGACAAATTTATAACAAGTTTGAAAGCAACTTGAAAGAAAAATATGCAATATTCATTCGTTATCGTTAATTCTCATTGGTGTCATTGTGGCCAATATCTCTCCACATGTTCAAAGCTATACCAACCCTCCATTAAGACTATTAGGTTTTTTAAAAGAGAGAGGCCAAATCTAATGGTATTCAATCAAGACTTTAAATAAGTAACAAAAGGTTTTATAGTATTCAAAAACTTACTAATTTTGAAGGATTTTTTCAAATGTGGAATTGTGTGGGATTTTTTAGTGGGAGGTATAAATATCAAACCCTATCTCAAATCCCATCCTAACTCATCAGATTTTGTACGTAAGATTTTGTTTTTTATGTGAGATATTTTTTCTCTGCTGGAGACTGTAGAAGATGAACAGACATAGTGAACAAGGTAATTCCTTCCACGGATAACACTGTGCTAATCTCCTATCATAGAAACGATAAACGGATTTCAATTACATGAACTGATCACATGGGTGGTGGATATTGGGGATAATACATTTAGCATATTCTTAGCTATTTCCTTGTCAGAGTAGTGTCTATGTTTTTCTGTTACAATTTTCTTACACATAAGTTTAGCTTCTATATGTTGTCAGTGGAGGAGGTGGATTTACTTTGTAGCATAATGTGCTGCAAAAACTCCCTCATCAGTTCACGCCTAGTAAATTGTTTTGTATCCCCAGGTAGCTCAGTCACGACTATCACGACCTTCACATGGACAAATGCAGAACCCAGGCACTGTCAAGTGGAGTGATGGTGCAACGAAGATGATTGCACATGTTCCCTTTTATATTCTTGGCGGACAACAAGAAGGTTAGGATCCTTTATCAAAACCTGTTTTACTAAAACCCTTAGAGTTGCAAGGATATACTAAAACTTCTTCTCGCAGAGCACATCGACAAGAACTGTGATCAATATATCAATTCATCTGTACCATCGCATCCTGTTGCTAGTTGAATTTTTTTTTTTTTTTTGTTTAAAATGAAAAGTATGCACGAACCAGAATGGGCTAGGATTATGAACTGGTATACACAGTGTATAATTAAGTATGCACCATTATGCTATATTTTGCATAGATGCATGCCTTATGGTATTTTGGCGTTCACCTTCTCGCAGGTCCACACGTCCATGATTTTTTGTTTTCAGATATTCTTCCAAGAAGATGAATGCGGCCCATTTTTTGCATGGTGTTTGCAATCACAGATTGCATCAGTTTGCCCTGTCACAAGTATTTTTAGTTTGTAGAGTGCCTTTGTATACAAGGGCGGAACCAAGAATTTTTCAATGGGTGGGCTAGCTAAAGTTATTACCTTAAAATCTAATAATTTTTTTTGTTAACTTCCAGTTTCTATAGTCTTTCTAGAAGTAAAAGTATACATTAAATCATATAAATCATGCTAGTTTTATACAAGCGATATTTGTGTAGAAGGGAATTTGGACCCAGGACCTCGAGTGCATGGCTAAATGCTAAATTCCAATAAGGTCTAACATAAAACAAATACATACTAATGAAACAAAAAAGCACATATTATAAAATGAAAAATATGTTTGACAACATAAATGAAAGTTTACCTATTTTAATGTGTATTTGTATTGATGTCTTGCAATTCAACTCATAAAGAATTGAAACTTTTTTGGACTACTAATAGGTTAATATATTGGGCTATGTTAAAAACAAGTCAAATACATAAGTTTCATTTTTTAAATCCCCCAAACTCCCCCTAGGCTACAGTCCACCTTAGTCATTAAGGTAGTTCCGCCCATGTTTGTATATCAATCACATTTCTTAAATTAAATGCGCATACAATTTGTTTGAAAATTTCAAGACGTTAGAGAGTTGGTTATTCTCTCTTGATGCTCTGCACTGTTCAGAAGTTAAATTAAATGCCCATACAATTTGTTTGAAAATCCTTATATTTTCTTAAAGCATACTCAACATTTGCTTTTACTCCACCCATTACAATTGAGGAGGAGTAACTCCTCAAAACAAATGGAAGTTTGACACTGGTCAAAAATCCCATTTGCTGTGGGGAGTAGCTCCTCCTCAGTTTGAAGGAAGGCGTCTGGCAATGATTTCAAGTGCTTACAATAAACTTGTGGTGAATCATTTATAGTTTTAGTCGTTGCTTTGTATATCATATAGAGAATCCTAGCGCCTCCTTGATTGACATCACAGTCTTTGCAATAATATTGTTCATCAGTTGGTGATTTAACAACGACGTGGAAGACAATGGTCGAAAGACTCCCACCAGTTTCCTCCCGGTGGATCAATCTGTCAGGAAGGATAGAAAACCCTGAGGGCAAGATAGTTATATGGTCTGGGCATTCATCCTTCATCAACTTGTTCCCGGCATCCTTATAATCAAAGGGACCATAAACTATGTATGAGCCTGTCGATGCTGTATATAGCTCTCTTGCATGTACAATGCTTTAAGCTTCTTTGTTTCATCCTATACAAATAAAATCAAGCAATTCTATTAAGCTTAAATGTATTTAAAAGGGTAAGGGAAAAAAAATTGGAATTTATCTTCAACTCACATTAATGGCTCGCAATATAGAAACCCCATTTTCTGGATTGTCACCTTTGCTTATATGAGCACGTTCATTGAATCTATGATTGCGTTCGTAGATATCCCACTGTTTTATATACACAAGTTAAATGGAAGACATGATCGATCTCTTTCTGATAGATGTTAATGAAAGGACTATAGTTAAAATATGTGTCTCGGATAACCCACTAAAGTCAAGGTATGTTGAATGAAGAAATGAAGTCAAACTTTCAAATTTTGTCAAGTTGAAGGTAGAGGATTGATTAGTCATGAATGAGATTTATCCTTACAATCCTGACAGAATGAAAAAAAATTCATCTCAGCCTTCATTTGTTACTTCAGCATACCTTGAATGTAATGAGTTATCCAATCTAATCCTAGGCACCAACGTAATCTTTATGTACGCTTTAAGAGCTACTTGCATGCTCCTCTTCTTTTCAATTTTTTTTAAAAGAAAACATTGCATATTCAAAATTCAGAAAACATACCTGTCTCCGAAATTTGACATCACGAAGTAAACTAAATACTTGTTTACTTGGGGCTGGAAGGTGGACGGAAGTAGCGAACACTGTTGTGGTACCTAGAATCTTTCAATGGTCATCTGTGCTATTCTTTGTCGATATCATTATATCAGCACCCGACACTGGAAATGGCATCCATTTGTTCTCTCACTGATGTCCATGAAAAAGCTTTTTACCATTCTCTCCGAAAACTTCAAGAAGAACGTTCTTTGAGGTTGCGGTATAATCACTAATCAAAATAAGGGGAAAAAGCTTAGCTATTTAATTAGACCATCTAAATCCAAGTCGATCGATGTAATCAAAAGAAAATTTTTAAATATAGTTCACTTGATTTTATCAAGATGCATGAAACAAATTAATTGGGATTTAATTATTTAATTACTGCCACGATCGGTAGGACTGTTTGGAGCCCTTACAGTTGCAGACCATTGAAAATGCTGAATTTAAGTGTTAACCCAACGCTTTGCACAGAATGCAAAACCAGAAGTGACCAGCGGCTGAAAAAAATGATGAACCAGTCTGTTATCCACCACCACATGTTCCACCCATATAACCTTAGAGGATCCATTTGGCATTTCTTCAATCAAACAGCCTGATGGTCGTCTTCTAAAGTTTCTTGATGGAAATTGGGGCAACGTTTCCGGGGACACATTAACAACTCCACACAAGCCACTGCCTAGCTTTTTACAATACCTTGCAAATGAACTTTCTCTTGTCGGAACAAGTGGTGATGGGGCATGAAACTCGGCTGTCATCTGGAAACAACAATAACCTGATAATTAACTTTATGGTACGATGGTTATTATAAGAAGAATTAATGCTAGTGTCAGCCATAATTAGTGTGGGACTCACTCACAGTGGATCCCACACCAATGGTGCGTAGTCGTCACGTGTGGGCAACTGCGTTTAGCAAAACTCTCCACTTTGTCGAATGGTTATCGACATATTACAATAAATTATGGCATTACCAAATAAGGAAACGAAACCAGTTAGGATGGACTACATTCAACAAAGTGTAGTTCCTAGAAAGTGTTAATTACTAGCAAAGCAACAAGAGAAATGACTATTTTGTTAACATTTAAGAACAATTTATCCTTTTATAAATTATGTCAACCAAGTCTCTTAAATAACCCTAAGTAGGATTAATTTAACCTAAAAGTTATCTTACATCTGAAGCTAATGTTTCATAATTATCTCATGATATAGGACTAGGAGGATGAAGCATATACACAGAATTTATAGTTGGATGAAGCATAGGTTCCCATTTATATATATATATATATATATATATATATCCAGTTGGAGAGTTTCGTCGTAGTGTCGTTCCACTCCTGTTGATGCCAAAACTCCCACTAGCGTTGCTTTGGAGACAATATTGGAAAAAGCAAGTGACCATTGCTCCTGATTATCAATCAAAATATATAAGCAATCAAACGTGTTTCATAGACAAATACTAAATTAGTTTAATCAAAAGAGAACCTACCAAATCCATCAAAAGTTCAATAATGCTGATAGGACTCGTTTTGAAGTACTCAACTGCTCGTGAAGATTCAGAACTAATAACTGCAAGAACTGGTTCAAGTTCATGAGAGTTGTCAACTTCCAAGGTTGGGGCGATTGACATTCTCTCACCTTAACCACTCTCATATACTTGGCATCACTTAGCATTTCAGTATTGTTTTGCTTGTCAACTTGCCAAAGGGGCTCTTGACGATATCAACTAAAACTTCACAAAATACTTAGAGAAGTGATCATCAAGAGAAAATTCTCAGAATCATTCCCGTTCTTGAGATGGTCATCAACTCCACTGCTCGAAGTACAACTGCGCTTGGTCTTCCTTCTTCCAGCCATTTTAGCTGAAAACATATGCACACCAAAACACCATGTCACATTATAATCAAGCATTTTAAATCTGAAAAAAATTAAACTTGAAAACATAGAAATTTACTTTGTGAAGTTGGTCTGAAATATAAGCAAGAATTGATTAGGGCAGAGGATAATGTAGTACTTGGAGATGATAAGTGAGTGTGAAACTGGAGGTGTGTGTCGGAGATTTCAAGGAGGTTTAGGGCAAGGGTTTGGAAGCTGCAGGACTTCTTCGGACACTGCCAGGTGGAAGGCACTTGGAAGGTACTTATAGTAGTAACCCAGTCAAAACTGACGTGGCTGAATGCTGTTCTATGATTGGTTAAAGGTTTGGAGCAAGAGTGTGATGTCACTCTTATGAGAGTGCGGGCCTTGGGATCAAAATGAATGTGGTCAAGTGATAGTCTAAGCAGAAAAGGCGACGAATCTCCTGAGACCTAATTTACTTGGCTAAATAATTAATTAGTTGTTTAAAATGGAATAAATTTATAATTAATTAGTTGTTTAAAATGGAATAAATTTGGCGATCCATATTAGTAAACACGTTATCTAATTTGGACAGTCCCAAAACTTTTGGGTCTAGTTACAATTTTTTGTTAAATTTCTTTGCAAATTCGCAATACAAAAAACACAGAATAGATAAGTTTTCCTTGATACGTTGGAAAGTAAGAATATAACCATTTTTTTAAATTGGTTTTTTCTGCTAGAGAAACCGAAAGTGTATAGATAAGAGAAAAGACGGAAAAATGATGGCCAGGATAGAGGGTGATAGAAAGGAGGGCGAGAAAAGAAGACAATTTACAAAACAAAATGAAGAAGACAAACCTACTCATAATTATTTTGAGAAGTTTTAGTTTTAAGATTTCATTTTGTATGCCATTTCTTCAACATCCCACTTCCACCACCATTCCCCCATCCCCAAATTGTTTGTATAACATATACTTCCACTCCATTTTCCAATCAAGCAAATCCAAAAGAGTTTGAATAGTAATGCTAGCCTTGTCCCCCATTTTTCTTATTTAGTATCTCTTCCCATTATTTTTTATTAGCTGGTTATGGTTATAGAGGAATTTACAAAGATTGGACTGATATATTAGTTGTGCAACTTCCACTTTCCAAGAGCTAAACAATAAGTTTATTATCGCACTTGAAATCATAGTACGATACCATATTTGAGAATTACATTGTGGACGACATCTCTAATAGCGATATGGGAGATCAATGTGTCCATAAATATAGTATAAATAATTTCAGTCTTTATTAACTATGAAATTATCTTAGTGGGTATCTATATGTATGCATCAAACTAAAAACTTCTAGTTTTTACTGGACAATCAATTTCTAAAAATCCGAGCATGACCTTGAAGAATCAGTCAGAAAACCAATAAAATAGGTAATATAATATACAGCAGATTCGACTGTATACAAGCACATAGCATTGGAAGGTTTTTCAAATTTCTACCATGCACAAGACCTTAGGCACTGGTGGCAAATTTATAACTGCACCAGATGAATAACTTACTGGCTTAATCGACTTCTAGATCATAAATTCTAAACCCTCCTTGATTGAACTCATGGTTGTTTCAAGAATTCTATGTACAACATTGAGATGTTGATGAGGAGACATATGTTCTTCAGTTGATGCTCCAAGAGCGATGTGGAAGGCAATAGTCAAAAGACTTCCTCCAGTTTCGTCCTGGTGCATTGGCTTGTCAGGAAGGATAGAAAACCCTGAGGGCAAGATAGCCACATAATCTGGGTTTCCACCATTGATGAGGTCGGTCATGGCACATGCGTCTATCGGTGCATAAACAACATACGACTCCATTGAGTCTGTATAACTGGCTTGCAAGTAAAAGATTTCAACCTCGTTCGTTTTGTCCTACAAATTAAATCAAGCAGTTGTGTTAACACAAGTCAGGCTTACAATATGTTGAATCTTCAAAAGGGAAAAGGAAACAAAAAAACAGGGTACATGCAACTCACATTCATGGATCGCAATATGGAGACACGATTTCCTGGATTTTCTCCAATACTGAAATAGGCATATTCATGGAATTCATGTTGAAATGCAAGCATATCCCACCACTGTATTATACACAAAGTAAGTACATTGGCATGATGATCTCTTTGGAATAGACGTTTATATATGGAAGGATTATGTGTAGGTTCAAAAATGAATGCTACTTACGTATACGTGTTAGAATTTAGAGCCTAAGCGTTATTATGTCACATGGTGTTACCGTTGCACAGTAATTTTTCAAATTACAAAACTCAACTCCTAGTTTTCACATGGGATCCAGTAGTGATCTTTATCCCTCTTTGATTTGGCCATATCAATAGACTTATGCTCATTTTTCCAAACCACCATATTGATTCAAAGTTAAGTACTGTACATACCTCACTTCGACATTTCTCATCCCGTAGAAAACTGAATACTTTTTTTCGTGAGAATGGATGGTATACGGAAGTAGCAAACACTAATGTAGTACCTGGAGGCCTTCCAGGGTCACCTGTGCCACTCTTCATTGAGATCCTTATATTTTCAGCACCTGATGTTGGCCATGGTAGTGACATCCATTTGTTTTCAGAACAAGCACTGATATTTTCACTAAAGAAGCTTCTCACCATCCTCTCCGAAAGCTTTAACAGGCTTCTCCTTCCCTGTTGCGATATAAACCCTTATCATTGGGAAAGATCAGCTCAGTTACTTAATTTATCAAGCTGCAAGGAACAAATTAATTTGAATTTAATTATACCTCCTTCAGTTGAAAAACTAGTCCTTCTAGCCATTGTAGTTTCCAGCCATTGACATTGTCGAATCAACGTAGCAACCAAACGCTTTGCGCAAAATGCAAAACCAGAACTGACCAGCGGCTCAAACATATTGTTAACAAGTGAATTGTCTACTTCCACATGTTCCACCCATATAACCTAGCATATGAAAAGGAACTCCATTATACTGTTTAAGCCTTTCTCTACCATGCTAGCTAATTTAAACTGAGAATGTTGTCTACTTAATTAACAAACACACACATACATTAGACCATCCATCTGGCATCTCTTGAATCAAACAGCCTGATGGCTGTCTTCGAAAGTTTCTTGATGGGAATTGAAACAATTTTTCCAAGGAAACATCCACAACTGCCCAAGTGTCGCTGCTCAGCCTTTTGCAATACCTTGCAAAATAACTTTCTCTAGTTGGGACTAATGGTGTAGGGGCATGAAATTCAGCTGTCATCTAGAAACAACAAATACTTGAGAATATTAGTTTTATTCTAAAGCATTATACAGTGTGGGTCTCACAGTGAATCCCAAACCTAGTCGTCACACGTGGACAATTGTGTGTATGAAAAATTGACTATAAACTTCCTCCCATTTAGAAATATATATGTGCATGCAAAAAAAGCTTGGAGTTGTCTTGCTTTGAAACCCTTCCATACAAAATTTTAGTAGGGTAAAATAATTACCACTTGAAGAGTTCCATCGTAGTTTCCTTGAACTCCTGTGGATGATAAAACTCCCACTATCGCTGCTCTAGAGACTATATTAGAAAATGCTTGTGACCACTGCCTCTGATTATCAAACAAAGTATAAAAATCAATAATATTTCGCGGTTTTTTTAAACTTGTTTACAGAGGAAAACAAAAAATTAAATAAATTAATCGGAAGAGGACATACCAAATTCATTAGCAGTTGAACAATGCTTGAAGGATTCATTCTGACCAAACCAATTTCTCTTGAAGCTTCAGAACTAACAGGTTTAGGTCCAACTTCTTTTGGCTTATATTGACTTCCTATTGAAAATTCAGAATTGTTCATGTCCAAGCTTGGCAGAGACTGAGATTCTCTAACCTCAACCATTTTCACAATCTCCATTAATGTGGCATTCATATCCCCAAACTCCCTCATGTACTCAATATCACTAAGAATCTCCGTGTTGCTCACTGTGTCAACTTTCCATAGAGGCTCTCTAGCAAAAGCCAATTTTATGAGCTCCTCCATTGCCTTCGAAGCAAGCTCGGAGATTCTAAGTCGGTTAATTTCTGTGCCTAAGGAAACTGACATAATCAGGTCACTGGCTCTTTGATTATTGAACCCACCAAGTGTTTCTGTCCCAAAATCTGAGAGGGGCACTTGTGGTGAGGAGCCTTGAGGGGACGCAGTGAGCCGAGGCATGCCCATATGATCTGAATTGTATTGTAGGTTGCTGCTATCTATCTGAAAATTAGCCAAAACGATGAAAGATTGAGTTAAATGAAAAATTCAAATTAAACTCGAACTCCATCAGAATTAAGGTTGAGCTAGGTTAACATGACACGAAATCAAAGCAGATCAAGATGATTTTAGATACATAGGTTTATGAGACTCAAATTCTTCATATCCGATAATCCTAAGTACAAAAACAAAGCAAAATATAAAAAATAAAAAAATTGCCCACAAATATATAAAAATCATAAAATTTAGTTCAAGTCACATAAGCCCCTTTTTTGTTGTTGGTAATTTTACATTTTTAATTAAAAAAACTGGAAATTTTACTTAATTACCTTTAAATCAACCCAGAGCTCTAACCCTGATTCACAGTAAAGTTGTATATTGTTAATCGCTCTCCCTGAAGCTGCGGACACTCCCACGAATCTGAAGAAAACAATAACCCTAAAGCCATTAGATTCATGATGATGATGACATCAAAGTAAAACCCCAAAAGATTGTAACAAAAAAAAAAAATAAAACCTCGATAGAAAAGTGATCACCAAGAGAAAGACAAGCAATGCATGCATATATACGCCGTTTGAACATCTAGATTTTTGCAAAGAACTTACTTCTCTACATGTTGGAGCTCATGATTTGATGTTTCTCCATCAAAATTCTCAGAATAATTCATGTTTGTTAGATAATCGTTTGCTTCAGTGCTCGAAACATGAGTGTGGCTGGTCATTCCTCTTCCTGCCATTTTCAGCTGTGACATGCATACACCAAAAAAAACCACCATGTCAAACTAACCCATATGATTATATATCTGAAAAATTAAATTTTTTTTATAAAAGAATTTACTTCATGAAGCGGGGTCTGAAAAATATGCAAGAACTGATTAGGGTGAAGGAAATGTAATGCTTGGAGATGATGATGGTGAGTGAAACTGTGTAGATCTGTTTTGGGGCTTTCAAGGAGGTTTAGGTTTTGTGATGTGGAGACTGGACTTCCGGGGACACTGCCAGGTAGGGTAATTGGAAGCTAATTATGCCCAAGTGGAAAGCTGACGTGGCTGAATGCTTTACTCTGATTGGTTAGGGTTTTGGAGCAAAGGGTTTGCTGTCACTCATTCAGTTCCTTCTCTATATCTTTATGAGAGTGCGGGCCTCAGGTGCAATTTGATAATTGTAAGACCTAATTTTAAGTGGAAAATTAATTAGATGTTTTTGCCAAACAATTAAATGGAAGAAATTAATTAGGGAAGTTGATTTCTAGTTAGATTTTATTATATTTTCCTCTAAATTTACAACATCAAAATCACATAATATGGATAAGGGTTGAACATCAAATTACGAATTTTGGGAGTTTCACTAAAATACCCAAAATGGAGGCTGAAATTATAAAAATACCCAACACCCAAAACACTTTATAGACATACCCAAAATCCATCATTACACTCACTCAAAACTCATTTATAAACATACCCAAAAAATATACAATTGTTAATTGTGGGGTTGATTTTGGGTATGTTTCTATGTTTAATTAGTGTTTAGGTATTTTTATAAATACATGTCTAGAATTGAGTATTTTTATAAATATCTATTAAAATAAGTGACAACATTTGAATGATATGATGCATGGTGTCTTGATTATCTTCATGTATACTCAATTCGTTAATTCATACAACAAAACAAGTGGAGTATGCACGTTCAGTACAACTTGGTCTCTAGTTCCTCATGAACTCGTAATATAATAATCACACATCGATTCCTCTTTATTAGTTATTTTGTCTAACTCCTTATCATCAGTCACTCATGAACCGACCATGCACGTTAACCAAGTACTAAATTGACACACATAATAACTTCAGTACTCAATTAAAATGGGAGTCAAAGTTCAAATACCAAATTTGAAAACAAAATAGTAATAAATAATACTATATAGACTCAAATAATGGTGAGGTGAGATCAATTATAAACTTTGAGAGTTCCTTTGAATCAAGTTCTGGTAGTTTATTAGACTGATTACCAACTCACTTCTTTTCAAATATGCAGCAACATAATCCTTCCTTCTTTATTGATGGAGCTGCATAAGGAGGAGGACCAATCTATCACTTTTTCTTTTTGAGAAATTGAGGTATAAACTCTAAACCTTGGGGATTTTTATGAAATTGGTACTCTGAAAATGTGTGTTTGAAGATCTTTTGAGCCATTTAGTTCACCCATAGTCTCCATAGGGTCTGTTTTAAATAGTGAGCACCAAGTGTTTGAAGAAATGTCTTAAAGACACATTGGTGGGTGTATAACTGGTTTTATCTGTTTTTGTCTTCTGAGTTGTGCTTCGAGTTTTATCCTAAGCTTTTGATACATCAAATTGGACATGTCAGAGATTGTCTCAAATACTTTGGTGTAATTTCAAACATAAAGACTATGCTGCATGAATTCTGCAGTATACTCTGCAGCATAACCTGTTTTGAATATGTTTTCAGACTTCCGTTACTTCGAGTTACATGGAATTTCAGTCTGTTATATTTTTTTCATTTTTTTTTCCAACTACAAGGTTGAAAGACAATTGGACATGAACTGAAATTTTGATGCATTTTTAAAGTGAGAATAATGTTGTAGGGATTTTGCAGAACTTTGCAATACAGCTTATTTCAGCCCTATTTTTGATATACTTGTAGGAGTTAAAATTGCATGAAATTTTGGGAAATGTTAGTTTCACATGTTTTCTTTGAACCTGTAAATTTTTGACTGATTTAACTTAAGTGTGACATTTTGATGGACTTACAAAATACAGTAGCGCAGCTGAAAATCAGCGAACCCACAGCACCTCTTGTTTTTAAATATGGTTTTGGCCCAATTCTATAACTCCATAGGTTTTGAATTTTGAGTATGTTAAAGTAAACCTGCCAAGAATATTTTAACTTGAATAGAGTTGTATTCGATAGTTGGCACGTACTTGAAGAAGACTTTCACTTTAGCATTCAACACTTTATGAAATTGTCTTTATCATACCTCTAGGTTTTAAGTCTTCCTATGGCTTAAATGAAGCTACAGTTACTCTAGGGAAGGAATGGTATGCTCTAAAGTTGTGAAGATTTGTGTCGGCTCGTGAGTTGATCTCTTGAAATGGTGGTGGTGGTGCTATGAATTTGGAAAACTTGTTTGGATTGTCTACTTGTAATCCAAGTAGGAGGACTCGACATCCCTCTAACTTCGATTTTCCTTATAACCTTAATTATATGTATGATACATGAGTTTCCTTTGTTGTTTGATTTGTCCTGATCAAATTGGTTATTTGATTTACATTGATTTTTTGGTTTCGTTTCTTGACAGTATACGAAAGATGATAAACTGACATGAAATTATAGTCCCATCCCATGCCCTAACAAGTATGCGCTTTTAAAATTGGCATAGCATGCATGATACTTTTGTTGTCATGAGAACTGAGATTAATATGATTTTGGAGATAACCTTGAGATTAGAGGGTAATGTAATTTGAGATTCAACAAATGAGAATGTTCACGCATCATGATTATTTATGGATATTTTTGCACTTGTGCGAATCCGAGATGTTTAAACTACTGGCTTAGAGCGCAGGCTGCAGGAAGGCTGCATTGCTTCGATCCCCTAAATCTACGGGTATTTCTAATTATCATTATTAGAGGCGTAGATTGATGAACTTTCGTCCAGCCTCCGTGGATGGATTACATCAGCTTTGGCCATGTAGTAGGGTCATATGGTCCATAAGTAGTTGGCTGTGCGACCAGCTTGTGTGTCCATTGTTGCTACTAAACAAGCATGTTGAGAAAAATGGCTCAATTAAAAAGATAACAAAATATTAAAACCGCGACCGGTTCCAGGTTATGGGCGACCGTTCGGTTTCGGCAGATTGCAAAGTCTGAATTGAATTTCGAGTTCTCCCGAAGCGACCGGTCGCAAGTTATGAGCGACCGGTCGGTCTCAGCCAAAAGAACGAAGTCTGAAGCGAAATGTGGAAAGCGACCGGTCGCCTAGTCTGGCGACCGGTCGCCCAGAAACTGAAGCTAAAAACGATTCTGTGTAAAGCGACCGGTCGCCCCGTCCCTGACCGGTCGCCCCTGACTATGCCTTTTTCAGTTTCTACGCGTTTTCAAGTCTTCCTTTGTGTGCTATCACTTTCTACCGACTTGCAAGGATATTTCTGATCAATTCTAAGATATTAGAAGGTGGCATAGCAGCTGGAAAGTTGGGAGAACACTTTGGCAAATTGATAACTTGCTTCAATGAGTGATTTCTCTCTTGGATCAAGAGATAGATGGCAGCTAGCATCCAATGTTCCCTTGCTTTATGAGCTGCCAAGAACAGGTGTCTAAAGTGAGATAACTAAAGCATGAACGTGTATAACTTAATGATATCTGATCTTGGAGTCCCAAGGCCTATATAAGAGGGAAGAGGAAGCAAGAGAACATCAAGTTGTTAAGTGCAAGTTTGTGCAAAATATAGAGAAGCTGAAAACTTGTAAATTCAGAAAATACCAAGGGGAGAGCAAGAGAGTTCTCTAAGGGTATCAAGGTGTTGAGCAAGGGTGAGAGAGAAACAGATTGTGAGGGTAGTGTTCTAAGGGGTTTTCTTCTTTGTAAACCAAAGTTTGTAACCTATCTTCATTAGTGAAAGTTCTCAAGGAGATCACCAAAGAGGAAGTAGGCAATTTGCTGAACCTCTATAAACACTTGTGTCATTTCTTTCTTGGTTAAATTTCTGTGTGTGTGTAAGACTCATCCATCATTGAGTTGGTCACAAAGTTCATCAACAACAAGGTCCTAAGGGGAAGTGAGTTAGTATTGATTCACAACAAGTGGTATCAGAGCTGTGTTTTGGCAGCTGTGCTAGTCTTTCTTTTGGAGTGCTAGTGTGTTGAAGATGGCAACTGAACAAGAAGTTGAGAGTGGTAGCAGTTCACAACATGTGAAGCAACCGCAGGCAGCAAGCATGAAGGTGGAGCTAAAGCCTTTCACAGGGAAGGAGAACTTCACTCTTTGGCAACGAAGGATGAGGTCAGCTCTTACACAACAACATCTCCATGTTGTGTTAGTTGGCAAGGAAAAGAAGCCAGCGGACATGAAAGATGAGGAGTGGGGCGTACTTACGAGTTAGCTAGAGGAGCCATCGAAAACTACCTCTCCGATGATGTGCTCCTCAACGTGTTGAAGGATACCGCGAAGCAAACATGGGAGAAGCTCGAAGAGATGTTTGCAGGGAAGTCGCTGTCCAACAAGCTCTTCCTAAAGGAAGAACTCCTAAATCTGAAGATGGAAGAAGGAGGTAATCTAATGGAACATTTAAGTAGTTTCAATAGATGTGTTGCTGATTTGCAAAGAATGGAAGTTATTTATAGTACGGAGGATAAGGCTCTTATGTTGCTAACATCCTTACCTCCGTCCTATAAACACTTTCGAACCACTCTTATGTTCGGGAAGGTCACTCTGGATTTCGAGCCCTGTCCTGCAAGACATCATGACGCACCATAGGATGGCTCAACGTTCCTGGAGAAAACTCTCAAGGTGAAAGTCTATTTGCTAAGACCGAAGATAGGGGTCGTTCAAAGAGGCGTGAAGGCAAGAAAGGCAACAAAGGAAGATCAAAATCCAAGGCGAAAGATGGTTGTTTCGAGTGTGGGTCAAAGGAGCACTGGAAAAGAAATTGCCCCATATGGAAAGAGAAGAAGAACAAAGGGAAGAATGCAGCAAACACAGCTGAGGAAGTCACGGAAAGTGATGGTGAGCTTTTATGTGTTAATGGCAATGTTAATACTAATACATATGCTAATTCTTCAAGGTGTTTCTCTTCGGATTGGATTTTGGATTCGGGTGCTCATACCATATGTGCTCAAACAAGGAGTGGTTTGACACATATGAGAAAGAAGAAGGTGGCGAAGTTATAATGGGGAATGACTCGGTTTGTAGAGTCATAGGCACCGGTACAATCAAGATAAAGATGCATGACGGGACTGTTAGGACGCTTGGAATGGTAAGGCATATTCCAAAGTTGCGTAAGAATCTTATTTCCCTTGGAACTCTTGATAAGAATGGTTATTCTGTTAAGGCTAATGGAGGGAAAATCATAATCTCAAAAGGTTCACTTGTGGTTATGAAGGGAGAAGTTCAACCTAATTGTCTATATAGATTGTGTGGTACAACAATAACAGGTGGAGCAGCTGTGTCCCACAAGCAAGGACTCTGGATGATGAAACTGAGCTTTGGCATTTGAGGCTAGGGCACATAAGTGAGAGAGGCATGCAGGAACTACACAAAAGAAAATTGTTGAAAGGTGTTCAAAGTTGCAAGCTGGAGTTCTGCAAATTTTGTACCATGGGAAAGCAATCGAAGATAGTTTTCAAGCTGCGAGATAAAGAGGAAGGTAGCACAGGAGTGCTAGATTATATTCACTCCGATGTATGGGGGCCATCACCGGTTAAATCAAAGGGTGGAGCTCGCTATTTCGTGACTTTCTTGGATGATTTTTCCAGAAAGGTTTGGGTCTACTTCATGAAGGAGAAATCTGAGGTCTTCACCAAATTCAAAGAGTGGAAGGCGGAAGTGGAGAACCTAACCGGAAGAAAAATCAAGATCCTAAGGAGTGACAACGGTGGTGAATATAAGGACAACACATTTCTTGAGTTTTGCAGAAACGAAGGCATTAAGAGGCACTTTACCGTGAAGAAGACGCCCCAACAAAATGGAGCTGCGGAAAGGATGAATAGAACTCTCATGGAGCGTGAGAGATGTATGAGGATTCATGCAGGATTGCCCGAATCATTTTGGGCAGAGTCAGTTAACCACGCTGCCTACTTGGTTAACCGATCAACTTCAAGAAATCTTGAGTTCAAATGTGCAGAGGAGGTATGGTCAAATAAGTCAATAGTTTTTTCTAATCTTAAAGTGTTTGGATGCAGTGCATTTGCACTTATTCCTAGTGATGAAATATCCAAGTTGAAGCCTAAGTCTCTTGAATGCATTTTCATCGTCTTCGGAGCGGAGTGAAGGGCTACAAGCTATGGGATCCAAGTGAACCACAAGAAAGATACTCGAGGAGATGTTGTGTTTGATGAAAAGACCATGCCTTTGAACAAAGTCAAGAATTCAGAAGCAAAGGAGGATGTTGTTGAAAGAGAAACAAGCATTGAAGTTCCACTCAAGAAGATGTCAAGAAAGACTTCACAAAAACAGCCAAATGAAGACGTTCAGGAGGAGGAGGAGTCTGACATTGAGGATGAAGAAGCTGGGCAAAATCAACAACAAACTCAAGAAGAAGAAGATGCTCAAGAAGTGGTGGAGCCATCATCTATAGCTCGGTCCAGGCCCAAGAGAACCATCAAACCACCTCAAAGGTTTGGATGGGACACGGACTCAGTTCACTATGCCCTAAATGCAAGTGAAGAAGAACCAACCACGTTCCAAGAAGATGTTGAGAATGAGGAGCGGGAAAGTTGGATGGAAGCTATGATGCAAGAGATGGAATCTCTACACCAAAACTCAGCTTGGGAGTTAGTTCCTAAACCCAAAGATCGCAAGGTTATTGGCTGCAAGTGGGTGTTTAGGAAGAAAGAAGAAATGCATGAGAAGGGAGCCACCATGTTCAAAGCTCGATTGGTGGCCAAGGGATACTTGCAAAAGGAGGGAGTTGATTATGATGAAATCTTCTCACCAGTGGTGAAACATACTTCTATACGGCTACTTCTCTCCATAGTAGCTCAAGAGAACATAGAGGTGGAGCAAATGGATGTGAAGACTGCATTCCTCCATGGTGACTTGGAGGAAGACATCTACATGAGCCAACCTCAAGGGTTCATTGAAGCAAGCAAGAAAAATCTGGTTTGCAGGTTGAAGAAGTCTTTATACGGGCTAAAGCAATCTCCAAGGCAGTGGAATAAGTGCTTCGATTCTTTCATGATGAAGATTGGATATAGAAGATGTGAATCAGATTGCTGTGTTTACAGTCATGCATTTAAGGATGGTAACTTCATCCTTTTACTTCTTTATGTTGATGACATGCTAATTGCATGTAGAGATATGTCAAAAATCCAGGAATTAAAGACATTGCTTGGAAGGGAGTTTGACATGAAGGATCTAGGCTCTGCACAAAAGATCCTAGGAATGGAGATAAGGAGAGACAGAAACGCAGGCAAGCTATGGCTGTCACAAAGTAAGTACATTTCCAAAGTACTTGAAAAATTCAATATGACGGATTGCAAGCCCGTGTCTACTCCTTTGGCGGAGCATTTCAAATTAAGTGCACAGGAATGTCCTTCTACGGATGATGAGAAGGAAGAAATGAGCAAAGTTCCATATGCAAGCTTGGTAGGGTGTCTCATGTATGCAATGGTTTGCACACGCCCCGACTTAGCTCAAGCCGTAAGTGTGGTGTCAAGATACATGGCGAATCCGGCAGACTTCATTGGACAGGCGCGAAGTGGATTCTCAAGTACTTGAAGGGCACAAGGAGGCTTGGGATATTGTTTGAAAAACAACAAGGTAATGCATGTGTGTCAGGGTATGTAGATTCTGATTATGGGGGATCTAGACAAGAGGGAGATCCACCACGGGATATGTCTTCATTTGTGGTAGAGGACCGATTAGTTGGAGAGCGGTGTTACAATCGGTTAGTGCCTTGTCTACACCAGAGAGGCGGAGTATATGGCGCTCACGGAAGCTTCGAAGGAAGCGGTATGGCTGAAGAGATTGGCTAAGGAATTCGGGATAGCCCAAAACTTGGTGGTGATTTAAAGTGATAGTCAAAGTGCAATCTACCTAGTGAAGAATCAAGTATTTCATGGAAGGTCTAAACACATTGATGTCCGATACCACCGGTAAGGGATTGGGTGAATGATGGAGACGTCATGATAAAGAAGGTTCATACAAAGGAGAACGCTTCAGATTGTCTAACAAAGCCGGTAGAGGCAGCAAAGTTCAAGCATTGTTTGAGCTTGCTCAATCTTGTTTCATGCTAAGATTAAGGTGGAGTTCTTGAGAGTTATCCGGACGATTCTCAAGAAATTAAAGATGTCCTGGAAAAGCAATAGTGTCTACAAGGGGTTTTAATCTCGCCATGATGGAGATTGTTGAGAAAAATGGCTCAATTAAAAAGATAAAAAAAATATTAAAACCAACCGGTCGCAGGGTTGTGGCGACCGGTTAGGTTATGGGCGACCGTTCGGTTTCGGCAGATTGCAAAGTCTGAATTGAATTTCGAATCTTGCTCCTAAGCGACCGGTCGCAAGTTATGAGCGACCGGTCCTTCAGCCAAAGAACGAAGTCTGAAGCGAAATGTGGAAAGCGACGGCGCCTAGTCCTGGCGACCGGTCCCGCCTAGAAGATGCTGAAGCTAAAACGATTCTGTGTAAAGCGACCGGTCGCCCCAGTCATGGCGACCGGTCGCCCCTGACTATGCTGTTTTCAGTTTCTACGCGTTTTCAAGTCTTCCTTTGTGTGCTATCACTTTCTACCGACTTGCAAGGATATTTCTGATCAATTCTAGATATTAGAAGGTGGCATAGCAGCTGGAAAGTTGGGAGAACACTTTGGCAAATTGATAACTTGCTTCAATGAGTGATTTCTCTCTTGGATCAAAGAGGTAGATGGCAGCTAGCATCCAATGTTCCCTTGCTTTATGAGCTGCCAAGAGACAGGTGTCTAAAGTGAGATAACTAAAGCATGAACGTGTATAACTTAATGATATTCTGATCTTGGAGTCCCAAGGCCTATATAAGAGGGAAGAGGAAGCAAGAGAACATCAAGTTGTTAAGTGCAAGTTTGTGCAAAATATAGAGAAGCTGAAAACTTGTAAGTTACAAAAATACCAAGGGGAGAGCAAGAGAGTTCTCTAAGGGTATCAAGGTGTTGAGCAAGGGTGAGAGAAAACGGATTGTGAGGGTAGTGTTCTAAGGGGTTTTCTTCTTTGTAAACCAAAATTTGTAACCTATCTTCATTAGTGAAAGTTCTCAAGGAGATCACCAAAGAGGAAGTAGGCAATTTGCTGAACCTCTATAAACACTTGTGTCATTTCTTTCTTGGTTAAATTTCTGTGTGTGTGTAAGACTCATCCATCATTGAGTTGGTCACAAAGTTCATCAACAACAAGGTCCTAAGGGGAAGTGAGTTAGTATTGATTCACAACAAGCATTCATCTGAGATAAGCTCCATTTCGGGAAAGAGCCCAGAATAAGAATGTTATGAGACGCGAAAAGCTTCATGCTGAATGTAACATGTGGCGTATTATTGTTTGTTTACTTAAGAGTATGATATACGGGCGATAGGGAGCGGGGACGGGATGGTATTGCCATACCCGGCCTTAAAATGGCCCGTTGTCATTCCTAGTTATTCTTATTCCTCTTCAAATAATTAGTCAGTGACATTTAGACTTATTATACATTTGAGTTTTTCTATTTAAACATAACAGATATCTAAGAATATCTAGCATCTCATTTTTACAATGAAAGACCCAAATATACCCTTCCAAATAAAGTAAACCTTAAAGTCTAAAAAGAAAAAGGCCGGCTTAATGGAAAAATGCCTTGATTTGCTTACCAGTGGTAGTGTGTGTGAGAAACCCCTCTCACTTTGTAGTTTAGACTCGTTTGTATTAAAATAAAAAATTTCACTAAACCTAGCACAGCCCCCGACTCCAGCCCACCACCACTAGCGTCACCTTTTTCCAGCCTCCGCTCATTTCTCTCGCTCTCCTCTCTCTTTCTCAAATGAAGGAAATTCGGAAACTGCAAAGATGAGAAAATACAAGGAAAGGAAATCAACAAAACCAACCACTGTGCAGGTGAGTGTTCGGGCAAATTCTTGGCCGTAATTAGTTTCCCTAAACCGAAAGAATGCGGGCCACTATATATCGTACTGCCATAGACATATATTTATTATAGGGTACATATGAAATTATCAGACATTTGGTTTTCCAGTACAGAAAAGCCAACATTTGATTCAACTTGAAGGGCATCCAATAAATTAACCACTCCCTGCCACTGCCACTGCTGGGACAAGCATGTGATCAACCATGTTCATATGCTAGGGCCGCATCATTCCTGTCTTCTCACCTATAATATAATGGTAATGGTAAGTCTTCAGATGACAAATCCACCCTTGAGGTGTAGTCGTTGGGGTTAATTTTGTCATTTGAAGAAATTTTTGAATGTCAGTATAATTTTCGAAATCTCAGATTTTGTGAAAATGCCACGAAAGGGTATCAGTGTAAACAACTCTGTTTTACTCCTCACGTAACCAGAAACAGACTAAATCCAAAATTTCAGCTTCTTCTCTTGTTTTTTTCTTCTGAAAATATCCTTTTTCTTAGATGAACTTGGAACAAACAAACAAACATAATATAAAGTTTGGTTTGGTGACTCATTTTGTCTGCGTGGGCAAACCAAACATGCATGTGGTGGCATGTGCAAAGCAACTGGTAGGGCACACGTGCATGAATGCCCATGTGCCATTTCATTCATATATAAATGCTTTTTTTATAGCCAAGTATGGCAATGACAATCGAACCCTGAAAGAACCATTCCTCTAACTATGACAAAGAATCCATGATTAGATTACATCTTTGAAAACGAACACACAGAGCATTTGACCTAAATTTAGGAACAGTTTCTCAAGGAATCATGTGTTTGTTGGGACCCACCAAAAGTAGTGCCCTCAAGTATCCATCACTTCTCCATGTCATTGGAAAAAGACCCGTCACCTCCTCAAATTTTTGTACAAGTTAAACTAATATGGAAATTTGTTGTCCTCTCACGGGGGCCCTCTAAGAACCATCCAAATTTTGGTTAATTATATATTTCATGCTTTATAAATCTATTTAAAGCCTTCATAGATTGATGCTTAGAAAGTGAATCATAGATTGATGCTTAGAAAGTGAAATGTGGCACATGTAGAGCGAATGTGCTGCCTTAATTAGATTCCTTGTGGATTAATTGTTTGGTACCCATCAACTAATAGGAGAAGAGGGTAGGTTTAAGCCCTTTTAATGGGGGCATGATTGAGAGATATAATAGAGTTTATTGTTTTCTTTATTGAAAGAAATCTACATATAATCTTCAACTAAAGAATGTCATAAGAATTATGCAAAGTCAATAATGATAGGTTAACCAACCATTTAAGACATGGTTCCGCTTATGCAATGTAATATAAAATTGGAGAGAGAGAGAGAAATATGAGTGCTTAAATTAAAGTGGCTAAGACATGCCGACGGATCTAGTCAGTGGAAAATGATGATTTACTGATCAATGGCAGCTGACATCACAATGACGTCAATATTAAGTCATTTGCCCAGGCAACAATCCAGACAAGTTTTGCCTTAGGCTTTGCCCAAGCCGGTGGAGTCCAGCGTTTGCCCTGGCAACCCTTGGCCGTTGGAAACAAGATTGGGGGCCTAGGGGGCCTCTTGCCCGGGCTAGCCCCTCCTGCTGGAAATGCTCTTATAGTTTAGGCAAAAAGTTGCTAAAAGACATGGGATTTATTATAGATTAGAAGATCACCAAATGACAGTTGAAATGTTTTCATACACAATGACCAAAGTCCAGGTCAGGCGGTGGACATCGATTACCACTCACTATCCTAGGCAAAGGTTTCTCCCATGGTGGAGACAATTTTTGAGAGCCATCATGTGCTTCGAATGAAAGGATTTTCTTGGAAATGACTGGATCTTCTTAATTGGTTAGTGAATTTCTCTTAAGGTATATATCACAATATTTCAAGGGCAAACGGCCACAATGGGAGTGTAAAGTTGCTATCTTATTTCTCGATGACTTCATCTAATTTTTATACGTTTTTAGTGAACTTTATATGAACATTCAATCCATAACCAATTGGTGATGGGTGGAGAGTTTCAAGAGCTTTTAAAGACTAATGCAAAGCTTCTATCCTCCAATGTAGGACGCTCTGAGCATTGTTCTAATCCTTAAGAAGTGGAGATTGGAGAGACAATCCTACTTGACTATTTGATGTACTTAAAGTTTTTTTTTTTTTTTTTTAAATGCTTAAACTCTTTTTGTTCGATCGGCCAAAAGAAAGAACATAATGATCGTGCGTATATGTGACATAGTCACATAGCAAAACAAGGCCGAGAGCAGATCAAGCCTTAAACAAAGTACTGACAATTGGCAAGAAAGGCCAAATTCATTAACAATTTTGAACATTTGTTTTAATATAATTAAGTTGTTTCAGGTTAAGTCAATAGAATACATCATTCTATTCTATCCATTGATGGGAGATGTGCATATATGCTTTCAAGTTTTCAACGGATGATCTATATAGAAACAAGTTCAAATCCTAACATGGTGGCCAAATACATTGCTCTCTTCTCTTCTCGTGAGATATTGGGCAGCCTGCAAAGTTGTTAATTATGTATTGGCATCAAGCTACCCACCTGATGAGGCGACAATGATCCGATGCAATTATATTAATATCAAAGGCTCTGGAAGTTTTAATTTTAGTTTTTCTTTTATGAAATATTCTCCAATACCATTATTATCATAGTAAAATTTTCAAATAGTAATACTTGTCACGACCCGACTCCCCTAGCACGATATTGTCCACTTTGGGCCCCCCTCTCTGTCCCTCACGGTTTTGTTTCTGAGGAGCTCACGAGCAACTTCCCAGTGGGTCACCCATTCTGGGATTGCTCTTGCCCCCAACTCGCTTAACTTCGGAGTTCCTATGACTCGGGAAGCCAAGTAAGCTCCCAAAAGGCCTCGTACATGGAAACACATGGTGGGCCCCATTTTGCCACAGCACGATATTGTCCCAGCCCGGGCCTCGGCCCCTGGGTTTTGTTCCTGGGCTCAACCCTTCCACTATCTTGCCCTCGGGCTCAAGCTAGGGGTATCTTGCCCTCAGGAGGCCTCGTGCTAGAAGAGAAGTGCCCACACATTTAAAGCATTTCACCTTTCCCTCCCCGAGCGATGTGGGATTGCTCACCGTTCTTGTTTCCCCAAGACACGGGTCTTACAATCCACCCCCCTTGGGCCCAGCGTGCCCTAGCTGGCACATTTCCTGGTCGGGTTCGGCTTGATACCATTTGTCACGACCCGACTCCCCTAGCACGATATTGTCTCTTTGGGCCCCCCTCTCTCCCTCGCGGTTTTGTTTCCGTGAGCTCACGAGCAACTTCCCAGTTGGTCACTCATCCTGGGCTCTCTTGCCCCAACTCGCTTAACTTCGGAAGTTCCTATGACTCGAAGGCATGAGCTCCCAAAAGGCCTCGTCCAGGGAAGACATGGTGGGCCTCATTCTCCACAACACGATATTGTCTAAGCCACGGGCCTCGGCCCGCTGGGTTTTGTTCTTGGGCTCAACCCTTCCACTATCTTGCCCTCGGGCTCAAGCTAAGGGTATCTGCCTCAGGAGGCCTCGCTAGAAGAGAAGTGCCCACACATTTAAAGCATTTCACATTTCCCTCCCGAGCGATGTGGGATTGCTCACCGTTCTTGTTTCCCCAAGACACGGGTCTTACAGTACTTTACAAATAGTCTCATCTAGCGAATGTCGATTCTCGATATGTTGTCGATATTTTCTCATTATTTCCAGAACAAACAGTCCAGACAATCTTGAGATCACTTAAATAAAGTATCAATATTTTGTCAATATTGTCAATTTGCTAATAGTGCTACATTTCCACATAACATAATTAAGAACTATAATGTGATATATGGGCTTATTGTCGACACTAATCCCACTTTCATGGAATGTCATCTTCAAATCATAATTAAAACTGTTGATGGTGGGGCATATCTTCTGTGGGAAGAGAATGATTAGATAACTACTACAGTTTATCGAACTGTTTAATATACAAATAACTTCTCCTGCTCTGCTGAGGTATATAAAATGAGCAAAGAACTAGTCCAAAAGTCTTCTGTGACTCATTCAACACAAATTTAGTGGAAAGGTAAGTCCAGTCCCTTGAAAAATTTGGCAAAATCTCTGTTAATGTATATCTAACCTTACACCACAAAGGTCAAACCCTCTCTCTCAGAGGCAGTTGCTGCAGCCAAATTTTTCTCCTACTTCCTCTTATCATATGGCCCCTACATCAAGGATTCCAAGGCTATATATAAATTCCCTTTGTTCTCTACTTTCTCCACTATATATAGCTACTCTTCTCAAGACTTGTTTTCTTGAATTCCCCAACACTATTTGCTGTATATATTTTCCTATTTTCATCATCATCTTCTTATTCAAAACCCTATTACACAGATGGAAGATCATCACTCTATGAACTCTATGATGAGAAAATCTGTGTCTTCTGATAATACAAGAGCCACTTCTCATGAGTCCCCTGAGGAGAGTAGTTGGACTATGTACTTGGAAGATTTCTTGACAAGCAATAATGATGATGGGGATGATGATGAACGCAGTTCCTTCTCCTCATATGGTTATGAAAACTCTTCCATAATCTCCGATGCTACTTCTGGGGTTACCACAAAGTTGAGTGCTATTAATGGAGAAGTTTTAGGGTTCGATAATAGATCGAGTTTCGAATTCAACAGGAGAAAAACGAAAGAAGCTTTGCTTGATGATGCTTTGGAGGATACGGCTAGCTCTCCGGTAAATAGTCCCAAGGTGAGGATCCTAATTCCTAATTCTGTTTTTTGGTCTAATGCTTTTTTAATCTTGTTAATTTCACGTGAAATGTTTAATTTATGCTTACCAAAAGAAAACTTTAATTTATATTCAGCCTTTTAAAGATTTAATTAATTTTCATTTCGCTCTTGTCAATAGGTTTTTAATCTAAACCAGTCAGATGTGAGACCAACACAGCAAAAAAATAACACAGACATATCTTATACGGTAAAACAGCAATTAATTATTACCATTCTTTTTTTTTATTGTCTTTTATTTCTTTTGTTTTTTTTGTTGGAAACAATGCGTTATGATTTATATCTGTACCTGATCGTGTTTTGAAATTTGTTGTTATAGGAGAAAGGAAGTACTTCTGGGCTGGTAGATGAGAGAAATGAATTGGGCTTTATTGGGAGGGAAAGTGACTGCACAGACCTGAAGAAAAGAGGGACTTTGCTTAGTTCCTTTCTCTGTGGTAGCAAACTATTTTGGATGATTTATTAATTCTTGTCAATGTCATCATCCATATCTATTTACTTGTACTGCATGGCAGTGAACATACATACATCTCTCTCTCTCTCTCTCTCTCTCAAAAAATCATATCCTGAAATGATACTTGATTGATGGTGTATATATATTATGATCGAGCGCTTTTATCATATGCTATGGAGGAAAGGACATACTTTATGAATCATTATTTTCAGTAAGAACAGAACAAAACCAGTTGTCCACCATACTGAATATTGGGATAAATATCATCAAAGAACAATAAAATAATTATATTATCATCTACCTTCAACCAAGCATTTTTCTTCAGCAAATCTACTAGCTAGGCATTCACATTCGCAAACCTAATTTCCTAACTTTTTTTTGACAAAAAAGTCCTAATTTAAAAAAAGAATGGATTTTTCTTCTCTTTGTGAAAAATTAATAAAATTTGTTTTGAAGTTGTTTTTGTCAACGCACGAGGAATTTGATATTGTTGTTATATTGATTTTTATTTCTTTTGCAGTTTGCTTTTTCTCATTGATTCACAATAAAATAAAATGAAAACAAAGTCACCGCGCGTGAATTATATGAGGAAAATAGTTTGTCATTCTCTACCTGCTCGATTGAGATATTCTCTTCTTTACAACCCACCACAACTATCAGTATGCTTTCCAAATTTCCGGCTTAAGGTCAAGAGTAGTGAAGCTTTTCAAAGCCTCTTATAAGCTTTTTGTAACACTAGAAGAAGAAAAATTCCATGCAATGTCTTCTTAATTCCTTTGCACACGTAACCTTCATGGATTCAAAGCCTATATGTTTCTAGCTCAATAAAGAATCCTCGCTAATTTGCCTTCCCACAAATCACAAAATATTCTTCCCGTATGACACTAAAACACCTAGTCTAGTGACTCCTACAAGGTGGGGCATTAACGGTTAATTTGTGTATTTCAATTACGAATTCATTCCCCAACTTAGGTAAATAACGATGTGATGTAACATCTGCCCCATTTCAACTTTAATTTTTAATTTTTGAAATTTTAACATAATTGGAGGTTTTGTCCCTAGGATATTTTTGAAGCGGTTTAGGGTTCACTTTTTGTTCTGAACTGATTTTTGGAATTTTATTTGTTCTACTACATAGAGCTCGCTCTCATGAGTTTCGTAGACATGTATGATGCGTCCAGCGTAGTTAAACGAAAAGTTAACTAATCAGAAGCGCAATGGATGACAAATAATAATTTTTGGGCAAAGTCTCATTATTGAAACCTCGTACAATTTCTCCTCCCCCCTCACTTTCTCTTCACTTTCGCTCTCCCCCATTTTCTCTCCTCCTCTCTCACTAAAAAAAAAAAGGCCGACAACCGCCTCCTTGTTTTCCACGAGATTTCGGCATCTTCCGATGTCCGAGTGGTAGGAATTTAGTCAAAAATCTTCCCCTCCAACCAGCTGAGCACATATGGCCAAAGAATCACTTCAATCTGCCATTACACAAAGTATAAACAACCTAGAAAGTGGCCGGAGTCGAGGCTATAGTGCCGGAGTTTTGAAGCTTTTTTTGGTGCAACTTCTGGGCAGCCAGTAACCCTATATTCCTTGCAAAAAATAGCCTTCTTCCTCCTTAGCACTTTCCCTTGAAAACCCAACCCAACCTAACCAAGAAATTTTGGTCACAAACCTTCACTAGTTTGGACGCTTTGATTAATTCTGCACTTTTGGTTGGTGTCTAAGAGGAAAGATTGTTCCCCTAGTTGTGCTTTAGCTTTTGGTATAAGTCTTTCCCTTTGATGTTGAGTTTTTCTGACCAAACACCTGCTTCAACCACCTGAAACCTGCCGGCGGAGCATGGACCTGTCAGTCACGCCCCGAACTTGGGGTAAGGTAAAGTCTTGCAAACTCAATGCATGATAATAAAGTAAAAGAAATAAAAGAAGACTAAAAAAAGGTGAACCTTCCGAAGAATATCCAAAAATGTATTCTTAAACACGACACGCTTCCTCTTAGGCTATAAGTTGCTACCTACTAACTTCTTAGTTCTCTAGTGCTCGGGAACCTACCAAAAAATATTTTGACGTGTGAGCATTAACAGCTTAGGAAGGACATAAAACATTATCACAGTAGATTGATAACACTAAATTAACATGTCATGGCATCACAGAGCCACGGACAAATCAAAATAGAACAAGATAGCGGTAACGCCAAACTTTTGATATTCCCTGAATTCATAAAATTAACAAACATCATGTGTACTGTGGGATCCATGGAACTTGGTACCACGAAAGAGTTAGCTCAACTACCCGAAAGAAACTTTCCAAATTGTCTTCCAGAATGATGACCAACCAAGAATTCCAATAATCACCACTCACATGAATATTTTCTCAAAATAATTCTTCTTTCACCAACCACATTTGAAACGAGATCAACCAATGATAATGACTGCTAATCAACATTCACACTCCAAAATTAAATTTATATCCAGGAGTTCATAAACATCCAAGAGAAACAATATTACATGCTCAAACCAACTCAAGTGCATCAACAAATTGATATTAAAGAGTTCATCATTTAGAACATCATACAATCATATAATAGCCATGAAATTTAATTAAACAAACCTCTGTAAAGGTTTCCCAAACTCGCTAGCAGATTCCATGCTAATGATAAGGCATGCCTCGCAAACACTACAATGAAATACAAGTCTCACGGTACCCAAGTCTCTTATTCCAACAAAAAAACGTGCTCACCATTGTGTCCCGGAAGTAGTAATCTAAACGCTATCCAATTTCTTTACAACTAGGGTTCCTTACATTCCCCCTTAACTCTACTCCAATTTCATTAGAGGCCTTCATTTTACTAAATTACAAATCTGTCCCTTAAACTTTTAAGAATCAATGTTTAACAAAAACTGACAAAACTGCCCAAAATTGCACAATAATTTGCACACAGGTCCCTGTTGCGAATCCAGTTAATTCCCAGGCCAAATTCTAAAGTTCTTCTTCTTCCAATCTCCATCTCAATACGATTTACACAATTAAAGCTCTATATAATTATCCAAATCACTAAAACCATGCAACAAACTCCAAATTTGTTACATGCTTCTCCAAAGTGGGTTCATTGATGAGTTGGTATGAGTGGTTACATGTTTATCAGCTGCTGCATAATTGTAGGAGTTTGCATGTCCCTAGACTTTAGTTGTTAGTAGTTGTAGGAGTCAAGTTAATCCACTTCCATAGTGGTGGCACCTGTAAGCTTTGCAGACTCAATCTCTCTATACCCAATTTGCCTATCCATTAGCCCTGCCCCAAGCAGTGAAACAAAAAAACCAGAAAATCTCATGAACATGAACCCTTTACAATATTCCAGCAATCAAACCAACCTAAATCTATATCTCACTTTCTCTTAATCATCTTCAATTTCTTATATAAGCTTCCACTTACAACAAACAACTTAAATAACAACTTAAACCATTGGATTGAACCTTGCAAACTCAAAAACTCCGAGTTGAACTAATTCAAAAATTCTACAATATCAGCCCCCTATACCTAATAATGTTGGGCTCAATCTCACCACCACAGGGAAAACTGTCCTATCTACCAGAGCTCTTCAACTAAGATAGATTTTTTGAAGATGTCAAAACAATTTTTTCATTTGAACCTGGATGTATTCAAGGATAAGAAGAAAGAAATCCCAGCTGACTTTGGGCTCCTTATCCAGGAAAACTTTAATGACATGTTCACTAATTGGAATCGAAATTAGGTGGAATTGAAATGAGGATGATATTGAATCGAGGAGGAGTTGGATTGAGGAGAATTATATTCGTTTCGAATGAAGTTGTTTACTAAACCATATGGATTGAGAAAGAGTCAGATTCCAATTCCTATTTGAAGTTGTTTACTAAATCATAAGGGAATTGTGTGAAGGTAGTATGAGTAATTACGAAAATGTCCATATTTTTTGGTTAAAGTAGATGACATATTTGGAATTTTGAAAAATTGTGTGAGAATATAATGGGGAAAAAGACGAGCTCCTAATGGGTGATTCTCCGTAATTAGAATACCACCTCCCATTCAGGAATTGAATCCTCCAAAATCGAGGTAATTCAATTCCTAATTTTGTAATGTGCTCCGTGACTTTTTAATTTCTATCGATGTGAAGTAAACAGGAATTCTTCCAAAGTGAAGGTTCTAATTTGACTTAGTAGAACATGCCATAAGATTTTTTTTCACTCTTATTTCAAGAATCGAAATTGTAAGCCGCCATGTGTCACTCTCGAAGTGATTCAATTTTGAATAAACATTAGAAATTCATCAGTGCCCTAAAAATTCTCTAAAAATGCTACTAACTCATAATGACATGTACTTTTCATCTTATGACTTCCAAACTACCATTTGACCTCCACAAAATTTTAAATATTTTCTTGTTCACTTCTAATAAACCACAAACCAAATTAATCCAAATCAACTCTCAAATTTTTATAAAATTCTTTGAAAATTATGACCTATTTTCTAGCACTTGCAAATATTCAGGGTCTTAAACAGTGCCTGAGTCTAGTGATTGGTTTTTCAATTCTCCACATCTCGTCCTTAGCATGACGGTATGCTCCGATTGGCGAGATTTATAAAAGAGTCCTTAATTTGAATCATTTGCCTAAGGCAAGTGACAACCGCCTCTTCTGCTTAGGGGGTGCCAGTATACCCCATCAAGAGGGAATCTTGTTAGGCGTGTAGAAAGTTGGTGTTTTGTGCATTTGAATTGTTAGTGGCATGGCTTTTTCTGGAAAACATATTTTTGTGTTTAGGACTTTGTTGACAAGGCAAAGGAGACGAGCCTTGAGGGGTCCCCAGTCCTTACAAGTCCTCATCTTTAAACGTTTGTGGCTTATCAACCGATGAACGTTTCGAACTCTAAGACTTTCTTCCCAAAATTTTTCGAGGCTAAGAGGCCAATCTTGGTCTCCCTTGCCCTGGTCACTAGGAAGTTCTTTATTAAGAAAATTGGAAGTGGCGTGTCGGTGTTTGTTTAAATCCTTTTGATGCCCACAATACGTTTTTGAACCATACGAGAAACTACTGATGCTTTCTTTAAATCATAGGAGACTTCCTTTAATAATACATGCGTAGTGATGAGATGTGTTTCAACAGTTTTTGCTATTTATGTTTGGTTGGATCTATTCTAATACCCACAGGAACTGTTTTGACTTAACTAAGAACTATGGTGTTTTCTCTCATCATAAGAGAATTTGATTATGATAGTAAAAATGGAGTGATGGATGCGTTTAAGGGTTTTGTGGTTAGGGACTAAAATAAATCCCTGCGGGTGTCCCTCTGCCTAAAGGAGGAAGATCTCTTGGTCAACAGAGATCGTGGTAGTGCAATTCCCTAATTTTAAAAATCCATGATAGGTATGCAACCGGGATCTTAGGAACGTTCCCATTCCCTAAACCCTGGCCCAATAATTAATATTCTATAGAAATTTTGTCACCCTAACCCATAGAAACTCCCCATAGCTCTCTCTTCTTTCCATAGCATCAACCCTCCCACTTTCTCTTTTCCTCCTCCTCCTCCTCGTTGTTGGTCCTATTCCTGACTATTGGAGAGTCGAAAGCCGTAGGTAATGTCCGATTCAGTGAAAATCGACTCAATGGGAAGCATCCTTCTGAAAATTGGTGGGGCTTTCTGTTGAAGGAGTTGAGATTGGAAAAATACTTTCTTCTCTCCTTTAGGGATCAATTATTATAGGATATGATAATTATTACAGTCTTTCAAACATACAACTATTTGACAGTGAAGGGAGTGAAATTATAAAATTGAGCTAGATTTTAAACATTCAAAGAACCGACAAAGGTTTCTCTGAGTTCGCAATTGAGTACCTCTATTTCCAAAGCATAAATTGTCGAAAAAGGATTTATGTTTTGAAACTTTCTCTTTGCATATTGATTTTTATATTTAAATTAAAGACATTCAACGAGAATTAATATGAGGATTATATTTATAGAAAAAAATGGGGGGATTGTGGGGGAGGGGATGGGGGATAGCCCTCGACGAAGACAAATAATGGATTCCCCGAATCCAAAAAACCGTGAGCTGGTGACGGTTTGCCAAAAATTTGCGCATTCAGGGAATCGAACCCTGGTCAGTACCGTGGGAGGGTACCACGAGACCACCACACCAAATGCGCTTGTTGGTTCAAATCTCACCACACAAGATATCGATACAAAAGAGATTACCAAAATCCTTTTTTTTCCTTTTATTGACAGAGATTTCTGAGAAAGTCAGAACGCGAAATTTATTTACCAGTTGACTAGTGGAAAAAACTTCGCTGGTAGCTCTGAAAATATAAAACGTCATGGCTGTTAAAAACAGAGTGATGAATAAGAGGTAAGAGAGATAATGTTGCTCGCTACAAACTGGGATGCCACCAATGTTAGAAAATTATTTTAAGGGTTGCTCAAATGAAAATCATTACAAAACGGATGCGGAGTAAATTTAATCCACAAGTCCCATATAACACAATTCTCTTACCAGTTATTTGATTGAAGGGGGCATATTCACCAGAAGAATTATGATGGTATGATTAAAATTTTTTCAATACGAGGTTCTGATATTGTTACTATTATTAAATATGGAATTTCTGATGTACAAAGATGTTCAGCTATCTTGCAGCACATTTTTGATGCGTAACGTTCAGGTTATGAGCTTATTTTTTTTAGGAAGCTTCTCTAGCAGCTCTCTTGTATCACTTCAAAAATATCGCCTATAAGTCCATAGTCAGCAACCTGTCATGTACATCAAAGGTTTATTATTAGAATGGAAAAATCAACTGGAAGTAAATCCATTTATGCCATATCTTTCTGAACGCTTTACAAGTACATATAGAACAAGTTTTGCAGAATGAAAAATCCTTAAACCAAACACATTATATGGTCCACATTTTAAGAAACCAAGTTCTTGTTTTTCTTTTTTCCTTCCATTTTTGGCAGCTGATGAAGCAAAAATCACTTCGCCCCCAGGTCTTTCAGCGAGGACTGAATTCTGCAGAGTTTGAAAAGGATGCACTGTAATAACCTTCAGATCTGAGAGGCCAACTGAACCAACTACCATTAACCTCTACAATATGAGAGAGAGTTCAAACCATCACCTGGATGGGGCCTCTGCATCTTTGTTCACAGCAACAATGACCTTGGAATCTCTTGAGCTGCGAGGTGCTCGATGGCTCGAAACACCAAAAGCCATGTACAACTCTGGGGCAGCCATCTTTCCAGTTTGGCCAACCGAATAGACAAAGTAACCACATTCTAAGACCAGGAGAACCAAAAAAAAAATTCGGTAAATTCAAGAACAGAGGACTAATTAGAATATGCACCCTCTGTGAGACCCAATGCATTTCATGTCGTCAAGATAGTGCAAATGGTTAAGATTCACGACACCAATTATATTTAAGATTTAGGTAGAGATATGGTGAATAATGTGCATTTTGAGTCCAAAATATGTCTCCTGCCTGTTATTAAAAAGAAAAGCATGTGTACGAGAAGTACTTCAAATGTGGCATCTGCACTGCAAGCCTTCTAGCTGGGATGAGAAGCTGAAGCATTTTTCTATTTTTGTGTTGCATAATGTTAACTAGTAAATTAAGAAAAAAAAAGTCACCTAGTAAACAAATGAGTTTTGGCAGTTTCAATACCATGAAGAAGAGGCTACAAAATGAAACACTCTGACGTGGGAGGGCATGAGTGAAGTTCCAGCTTATGGTGTATTGAAAACGTTAAAGATAGCAGGCATACATACAGATAAGCCAATACATTCTAAAGTCAAAGTTACCTGAAGGTCATTAGGAACATATCCTGCATCAACAGCAGCACGGGTAGCTCCAACTAAAGCAAAGAGAAGAAAGAAATGTCAGATTTTCTTACCCGTTTGCAACAACAGCATATGCCTGGAAGTTCAAGTATGGAAGGTTCAAATTCTTTAATTCTAAACATAAATATTATGACAACTCAACGACATATCATATTAAAGTTATGAGAAGCATGGGAAGTCATTACACGATGCATGACAGGTTATCAGCACAAATGCACAGTCACGGGACAAGTCACACACGTAGAGGCAAAGAATAATAAGATACACAAAAACAATACCAAAAATAATACAGATGCTGGAAAAGAAAAGAATGGAGTTACGAGCACCAAAAATATTACAATGGAAGTACCAACAGCACTAACAAAGACAAGAATACAGATGCTGGAAAAAAAAAAAAAAAAAATAAAAAAAATTGAAGTCTGTAAAAAAATCTACAAGGAATGGCCAGCTGCACCAAGTTTCTCAGAAAGTTTTTCTATCATTTTGAAGTTTCCAGCACTTTCCAATGACGGGCCCCCAGTAACCACAGACCCAAGCATTCCGCAAGATCAGGTGTTTTGTAACCTGTGATGTGTGCTTCACATACGGATTTACCAACAAATCTGCAAATGAGATATTAAACCATGTTAACAGACGGCCAACGTTTTAAATTGCCAATTAGGTAGCGATCTAGCAATTTGATTAGCCAGATCCATTTGATGGACAAAAATTACTCAAGACACTGTTGATTTTGAAGCATTACCAGAAAATCAATCCAGATGGGCAAAAAGAAGCTGTCACATACAATTTGAGTGAAAACAAATTATTTTAAAGGAATATTTGGCGACGTAAAATAGTTTATGGATTAGAAAATGACAAACAGACCTTCACCAAAGGTGGAGAGATCAACCTGGGTGATAGGAGCTTCATTTGATTTCGGATCGGCTAAGATGTCGGACATGAAAGGATGTTGATCTAACGGTCAACAAGCAAGGTCCAGACCTCGTGTATTGAACAGTACAAAGTGCATTACCAGCATATATTGGCCTGCCATATGAAAATATCACCTTACTTCTAGCCACACGTAATCGAGCATTTACCACAGATACACGTCAACCAAGAGATGCTGATGCTGGAAACATGGAACAAACCCTAAGAACCTTGCCAAAAGTAAAACAAGATACAAGTAGATGCGAGCCATTCTGGCTCGCATCTGATTGGATAAGTTGAAAGTTTGGCAGGAAAATCTCTAAGTTTTTACCGTATCAATCTGTTCGACAAAAACCTCTTGTGCCAAAAAATCAGAAGAATAAAAGTACAGTAAGGACGCATGTAAATGTTGACTTTAAACTGTTTAGATTTGAAGAGCTTCCTCGTCCCGTGAATCACAATATGGTTTTTGCTAATGTGGCCGTTGTGGCTTTGATTGGTTGAATTTTCAGTGAATTGCTATTTCATCGTGGTGTACTGTTTCTTTTCACGAAGTCATTACGTGCAAAAGAAAAACAAATTTCAAACAACAGTTGACATAAGAGGAGAAATGATCACAACAAAAGCCATATAACCAAAGTCACCTGACAAAATATCGAGGGTCTTAAATTTCAATCACATCTGTGATCGGGAAGAAACATTAAAAAGGCACCTGCCCTTGGCAGTAATGTTCTTGCCAAACGAACCTGAAGCAGTGATTACATGTGAGTACCCGCCCTTCTGCTGAACCAAAAGGATCAGTTTAGCCCAAGGCTCTTGCTAGAGGATGACTAAATTCATCAGAATCAGCGACAAGAACCTACACAACAGTAATTGATCACATCCACAACACCCACAATCGGGTCAGTAACCCATTTGGAATTGAAGCAAAAACACCACCAAAACAACATCAAGCACAAGACCTCACCAGAGACTAAAAAGAACAGGTCACGCCATTTGAGAAACCTCAGAAACTGAAGGGTCACATGAAGCGGCATTTGCCGCGGCTTCGTGAAGGGCAGAGCCGGAGCCTGCCAATAGCAATGAAATAGGTATTGTCGTTGCTTAAAGATTTTGCAGCCTTGACTGCGCTCACTGATTGGTGCTTGATAGCACCACCTTCGTGTTCAGCTAACACCAGTGTGCTAATCTATTCAATCATTTTGAAGACCACAGACAATTAAAAATAATTATTAGCTAATTGAAAGTCAAACGTATCTAATTAAAAAAACACTTTTTCTTGAATGAATTTTGAAATATTTGTGGTGAATGAATGAAAGTGAAATGACGAAATTGAAATCTGGAGGGTGAAGCTACTAATTCGTGACGTAAAGGAATGTCTAATCCGTTTCCTCAAGGCTCTTAGCGCAGCTACACTTGCCATCTCTCTCTCTCTCTCTAGCTTTGGGGATGATGATGATGACGTTGATGCTGACGAGGAAGGAGGTTGAAAACAACTGCCTGAGTTTTCTGAAACTTTCTTATTCGACCGTTTACTGCTTATGCGGTCGGGGCAATGAAATCGAATCAGAGCGATTTGTGAGCTTGAGTTTACAAAATGAAAATGCCCAGGGTGAAAACAAAAGCAAGAAAATTTTAAAAACGAAAAAAAATTTTAAAAAATTTGAAACAGCTTCTTTTGTTTTTGAAAACATTGAAGTTTTCTCTTTCTGAAATACGACATTCCGTTAAAATGGATAGGATTTTTCGTGAAAAAGAGTCACATGCAAGTCACGTGTGCATTTATTATTTTTTTTTCGGCTCGCCACCTTAACTTCTCTTTTACCATACTATAATTCCTAGTTTTTTTAAGTATTAGGTTTGAACTTTGCAGCTAGGGGTTCTCAAATTGGGGAAGCTTCTAACAGAGAGTTGGAGGATTATTGAAATGAAAAATTTTAGTTGGGAGACGAAAAGGTCTCCTTTTCATCAATAACCCATTTTATTATCATGTCCAAGATTAGTGAAGAAGTCTATATTAAAATTAGTTGTTCAAATCATACAAGAACCATTCAAACCCCCAAAATTGGGTTGATCACAACTAGAAGAATTGAAAATTGGGTTATACTGATTTTTTTGTTTCCAAACCTTGAAAATAGAGAGTGAATTGAAAATTGTGCATATAATTGCACATGACAATGAAAGTCGTAAACAAGTTACGAGTTGGATGATGGATTAATTCATAGGAGGATATCGCTTCAGAGTGCCTGAACAATATCACTCTCCTATTTTCTTCACTAAGTTGCTTCTTATTTTGTATTCATGTGTATTTTAATTTCGTTGGGCATTTAAGTCCATTTCAATGAGTTTTTTGCTATATTTCTGAAAGTTTCTAATAAAAATCCTACATTTACTGAAAAAAGCTCTACCCCTGGTAAATTTTGGCGTATTCTTTAAAAATAAACTTCATTTTCCAAATGGACACTAGTGGTTCTATTCTAATGAATATTATGTACACATCTTTTGAAATTATGGATTTGCGCTTCTATTACAATCCAGTTTATGCACACGGGTAAGGATGAAGATTATAATTAAACTAAAAATTGAAATACCATTTTGATGAAAGTCTGAAAATTTAAGGTTGTTGTTATAAAAAGTTAAATAAATATAATTTTGCTAGCGCTCAATGAGTAAAAGTGAAAATAAATCGACTTTTTTTATTTGTATCACATTGCTGAGTAATAAACCACCACTTTTACACAAGTGATCCCACATTAGTGTGATCCATTTCTAGGAAAAGAGCGCGATCAACAAAGTGGTCAGGAAAATGTTATACAAATAGTATTGTTGAAATAAAATTAGTATAGGTATAAGAGTTTAATAATGACTATGATTTAGAAAAAAACCATATAAAAAAGATATTTTCTATTTAAACCTCACACTTCCTCACCTCACCCCATGTTCTAGTGCACCCTATCTTTTAATTAAATTTTCAGAATTTCTAGAAAACCCCAACATTTTTCAGAACTACCCTTAAATATACCCCAATGAAAAAAATAAGAAATAAAAGAGATTTTCTATCTAAAACTCCAAATCAAAATGAAAACTTTCTAGTAGAAGAGAAGAACTCCACCCTCCATAAGAAACTGAAAAAAGGAAGTTGGAAGGAGGTTGTGGTAGGGGGAAGGTAGGGGATAATAAGGTGGAGGTCGAAAAGGAATGAAATTTGAAGTATATATGTGGCCTTCCTTCACTTATCAAAATCTATATGGTAACACACGTGTAGACATCAAAATAAGTTCACTATTTAATTTATTTAATTTACTGTCTTAATTTCTAATTTTTCACTCTAGAAAGGGAAAAAGGGTCACTTTATACCCAAAGAGAGTTTGGAGCAACAAAGTGGTGTTTTTAGAAAGCTCACTTAGCTTAGTCCGTAGACACTGAGAAGGCCCATTCCAACTGTAACGAAAAATGACCTTAGGTAAAACCCCAAGGGAAAAACTGTAAATAAGCTAACTCTGAATTTATTAAACTCATATTTCTTCTCCCTTTCTCATTCTCTCCCTCCTTGTAGTACCGCCCCTCCCTTTCGCTTATTTTCTTCCACCCAGCCATGACCTCCCACCAAGAAGGCTCTGAATTTGCACCAACCTACGAGCTCCACCCTTCAATAAACCCCAGCCCACTCCAGCGCGGAGCCGCCGTCAGACCGCCGTAAACGAAACAAGCCGCTGAAATTTTTAAATTTCAGAAAACTTTCACACTTTCCGTTCTCCTTCGTTACTCAGTCTGATTTTGACAAGTGAGGTATGAAAAATTCATTTTATTCTCCGGGAACTCAGCTGTCTATTGGTCAGTTTTCCCTAAATTTTGAGAATTCTACAAGTTAAATTTTCAATTTTAGCTGCAACCTACTTCCAGCTTGAATTTCCTGATTTTGGCCATTTTTTGGCCTTCACCCAAGAATAAAGTGGTTCCCACGAGGGAAATTACCTAGGCTAGGAGTTTTGTGCAAATACTGAAAATTTTTCCTTTAACATTGCACAATTCAGCCACCCACCTGCCGCGGCGCCTGGGGCGACTTGTGGCTGTTGGATAGCCACATTAGTATCCTAGAATGATCGATACGTTGTTATGAGCGTGCAGCAGTTTACGGATTTATTCCATATTGGCTAACCTTGAATATATTTGAATGAATATGTGCACTTTCTGTTTTGACTGTGTTTTGTTGCCAGATCAACCCAATTTCACGTATGTTGTTCCGGTATTCCTAGGATCGTATAATAATTTTGCTGCACGGATCAGCCCGGATGTTCCTAATTCAATGATTTAAACGACTATCCAGCGCAACCGTTTCACCGTGATGCTTCACCTGCCTGCCAGATTAGCCTTCTCAGACTTTCCCAACTGCTGGAGCTCCAGGTGGACCTGAGGAGTGTTCATTTGTCAAATCATAAATCTTGGTACCAGGTTTTATTTTAACTTTATTTTGAAATAGTTGGCATTTTATCATTCCTATTCAATAGGGTCCAATTTCTCCCTTCAGCAGGTAGGACCTCTCTGGAAATTATTAACATGGGACTTACTTGAGTGGACTTTGTTTTCAAATAGCATGGTTTGATGAAATCATGATGGTAGATTTAAACTCACTCATGGAACTCATCCTTTCATATTCAGTCATTTATATGTTGCACATGTTTGGTTACTCTAAGTCATTTGTAATTTATATGGGGTTTCCACATATGCAGTATCTTGAAGATATAAGTATATTATTGGGAAGTGTTGGCTTAGTTGAAAGTTGGTTGAGGCAACTTTGGGTGTCTTGAAATGAAGAAGAATTAAAAAATTAGAATGTCTATATGGAGTGCTATAAACACTACCCTGACTTTCCCCTTAAAATTGGATTGTGATTGATGGAAATTCGGAAAATTTGCAAATGTTCTGAACCCGGGCCTTACCTAAAAAGGTGTTGGCTGGAGACCCTGAGTTCGGTAGTCCGCGTGGAGAAACGTCCTGAGGCGCACGGGTCTCGATCCTCGACCGACCGTGCTGGCTAAAGTTAGTCTCTCTTAAACCGCTGCTTGTCCCTAGCCACAAAGTCCAACGAGGCTGAGAATACCCAGCTGATCAACAATCCCAAATGTTGAATCGATGTCTGTACAATTAGGTGTGTCACATATATATATATATACATATAATATCCTCACAGATTACACAGCTATTCGTTCTTGTTCCCAGCGATAAGATTGGCTTGTTCCTGAACCAATGGGCACCGGTTTTGACAATTTTGATTTGAAGATTTAATGGAAGGGATGGATGGGTCCACGTGAAATTCATCTTAACTTTGCATTTCGTCCTGTTTGAGCAACTACCGAAGTCGAGGCTTGGATTATCTACGTGGAAAGAGTTTTTGAGGTTTAACAATGTCTGATGGGGAGAAGTGAGGATTGCCTTCACCAAAGGAATGCGCGTATCATTGGTGGAGAGTTGTTACGTAACTGATGACTGGAGGTTTAGCCGCATCTTCTTCTGGAAGTTACCCATCTATCCGAAGGCAAGAGATTCAGTTTCACGATTGACCAACGAAATATGAATGTATCCAATACTTAGTAGAAATTCAATCACAGTTGTCAGGTTTGCGGATTTACATGGTAGCCACGAAGAGAAATGTTATTGAATATGGTTTATGGTTGGA